>QEPC01011191.1:2560873-2655436 GCA_003113815.1 Sphenodon punctatus
TTGTGTGTGTGTGTGTGTGTGTGTGTGTGTGTGCTGTGTGTTCCACTGTCCCCCCGCTATCTGTGTGGCTGTTGTGTGTGGTACCTGTCTGGCTCTTCTCCCTCTCCCCCCCTCCCTTCCCGTTTCCCTTGTGTGGGCGTTCCCTTGTGTGCCTTTTGGCTTCGTTTGCCCTCAGGCGGCCATGTCTGTGTCCCGCCCCTGCCCAGTGGTTTCTGGGTGTTTTGACCGCGGCCGGGAATCGGTGTCATGTCTGTTGCGCTGCCCTGGCCCATGATCCGCCGGCCCAATTCCCTGCCGTGGTCCCGGTCCCGTCATGTCTGTTCGGGGCTTTTATTCACCCCGGGGGGGTGGTTGTTCAGTTCACCCCCACCGGGAATCCACTGTGGTGAACCGGCCGCCCGTCACGTCTGAAATCACCCACTGATTGTAATAGGGACATCTACTTGATAGGATAGGGCTTGTTACTCCCGCACCTTATAAGATAGTACAAGTTCTGCAGGTCAAACAGGAGTTGGGTGCAGGGATACTTATGGGGTGTGCTCAGGATGGAGGAAGGAAATGGAGGGTCCAGATCATGGATCCAGCCCCCTACCCTTGACTGCATGCTTTCATATCTGCACCCTTCTCTCTTTCAGTGGTTGGGGTAAGGACTAGATCCATGAGCAAGATCCAGGATTTGAAAAAGGATATAATAAAAAACAGCTAGGGCCAGATTTGGCCCACTGATATAAGATCATTCAACCTTGCCCTCCTTTTCTTTTTAGCTTGGTTTCCTATGGAAAGATGGCTTATGAGCTCAGCCGCTCCATGTGTGTCCCTTATTAGCCTTTAATCTCAAAAGCCAATTTCAACCAAGTCTGGCAGAGAGATAGAGGACCCAAAAATAAGTAGGCCCCTCAAATTTTATAACGATTGATACACTTGGAAGGATGAATTGGGCCCTTTAATAGTAAAAAGAAATATTTTTAAAATTCCACTTATTTACAGCAAGAATTGTCCCCACATAGAATTGTCCCCACATTCATTAGTTTGGGTGCATAGAACTACTTGTCCAATTCTGAAATGTCACCAAAGTGGTATTGGTAAGTAAGTACAGCAATGCTTATAACGGCATACTAATATGCCCCATGGCACAGTAAAATCTTTGTGCATGTCCTATATCTTGTGTTAATGCATACACTTGATGTAATTATCTGAAAGTCACAAAATACATAACTTTAAAAGCCAATAAAAATTGTGTTATTGTATCCATGCAAGCTTTAGTTGAAAAGCTGAAAAAATTCTGATTTTATTAACTGATTACTTTCGGAGTTCTATACCACTGTTATCACAAGCTTCAATATTAGTATTCTCTTTCTTTTCAATAAATTTCAATGTTAAAAATAAAATATTCTAGAAAAAATTTATAGTGATATATTTTGGAGATCGCAGAAAAGCACAAAGCATATTTAGGCTGACTGTTCATTTGTGGCAGTATGTTCTTTAAGCTACTGTAATGGAACTATATCACAACACATAGTGACCAAATCAACAATATATTTCTGCTCATTGCTAAACAGTTTCATTTTGAAGACTCCACCACAGACCAGCAGTGACAAAAGCCATCAAGCCATAAAAGAAGAGTTTGCTTTTTCCTGTTCTGGCCTCTACGACCATAAAATACAAAACATTTCCTTCCTAAATGGTCTCTTTTTCACTTGTGCCTTAACTACTGGGTTATAAATACCTTTTCTTCTACTGACTAGACACATTTTCTTCTGCAGACTTGCTTCCTGTGGAAAGCAATATGTTGCAAATTCTATATGTATATTTTATTGTAATTCCAACTACTGATGCACTACTGTAAGCTCTTGGGCAGGGACCATGTCTATCCTGTTTTTTGTAAAGCGCCAGGTATATCGCTGGCGCTATATGAATGCTAATAATAATAATAATAATAATAATAATAATAATAATAATAATGTAACAATGCTCCAGGAGAAAATATATATATATGATTTAAATTTGTGTTTGGCTGTGTACAAATTTGCAACCTATAGGCAATAATGCACCAATTAGAAGCTTACAAAAGACACAAATACAACATTTGTTGTAGACTCTTCTGCAATAAGCTAAGGTCTCCTTTGTACGTCAATCAAGAAGAAAGCATTTTTCCACCATCACAAAAGGAAAATCTTTGGAGGCAGTAGAGTTGTGTGTGTTGTGCAAATGTGCAGTTGCTAAGAAGCAAATATGCCTCTCTTCTAATCAAATAGCCCAGCTCAGCAATGCTGCTGGCTTGGGGCGAGAAGCAAATTCCACCAGCCACAAACTTAGAAACAGTCTTGAATTATTTGTTGCTGACCGCTGGCTGAACCCTGTCCTGATGAGCACCATCACCATTAGCCACTTCTCTGTATATTCAATCAACCAATGGCAATAGCAGCATGCTACAGCTCAGGCTACAAGAAATTGATCAAACAGGGTAATGAGAATATTTCTTCATGGAGGTTATTTTAAATGAATATAAATATTTTCTTTCTATATAATTTTCCACAAAAGGTCACTGAACTCCCTGTGATTCTAAAGAAAAATGCTGTAAAATCTCCTTTACATATTTGAGGTAGGGCAGAGTCAACAAACAATTTTAGGGATTTTTGATGATAGCGTAAATCTTGATGAGCTGGCATCCTAGACAATTGATTAGTGGCAACATTCAGGCTGCACATTTAGTTACAGATGAAAAGCTGATTTGATGCAATTTTGGGAAATGTATAACTAATCATGGTTTGCTAATTTAAAACCTTCCACAGGAGAACATTTTGTTTAACAAAATAATATAATGAATTTACAATATTATTGTGAAAACATAAATCAAAACATATGCCATTTTAGCCAAAGCTAATGAAAATCTAATGTTATGATACATTATTCTGTGTGGAATTAATTTTTCTCTACATTTTCTTCACCTCAAAATTGAGATAAAATGTATGTCACGTAATGCAGTTTGCATCTGAATCACTTCCCTGATGTGATTTTGATTCACTAATACTATGACATTTATTCTTCTTCTTTAAAGACTTTCAAAATGTCTGTTTAACCTTGATAAACTGAAACAAAATTATGACACATTCCCGTTTTTGTCCAGTTTATGATCTTCTAATCCAATCATTTCGCTACCAGACAGAGTCTCCAGCTATTACGATAATAAAAATATTTTCTCATTGAAAGCACAATTAAAATAAGTAGTTTAGAAGTAAATGTTCACCAACAATATTAAAATTAACTGTTCATATTTTAAACTTCCCAGTGCTGCTTGGAGGATTGTTTTAGGAAGAACGTATCATATGGTCCACCAAAATGAAAACTGTTAAAGTTACACCTAAAAATAAGAACAAGTTAATACAAAACACAAAACGTAAGAATACAAGCCTCTACAGGATTAAAAATACATTTTTCCCATGGTTTTTCAAAAGCTTGCTTGACACATCAAGGCAAACATATGAAAGCCTCACTAAACAACAATGGCTCAAGAGACTATTAGAGGTTTTTTTTTAATTCTGCTAGAAAAACTATGATTCCACGGTTTGTTCAGTATTTTGTGTCTGTAATCCCCCAAAATACATATCAGAATTTCAGGGGAGACCACAGTATATGTCCCCTGAAATATAGAAAGAAACATTTTAATAAAAAAAAGAGAGGGTAGTTTAATCCTTTTCTTCTAAATGTTTTTTCCTATTAAAATATACTTCACTTTTAAAGTGTCACTTTCTCTAGGTTTTGCAAGGCAACAAAAGGCATGAAAGTAATGTACATAACCCAGATATGTATGTCCAACTGAGTTGCCAGTTCATAGAACCCTTTTGAGTAACTGAATAGCAAGTAACTGCTTCTGAGTAGTGAAAAAGATACATATGCTACAGAACTGTCAAGCAGGAAGTTTCTCACATCTGTATTAAACATCTTTAGAATTCTTTCAATCCAGCCAAGTACTTCAAAAAAGAAAAACAATTCCTCAGAGATTAGACAATGGGTAATATTTAACTGAAGATTTATAAAACCCACAGAACGTTCTGACGTGGACCGCCTAAATGGAAGTTTCAAGGCTAACACTATCTTTCTAAAAAAAGCCTAACATTAAATCAACACAATGTGTGGAAAAAGAAGAAAAGGTCAGGGCTATAGAATATAAATAAAATTCACTAGCCAAAAAACAAAACAAAAAAACACCTACTTTCCTAGAACTGTAAAAATCCACTTACCAGCTCAAATAGCATACTCGCCGAAGACAAGCAGGTGAGTGGATTTTTACAGTCCTTTAGCAAAGTGCATAAAATTACTAACAACACCCCCGCCAATAATAAGATAAAACTAGCATCCAGTAGCAAAAGACATTTCATCAACTGTCTAAACATTTGACAAAATCAGTGTAAACGGCAAAAAGCCAGCACAACTTTTGGTGCCAAGATGCCAGATGGCACTGCTAGAAAAATTATGTCTACAGACTGGCAGCTCGATCCTGTGATTATTGCCCAAGGGGGGGGGGGAGGAAGAGGAGGAGGAGAACAAGGAATTGTTCATTGGGATGGAGTAAATCAATTATCACCAGCTCATGATGGCCTTTTAAAGATTATTTTAGGAACATGTTCTAAGTATCATACAAGTTGAAAGGGTTCCATTAATTTTGAGACAAAAATATCTCCTTTCATTACAGCGTTAACATAAAAAAAATGTTTTCCTGTTCATATGGTAGATGACACAGTAAGTACTGTCTCCATAGGAGACTTTGTAATTATGTCATAGTTAATATGAAACTACTAAAAAAATCATTTTTTAATTTCTAGTTATTGCCTTGAAGATGCAAGTATATTCAAATAGACATCTGTAGCGTGATCGGAAGATACATCGTATTTTTCCCATAGTGCTATCATAGATATTAAAAACATACAAAATAATAAACTATGGTTATTTTAACTTTGCTGTAATTGAAGGGTAATTACCAAACTCCCAAAATATTGCAACACATGTTGGAGTTAAAAAAGATGTATGAACATTTCAGTAACAGAGTTAGTATTTCACAATTATTTTTCAAACCTATCTATTTACTTCTTCAAATATAGTTTTAGAATTAGTGTGCGCACAATGTTCACTCCATTTAGGCGACCTAGCATAACAAAAGCCGATATGTAAATCATATGATAAAATAATTATGGCTATTTTGAGTCTCAGTAAGCATACATTGGCCAAGAGTAAGAAATCCTAAAACACAGCAGCTAGTGGAAGTCTTTTCACTAGCTCTAACTGTTAAAAAGAAAAAGAGTGCTTCTTCTTCATATAATTACACCACCACCACTGAATTTTGTATACCTATGCTCATCTGTGATAAGAATAAGTGTTATTTTGGCCAAGGTGGATAGCGGCTAAGAGCTCCAGAGGAGCCTACAGGTGCTTGGCTACCTTTAAAATGGAACTTGTATAGCAAGCTTCCTTAGGCTCTCTTGAAAAATCAATTGATTATTTTCCATTGTATCTTCTTTTCTGTTTCATCCATATTATTGCCCTTTGTTTTTCTCCCTCCCTTCCCTTCAGCTTCTCTGTTTTGCCGTTACAGTCTATCCGGTCCAATTATCCCTTTGCCCTACACAGTCCCACCCCAACCCCACTCCAAATCCTCACAACTTTTTGGATGGATTAGTGGGTGGAGTGTAGATAGGATGGCCACCAGTACAACATGCATAATAAATACATTTGATCATACTGCTTCAAAATTCATTCCCATCAGCAAAACCTCACAGTGCTATTAATATTCTAGAATTTAGTTGTGCATGTTCAAAGAGCATTAAAGACTGCTGATAAACAAGACATCATTTCATGACATTATCTGGACGTCTCCACATAGTTATGTTTCAAGCCCAATGTCCTTACAATGAAATGTGGTTTGACAAGAAATTGTTGTTGAGATCGGAGAAAAGCAATGGGATTCTCTCTATTCTCTTTCTATTCCTTAATTCTTTCCAGAAAACAGTTAAGGTTCCCTCCTAGGCCCTTTTTACATTAATGCCCCCTCTTGCCCATGTGTGCGGCTGGGTGGGGCATCCATGTGAACGCCACAGCGGGTGGGTGGGGGTGATTGCACTCTCGTACTCCATCTATCACCGAGGCATTGGGGACAACAGAGGTGCCTCCATGCATGGAGGTGGGTGGGCATTTGTGTAATGGGCTGCCCATTTACCACCCACCCACTGTGGTGCCCACCCATCCCCCCACGCACTTGCACCTGTTTGAAAAGGGCCCTAGATATGATTTTATTATTTATTTATTTATTTTCATAGATTTTTACCCCGCCCCTCCTGCCATGATGGGAGGGGAAGGAAGTTCAAGAGCTACCCAAAGCACTACTTCCTCCTGGCGTCAAAGTGGATTGTCATAAGTTTCCCCAGTTATTACCAGCTCAGAAAGTTACACCCAGATTCTCATTTCACAGTATCATGTACTGTGCCAGGTAGTCGATTGCCAAAATGACTTTTTAACCAATAATACACAACTGTGCAAATTAAGTGAACTTGTTTTAAAAGCTGGTGAAAAAATGGGCTCATAAGCACTTCTTGGACTCTCCCTAAAGTAGGCATCTAAGAGAAATCTACTGACACGAAAAGATTAAGACAGCACAACATAGTAATAATAAGCAAGTAATAATATTACCATGATAGCTAAATAAGATACAAATTCATTCTGCAGAACTACCACCCCATTCTGTTGATAAATGTCAACTTAAAACTATACAGCAAGGTAATAAATACTCAGAGGGAGTGTGTAGTTAGTTAAGGATAAAAAAAAATAAAAGCAGCCGCCGCCTAACTTTCAACACACTTTCTTGTAGGTTCCAACATACAAGGGATTTCTATTTTCTTTCCAATTTCATGTACCCAAGCTACTCTATGGCCCTTTTTACATGGAATGTCCCCATGGAATGCACGCGTGGGTACCTGCGTGTGCATGCATGGGGGAGTCCCATGTAAACACTCTGGTGGGTTTGGGGGGGGTGCACACTTCCACGTAACACCCATCTCCACCTATCCCCCATGCATGGAGCAACTGGTGAAAATGGCGGTTGCTCTGTGTGTAGGGGGGGAAATAGGTGAAGATGGGTGTGTGACCATGTAACAGTCCCCGACGCACCACACACACCCATCCCCCCCCACACTTCAGCCCGTTTGAAAAGGGCCAACGTTTCTACTGAAACAGGAGGTAAGTGTACTATAAGGAAGACTGTGTCAAAACTGCACAACACACATTATAAATGAGTCCGTACGGAAAGGCGGGCATGCTCAGTAGCCGCTCCGTTGCTGTGGAACACCCTCCGAGTGGCGATCTGTCTCAGCCCGAATCTTCTTGTCTTCCACTGGCAATGCAAGACCTGGCTCTTCTGTCAGGCATTTGGCAGGAGGGGGGGGAGGGAGGGATGGGATAAAGGGTGGAGTGGGTGTGTTTTTGCGCAGAATTGATATTATATTGTTTTATTTTTATTTATATTGTTATGATTTGAGCCCCACTCACCCCCTGCCCCATGTACTGGTGTGTCCTGGGCCAAAGTCACGTCTCTTTTTACCCTCTTTCTCCATCAATCACTTTTGGGGACCAACATGGCTAACACAATCCCTCTCTAGACCATCATTATATAGTATAAATGTACCTGGATTGCCATGAAATGAGGGAAGAAATCTAGAGCACAACCTCAAATAGCCTTCTGCTTCAGGTTACATAACACAATGTTCTGGGGTTACTGCAACTAGCATCAAGGTTGGATCCACTTCTGGGTGTCCTACAAAGCAACAACTGATAGGACTCTTTTCCAGATGTCAAATGGAAAGAGGTCACGCTCAGGCTATGCTGGTTCACCGTTGATTAGTAAAAAGCTAGAGAAGCTCTAGCTTTTTCTTCTTCTCATTATTATCACCAGTCAACAGTAAAAGACTTAAAAGGGAGACTCCAAGGCAGCAAAGAATGAATCACAGGCAAAGAGTTGCTTCCCTGCCCAGCTCAGCAGACATTATGGAATGGTAGATACCGTGTCTGCCACCTGGCAAAGCTACTAAGGGAACAATGACCTGTGGGAATAGCTCACCCCCTGGGCTACTTGAAAGACAATACAATATTCCCTGTTCTTGGGTGCTATAGTGGGAAATGGCAGTGCTTGATCACCTCACTATCCATTTTGACATCAGAGTTTGATCCCAGGAAACAGGATGGTTATATAGGACTCTCAATGGCGGCAATCCCAAAACCCCTACACGCAGGATTCACGCAGGTCCCGCACTGCACAATGCACTCACAATGGATGTGCATGCGACTTGCATACATGCAGGTTGCACGCAGTGCATGTGGGGCATGGGATCTGCCCCAATGACTATTTGGCAGTTCGGAAAAAAGGACACAGAAATCCCTTCAAGTGGAGAGGGCGTTTAAAAGACCCCATTTGCCATTTTTAAAAAAAATGCAGGATCTATAAACAATTACCAGAGCTTCCACAATCCACTAGAAATCCTAACTCTAATTAAGAAAAGTTTCCTCTTGTGCATCTTATTTCAATTTGTATCAATAAATAAAATTGATATAGGAAAACTTGAAAACAGAATTGTAAGCAATAATACAATACAATTAATTTCCATGAAGATAAGAACATATTACTTTTCTGAGCTCCATTCTTCAATACAACACTGTTAATTTATTTCAGGAAAAAAATATAACCTAATGTTAAATTAAATAAGATCCATTATTGCATCTAGATGTGGGACAAAGAGTAAAACCACGCATAACAGTGGCATGCTGCTGCCTCAGCCTGGGTGGGGACAAGGATGCTGACACGGTCTGGATGGGTTGGGCGGCACAACAGACGTGCCAGTGGCCAGGTCACATGGGAGGATGGGGAGCTGCATGAACATGCAGCCACCCAAACTAGCCCCCATGCTGTGCCCGGCACCACCCATTACGATGGGCAGCAATGACAGTCAGCTATGGCTGCTTGTCATGGTGGACCCATCCCAGGCAGCCCGCTTTGGCCTGGTTGGACAGAACCTAGCCCGGGCTGGGACCTCAGAGGTTTTCCGAGGTGAGCCCAGATTAGCCGCCAGCATGACCTGTGGGACACCCCAGATCAACATCTGGCGGCGCCTGCACACACATGTAGGCAGGGTCCATACCCAAGTGGGTTCGCTGTCACATTTGTTTTTACCCAAAGAGGTTTGAAAATGTGAATGTTGTATAGAGCTACTGGTGCAATGGGGGTGGAGGCTAGTCAGCTACTGCTGAATAAGCTTCTCATGGATCAGACAAAGTATATGTTGAATATCTAGCATAATGGGGCCCCAGCTATAATTTCAAGTTTTGAAAACTACCATGATATAATAAAAAAAAAATCAAAGAAATGTCAATATCATGTATACGATGATTTATTTATTGGACTGCCCACCCAAATCCATGCAGCCACTGAGAGAAGACAGCATGGCAGTTTAGGGGCGGTGGGGGGAGTAATGGGATTTGTTTTTCGAAATCTACACTGGCTCCTTTTCTTCTACTAGAATTCCCAGTATTTTTTACTCAGATGGGATGATGTAATGCCTAGAAAATGTCTAGCCTATTTCAGTTTGGCAAGGAGCAAGAGACCCACCTCTATTCCTTCAACAAGCGTTCTCTCGTTGTCAGAAATTCCTTCATTGTCAGAAATTCCTTCAATCTGCTTTGTGTAATTGGGCTTAAATCAGAATTAAAAGAAATTTTACCTACTTCAGAATTAAGTTAGTTTGTTTGTAGCCTGCTGCTCAGGAGATTTTATCATTATCCCTCATGTGTAGTATAGACCTCAAGTCCATGTAGATCAGGAACCTGTGTTCACTGCATTTTCCCCATTGCCACCAATGGGGAATGCCATTCCCCACTAATGAAGAAAACACAGGGTCCCTATTCTAGATTACCCTCTGCCATCACAGTTTTTCCTTTAGATTTGATCACATTGTACAGCTTAGGGTGCATCACATTTATGGGTCTAGGGAAGAATTTTCCTTTTATAAATATGAAAAATACACATAGGCAACTCGTGGGAAGTATATGGGGGGCATCTGCCACACACACACACACACACGTTTTTGGAAGCCCTATAGAACCTTTGCCAAGCCGCTACTCCTGTGCCCCCTCCCTCCCCATCAATCGTTACCAGCCACCAATTAAAATACATGGACAGTCTGCCCACATGGCACCATGAACACTCATACTGCATGACCAGGGTTATATTTGTAATATCTTTTCTCAACAGGATATTTCTTCTAATTAGGATTTTAGTTTGTGAAGTGTGTTAATGCTTTAACTTCGTCTCTGTGTGATGGTGTGACAAACTCCTCAAAATTTTCTGAGGAATACAAAAATTACATGACAATACACCCAGTAGTATACCTTAATGGGTGTTTTTACACACACATTTCTCCTGCATGTTTGCTGTTACGTCCTGAACTTTCTGTGTGTCTAAATCACTCACCCAGATCTTAAACATGGACTTGTAAACCCAGAAGATTGAAAAATCCGGAACTTTAAAGTGTGTGTAAAAATGCCCACTGTCTTCTACAGACAACGCAGTGGGGTCTAAGTCCCTTGTGAGCACAGCAATGGGGATACAACTGTTTAACAAAACTAATCCCAGGTATAAAGGAGAGCAAATATTTTATTTCTACCACCACATTTTCCCAAAACCACAATCACTTTACCAAAATTAAGTGGTATCAATTCTTTCCCATTTCTGAAGAAGCTAGAATGATAAGCGTCTCATAAACTTCATTTTCCAATTTTTCTTTCACACACTGAAAAGAGAGGATGGTGCTTGCTTCCCGTCTATTCCACCAGAGACTTGAGGAAGGACAGTGGGAGTTGCCTTTTCTTACTCTGCAGCACACAAAGCAAAAGATGGCAGCTTCTCCAGTTCAATGTACAGACACACAAATGGCAAAAGAGGGGGGAAATAGCCTCTCTCTCCTGAAAAACTTCCCCTGAAGAAACTAAGCAAGAGGCACTGGCAGCCCAAAGCAAATTCTTCTCCAAGTGGGACATAAGCTGAAGTGGAGCAGCCAGAGTCAGCCAGCACCTCTTCTCAGGAGGGAGCAAAATCCTGTTAGACTCATCTGTTTCCCTTTACATTAACGAACTGTGAACTTTCCAAATTGAATCCAGTTTTGCTCTTAAGAATGATTAAATATTTTTTTAAAAAACTAGATAAACAATTTAAACAGTTTGAAGAACATGGTTAGGAGTGCTCTGTTCCATGGTATAAAACTCTAAGATCAGAGCTCTACGATCAGAACAATATATCCTAGCTCCACTATTGCAGACCTAATACTTAATCCATTGAAACAATCTAGGTAAATGCACAATACTTTCCACCTTCAGAAATGATTCATCTTCATCTAAATAACCATCTGATGAGAGTATTTAAAACTGTGCATTGCCATTACACAACCTTTCTGTTGAAAGTCGACAGAAAAATATCAACTGTAATCTTCATTCTCCGGCCTGCAATAAACAAGCTAGTAAAAGTTGTATTGCTCAATAAGCCTTGTGATGGAGAACAATTTTCACTCAAGTGCAGTTCATAGAAAGCAACATTGGGAATATAATTGAAAGACAAAAGAAAATTTAATTTATCAATGTACACCATAGCAAAGGAAACAATCTTCCTAAGTAATAAGAGTTCTCCCAGGTAACTACTTCCATTTTGAGGGTATTGTAAGTCACTTTTATTTTTAAAAATGCTTAAGGAACAATAGTACAGGAAAATATAATAAAACTCAAGTGTGTCCTGCACGTCAGGCTCTAGATTTTAAAATAAAAAATTCCAAGTGTCTACTTTGCACTCTCCTCTTCATCATAAAAAATAGAGAATTATTGAAGAACTGTAATCCAAGAAAAAAACTCAGGCTGAACCTGGAAAAATAGACTTTTGACTCATGTAAACTTTAGAAGTTTACTCTTAGCACCAAGAGTTTCATATTCCAGAACCATGTGAGAAAAGAATGTAATGACTTTGCCAGCAAGATAGATACATGAAAGCACCTTTTGAAGACTAGCTAATATTGCCCATCCTCAAAATCTTCAGAATTCATTCTAAAACCAATAAGAACAAATCACCATTGTCTGAATTCAAGTTTTCATTAAAGCCACACACATTAATTATATGATCTTGTTTTCCAGGCCATCTGTTCTGCTTCTATAGGAATTTTGCACTACCTACAAGTACATTTATTTCAGAATGCACTTCAACCTCATGAAGGCAGACCTCGACATGGGGTGGGGTTGCAGAGGACTGTCCCGATGGGAGGTGGCCTGTTACCCCACCTTGGCCTGGGTGGGGCAACGGTACCCTGCAATGCATCACCAGTCTTCTTAGGTAGCAGCTGGACACTTGCCCCCAGGGAGAAGTGGGCAAACATCTAGCGGCTACTGGACTGACAGCCAGCTGCATTGTGGGCTAACATGGGGTAAGGTCACCTGATGTGGGTTAATGTCTCATGTGGCCTTACCCTAAATGTGATTCTCATGAGTTATTTTTAACGGGTTCAAAATGGAATTGAATCAAAATGCTAGACTTTTGCTTTTAAATCAATAATCCTAAAATACACAAGCTGCATTCTGTAAAGACTTGACTTCAATGAGACTTTGTTTGCAAATATAGTTAAGCATGTGCTTCATTCTTTATAGGACTGGATTTTCCCACATTTAAAAAAAAATACCATCTCCTTTTTTTAAAAAAAAAAAAAGAAAAGGAAAGAAAGAAATACAGCCCATGGCAGCATAAACTTTATTTCATACATAGGCCATTTTTACATGAACACCCCCCTCCCCCTGCTCAGTGTTTTTTTTGGGGGGGGCGTCCATGTATACAGCTAGTTGGGGGGGGGGTCCGCTCGGTGTTCACCCGCCCATGTGAACACTGAGCGGGATGGATGGGGGTGCATACGTGCTCACGTGCAGCACCCACCTCCACCCATTTCCACCAACCTCCACCCACAGAGCCCTCCAGAAAACCGGTGGGTGGGGCAAGTCTCCACCCACCGCGGCTCAACACCCATTCCCCCCCACCTCCGTCCGTATAAAAAGGGCCATTTTTGCAGCCTTCCTACTTTAAGTACATAAGCAAGCCCAGCAGCTTAGAATTTACTACTTATCACGCAAAATTTTCAAGCTACAGATAAAAGTGACCTAAAAATATTACAAGATGCAACATTGTTATACAACATACTATACCAAAAAACTGTCATTTAAGTGACAAGAAACCTAGTCATCAATGCGGGGGTGGGGGTGGGGGGTAATCCCACTCAAAAATCAATTATCTTGAGTCTTTTGTATAGAGAAGTAGCACACCTTTCAGGCAACTGGTATTAATGAGTAGACATGACTATAGAATCTCCATCTGTTTCTCTGACAAAGCTGTGACTACTCCAGACTCTCATTGAAATTCCATTAATCTAGTGCACCAGGGTCCAATGTGAAAATCAAAACTCGATCTAACCCTTTATCAGCTCACAATAACCTACAAGTGAACTCTGCCTGTTAGCATATAGCAAGTTATGATTTTGCTATCAATCAGGCTTTTAGCCAATAAAATAAACCATGTTAGAAACAGAGCGCCTGACAGGGATTTTTGTCTTGTTTTGTTATGGTTGTGGGTTTGTCATTTTCCCTACCCACTGCTACTTTCTGTGGGTGTTTCTGTAAGGTGTCTGGACCCTGTGAGTTTCTGCATTATTCTTCATCGTTGCCGTGATTTAATTGCTGCCAGCAATCAAGTCAAAGAATCACTGAAGTGTGCTTGAATTTCATTAGAAGATATAACTTATGCTACTTTCCTACAGTACCTAATAAACCATAAAGAAACCAAAACACATATGGCTTGAGGGAATAACTGGAAAATTAGGTGGCCATTTGGGAACTGCGTGAACTTTTGAACCAGAGGAAGAGAGAAAAAGAAATATTTAAAGGGAAGACGGACTTAGAATGCATACAGAAATGAGGGGGTTTGACCTTTTCAGCACCTATAAAATTACATTAGCATTATGAAAAATACATATCATGTTTAGAGTTTATAATCCATCAGAGTTTAGATACTTTGTTAGTGCCTTCCATAAGGTAAAAGTCAAAAGGACAAAACAACAATCAGATTCGACAAGAGGCTTTTTGGTGACTAGTGCTAATTTTGTTATACCATACTTAGTGTTAAATGGATTATCTCACTGATAATTAATACATCATTAGATGAAGGTCACATTGAATTTCACAGTGATAGCTCTGTACATTTGATACCCACCACTCAGAGAGAGAATTACACCTTTACTTCTTCAATGATATTGTGCAAATAATGAGCAATACGAAGTAGAAATATTTAGAAAATAACAAGTCTTATGCATTCTTACAGCTAGCATTTGAGTTTATAAATGTAATCATTTTCTATGTCATTATCACTGAAAACAAGTGGCATTCAAGTTAATGGTCAAACTTATTTGATTGTGGAGGCCTATATTTAGACTTCTAAATATACACTGTACTTAAAACCCTGATCAGGTATGCAACAGTGAAGTAAATTGGGATAAGCAAAGATACAGGAGTCCATCCATTTGGATAAGGCTGCAAATTGGGGCAGTAGGGATTTTTTTAATTTTTTTTTTTTTTAAGTGTTGAGCACTGGCAAAAAAAATTGAATGTCAATAGGAGCTGCAGGTGCTCAGTGCCTTTGAATGTAGGCTTTTTTATTCAGACACCTACGGTTAGATTCAGGAGCTGAAAATTAGGCAGCTATGATAGAAAATATTGGCTATGTCTAAAATTTATATATGCCTTTTAAAGTAATCTATTGTGCCCTCAAATATTTAAAAACAAATTACTTGAAAGATAAATTATCAACATTTATGAGCCAAATCCCACCATTTTTATTCAGACTAAATTCCCACGGAATAAAGACTTCCAAGATTTTGCCAAAAATTGACAAATAGAAACTAAAACATCTCATCAGCTTTGATTATGCAATCTGCAATATTTTAACCTACACTAGGTTTTAAAAAAAATTAAGATGGCTATTGCAATAATTGTAGTTATGGCTATTGTGATAATGGTAGCCATGCATCTAATTCAGGGATGATAACTTCCAAAAGATTAGGCTAATTATCTATACATGCATATTGATATAATTACTTAATATATTTAGGTTTCAGCATTGCTCAACAAATCATTATGCAGTTTTACCACCAAAATGGCTGTATGTTGTTTTTATTAATCATGTACAACTTTAGAAAAATATGAACTTCATTTTCTCTGTCAAATCTCCACACCACTTTGACCTATTGTTTGTATAACTTTGGGCTCAACATTCCATAAAATATAAGCAGAAAATGGTATTTGAACAACTAATTTCTAAACATAAATAGTTTCAATTTTTAATCTGTTTATGCCTTGAAAAACTAGATTAGGTTTTCTACCAACCTTTGTTCTATTTGGTGGATAATTATAATATCACTAAAAGCCGTGGATTTGTTTTTCCTTTTTTAAAAACAAAACAAAACAGATGATTTGCATTTGCCAAAATGGAGAAAAAACTCAACGTGAAGAGTTTGTGATGATTATTGTTGCACATTTTACTGAGTTCTGGGTATATAAAAAAAAGATTGTGTTATTCTGAATCAGTGGTTAGAAGGTTTATCATTTATGCATGTATTTGACTTATCCCTGTTCTGCAATAGACATAATTTTATACCTCATAAAAGCAATTTATGTTTCCAACGGGAATAATCTGAGTAACATAAAACGTAGAGTGCTATGTTGCGGAAAGCATATTTTGATTCAGCATTTGTATTTCGAGATGGAGCTGCACAGTTTGATCATCATATAATGGCAGAAAACATTCTATTCTAAGGCTACTCAACTTTCCAGGCCACCAATTAATATACAGGGTTAATTTATTTCTATACATAGTTAATTTCTAATCATATATTATTCATATGAGATTTTATACTCTATGTATACAATAAATGAAGTACAGCTGGGATGCTTCAGCCTTATCTGTTGCTTTATTCCATTTTTTATATATTCCAAATTTGATTGTTTCTATAGCTTTTGCATTCAATTTCAGAACACAGAATAAAAAAAAATTCAAACTATGGAGCCAGGATTTTTTTTTCAAGAAAATGGTAATCCAACTAAAAATGTATTTAAAGAAAGCAGTCTAAGACAATCTCAATGTTTTGAAGCACTGTAGGAATAATTAATTTAATATTTTATGAACTCTTTCTGCTTGAATTTGCAGAAAAATATCTATCAACTAAACTGTTTCATTATTTACATGATAAATAATACAGCAAGTCATTAAGTAGCACAATAAAATTAAGCAAGAATCTGATAATGTTAAAACAACAAACAATTTGTTACTGGGAATATCAACACAATGTTGCAGACTCTGATCTACCTTTAAAAAAAATAATCTATGGTAAAGGTTTCATTATATTAAAAAAATCTGAATGAAAACTCACAAGACAATATGCACTTACAAAAGGTTCACTATACTTTTCATACCACTAGAGAGAGCTCTTCAGTTCCTTAAAGGTTCTCGTAAAAGGTAAGAAAATTGTCCAACTGTCTGTTGATGCTTATCTGTTTATCTGCTTTCCAACAATAATGTTATCCTACTCAAGAGGATCAGATTGCATGGGTTTGTAGCAAACTGACAAAAGTAGTGCATCTTAAGATAAACAGAATCACATACCATCAGAGGGTGCTTCATCATCTTTCTCATATCGGTCAGAAGCCAGCGAGAGATTATCAGGAGGCACAGGGAAAGGGCCTTCACGCTCTTCCCCATCGTTGAAGTCTCCTGTAAGAGTCAAATAGATACTAGTGGTTACAGCAGAGTCTCTGACATAAATGGGATTCATTGTGAACATAGTAATGTTCTAAATTGTCAACAGTAGGAAGGAATGATTACAAACAAGCTGGATTTCCAAATTAATTTAAATTTACAGAGGGTGTCATTGTACCCTTAGTCTATATACTTTACAATGTTACAGTATGGCTGCCCACACTGATGCTCCAAAGATACACTCTAATTGGCCAACTGGGGCCTTTTAATGATATCATATTAATGAATTAGCTCCCAGTGGTGTAGAGAAAAAACATTGCATCCATAATTTTAAATGGGTGTGGGACAAGAACATAATAGGGAGATAAAGATAAGGAGACAGCCTGAGGAAAGCATGGCAAAAGGGGAGCGGCAACATTTGGAAGAGTGAGAGCAAAGGTGTGTCTTTCTCACAAAGTGCTAAACTGTCTTATCTGTGGCTCTCCAGACACACTGAACTCACTTTCTCCTCTAACTAGCAACTGCTTGTCAAAACACAAAAAGATAGATCATATTCCTTTTCAAATATGTTTGAAAAGACACAGTACTTAATTTCCTCTGATGAAATAAAAAATAGAATCACACTTTATCACATAAAACATACTGAAGTTTGTGCATTAATAAGGTAGCTTATTGTTAAACGTGAGGTGAAAGAAGACTTCCTATATGTCATTGCATTCCCCAAATATAGGTAGAAGTGCAATGCTATGTCAAGCCTTATTGCTATAAGGAAGGGAAAGGGTGTAAGGTGAGGAATAGCATTAGATGAGAACTTCAAGTTTTATTAGAAAAAAATAAAATTTTGGGAGGAAGAATTTCATATTCATCCAGGAAAATAAATCAACTATGCAAAAGAAAAAGGAGGTGGAATATGTACATCAAAGAAAGCAATATTAGCCCAAACTATCCCACTTTTCTTAATTTCCCCAAAAAAAGTGTACATGGTTTTTATTATATGGTTAATTTAAATATATTGGATAATTTTAAAAAAATCCTGTGCAGTTCATACTTAGGATAATTCTGTGTAACTATCTTGGCTTATCTGAAGCTGCATTTTTGTACGCCATCACCCTGCTCTTGAACATATTACACTCAATAAGCTTTAAATCAAGTATTCATTCACATTTTTCTTTCCATTTTTTCTCTATTGATAATTGGTTTGTTTCAAACACACACATTTCAGCAACCCCCTATCACAAAAAGTGGGCAATTCACAAGATATTCTTCTCCACAATAAAAAACCACCACCAAGATCATTATGAGAACCATCATCTGTCTATAGGTGACTGTTTGACCACTTCTTCCTCTTCTCTTTTTAGTAATGGAAATTCATGGGATCTCCGCATTATTTGAATGGATAGTACTGTGCTAATTACAGTGTTTCTATATTTGTTAGATTTTTTAATTAAATATAGGACCATGATAAACAAAGGCCCCTATCCTGCAAGGGTGTTTTTACCAAGACGCCCCCATGCACAGACACCCACCGTTCACATGGGGGAGTGCTCGTGTAAATCCGGTGCGTGGGGATGCACGCTACTGTGACCCATGCACTGCCAACCCTGTCCACACACAGGGCACTCTGAGAAAATTCAGAGTGCCCTGTGTGTGGACGGGGTGGGCGGTGCATGGACGGGGCAGCCATGTGTGGGGGCGCTCATGTGAAGTACTCCCCTCCCACGAACGATGCCCCTGCACCCATCCCATGCACCAACCACACACACACACACACACACACACACCCTGCAGCAGCACTGTGTTAAAACAAAAAAAACCCACAAGTGCTACATGCACATAGTCCTTCTGACTATCATGGGACTACCCACATGTGTTTTACATGATCATGACCCAAATAGAATTTGGCTTTTCATTAATGCCATATGTTGTTACTGGGAAAGTTTTCTTTAAGAATGCTTCCTAGTACTGGTAAACCATTAGTACCTGAAGCTGATCCTATTCTATTACAGTACTGAATGCATACTTACTGTATAAAAATAAAGTGTTAATCTAGTCTCATAGCTTGACTCCGTTACATCTGCCACACTGACTCTGTCAATAATACAGACAGAGAATGGAATGCAACTTCTCCAGCTCTCAAGGAAGCAGAAGAGAGACTATCAATTTTGTGTTTTGGCACAGTCACATTTTTTCACCTTACATTACTTTAATCCTCATATGTGCACAAGCAACAGTGAAAATGGAGCCAACAGCCTACCCAACATCAGAAATTCTAATAGTAATTTTCCCTTTTTTACCATCCTCCAGTAGTGAGCCTGTAGCACCCTTGTAAAGTATATGCAAAGATTTGTGTTGTTCCTTGATGTGGTCGGCCAAAAGGAAATAAACCTGCTGATAGCCGACGTGTCAAGTCAGACATGCCATCCTACAACTCTTGTTAAAATGCCAGGGTACAGTTTTTTACAGTATTTTGGCTTTTCTTTAGGAAAAATGACATACCAACAAGCACACTCAGATTTGCTACACTGAGAATCTATGTGATGAAACACTAACTAGATTCTATGTTGCTTATAGAGCAATACAGCAACAGAAACGTAGGGCGTTTTCAAATGAGACAATAACCCACTGGGCAATACCCCATGTTTGGTCCATGCAACCCCCACTCAGCTCCCATTCACATGTTTTAGCATGGAGAGTTAACAAACAGGAAGCCCCCATCACACATTTCATGTGCTGGCAGTATCTGCCACTGGTGGCACCACTCAGCGCTTTCCCTCTCCCCAAACCTGGCTCTGATGGAAAGGGGGAGTCACATCCAGAAACAGCTTCTTCCCTGGCCATGAATCCCCCTTTTCTATCAGAAGCAGGGGTTGCATGCTTGGGCAGCTTCAAGAGGAGAGAGTGATCACACTCTCTCAGCTGAGAGTAGTACAAGAAAGAGCACATGGGTACAGAAAGGCCCTTCTCCAGAGATCTGAACCCGTGCTCCTCTCTCCACTTGGGAAAGGAACCGAGGGGTGCAAGGGAGGGGTGAGGCTCCTCTGGAAGACCCATGGGGATCCTGTGCTCCCCTCAGTTCCTTTCCCAAATGGAGTGAGGAGCGCGGGCCAGAGAAGGTCCTTCCTGCACACACACACACACACACACACACACACACACACACACACACACACACACACTCTCCTGTTGCAGCCACCGGAGCATGCACGTATGCTGCTTCTGATGGAAAGGGGAGTCATGGCCAGGGAAGGAGCCTTCTCTGGCTGTGCCCCCCTCCCTTTTCCATTAGAGCTCTTTCACTCTTGCTCCCTCGCTCTCTTCTTTCCTTTCACAGCTTCCTGTCAGCTGAGAGAGCATCTCTCCTCTAGCCAGCCACACTAGGCACGATTCTATGGTGCTGGTGGACCTGAATGCAGGCGAGGCTGCAGGAGATCCTAATTAACGAGACGCTGCAACGTGGGCGCACATTAGCATGCACTGGCCCACACAGTGGGCCCGAGATGTTCTTGGACGGTGCCATGAGTGGGGAGCGAGTGGGGGCTGTATGAGGGTGCAGGCTAACATCTGGCAAACACCTAATAGAGAGGCAGACAAACACCCACCTGGTAGGTGCTAATGTAGGCTATCGTCTTGTTTATTTTCACCCTCAAATGAACACAACCATGTGAAGGGGATCTGTAGAATTCTACTGTTTTTCACTCAGCATGCAGTGGTTTCTGCTCCTTAAACTGGACCTAGAGCGTATGGAGAAGAAATTGTGGCAATATGGCTAGAAATAGCTCAAAATGGGCTAACTGTATGGCACACAAAATATCTTTTTTTGTTTCCCCCTGGACTTCGAAGGTCAGGAGGTTGAATTTTATGGCTGGAGAACTGTTAGACGGGGAGGATAATTTTATCTTTTAAAATGTCTGGCTTGCCAGTTGTGGGCTATACTGAATTCTACTGCTGCACTTATGATGGAGTAGCCTGGATGGTTTTTTGGTTTTTTTTTAAGTGCTCTACCTAGCAGAGATGGACTGGCACCCATTTTATATAAAGCCAAATAAACCATCTGAAAAACATACCCAGCACTTCCTAAAAAATATGTCATTCCATAAACTTTGAATCTTGAATAAGATTTCAAGCCATTTCAGTGCTGATATTTTTTTCCTTAAAAATGCCCCCTCCCCCACCCCCAAAAAATAAGTTTTGTAGATATATGAGACAATCTGTAGTTGAACGTGGTTGTCTTGTAAGTCCCAAGTATGAGGGATTTCAGACGCGATGGTGGCCCTATTGGCCCCGTCACGGAATCATCCAAATGATTCCCCGGCCGAATCAGACCGGCCCATCAACAGACGAGTCAGCAGATTCCGCCGGGGAATCGGGAAGAGGGCGGGGTTGCGCAGCGCAACGTGAGGCCGCACAGCCGCCCCCCCGCTTCCGAGGCCGCCCACCCTCCGGGAGATGGGCAGACGCAGTGGTCAAAGCAGCCACGGCGGCCGCCCCCCAAAGTATTGACCACGGCCCGGAATCGGCGGCAAGCATGGCCACTGATTCCGGGCCATGGTCAGGGACCAGACGAGATGTTACCACGCTCAACCACGCTGAATCCTGCCGTGGCTGAGCGTGGTAATGTCACGTCTGTTGGGGGCAAAAAGTGATTCCCGCCGGGTGTTCACCACCGGCAGGAATCACTTTGACCACACTTTCAGAGATGATCCCCGGACCATCCTCGAAAGCGTGGTTATTTTGATCACTGCCGGTGGTTCGCTGTGGTGAACATCTGGCGGGGATCAAAACAGACGTTACGGGACCATTCCCCACCACAGGGGATTGTCTGTGGTTGAGCGTGATCTCATAACATCTGAAAATACCCAAAGTATCATTACGTATGCATTATCATGGGCATGCAAGAGGGATGACGTATCCATCTGAAACTGGGTTAAACTGTTAAAACTTCTGTTTATATTTTGTTACTGTATTTTTTTTTTAAAGCTCTGCAGTTCATACTATCCTTATCCGACTGTATCTGGGGTTTGCAACCATTTTGGGCCATGTTCTGACAGACAGAGGTAAGCTGAAATAGAACTGCACGAATTTCCCCCTTTGTTGAGATGTAATGATCACTGAACAGTGGTAGCCACCCTCACACAGATAAGCATTCACGTGAAAAGTTACTTTAAAATACAAACTAAAGTGAAATAGGTAGTACTGCTGATTTTTTTCCTACTCACGAATAATGTTGGTTTAGCACTCTGTTCATGTGAACGCTTCAAGAATAAAAAAGTAGTAAGGCTCAACTACACTGAATTAACTGCTCATGAGAATATAGCCTTAGGGTAAGAACTCACCCAGCATTATGGAGTTGTTGTTATTAAAAATTATTTATATAGCACAAGCAATGTAGCTGGCGCTGTAAAATCAATAGTTATAGACAGATCCCTACCCCAAGGGGTTTACAATCCAAAACAAGGGAGGGGAGACAAGGAAGATACATTCATGAAGCTGAGAAGTCACGGGTGCATGTGGTTAGCTTAAATAGTTACAGAGGAGAAGGGATGCTGAGTGAAAGGATATCAGGGAGCAGTTTGTGGGGGGTGGCACAGCTGAGCTACAGAAGGCTGTGAACCCTTTAGATAGATAGCAGCAGCACAGGGGGTGGTACGAGTACAGCTAAAGGTGCTGGTCTGGTCTGGTGGAAGGACCAGGCCTGTGTGGAAGGACCACAGCTGTGTGGCGCATGGCACTAGCCAGCCCAGAGAACAGTAAGTGGAGTGAAGTCTCAGAGGAGGGAGGCTGTGAAGAGAGCAGGCTATGCAAGAGAACTCTCCTGTGTAGAAAGGTAAAGTCCATAAGGGTGCTGGCTACAAGGACTTGGGGAAGAGTTAGAAACCCTTTTCAAATGAGCGTGGGTGCATGGGGAGATGGGTTGGGCAGTGCGGTGGGTGGGCGGTGCATGGGGGTGCGTTCCCATGGACTCCCATCCACCTCCACACATGGAGCATCTGGCATTGGCGCCCGTTGCTCCGTGCGTGGGTGTTGGGTGGGGGTGCGTCTGTGTTCCTGCGCTCCACCCACCAGCCGTGGCATTCAAATGGACGCCCACCCATCCGCCACAGCATTCAAACAGACACCCGCACACGTGGCCCTGTCTCTTATACACATCTAGATGTGTATAAGAGACAGGGGTTGGGCAGTGCGGTGGGTGGGCGGTGCATGGGGGTGCGTTCCCATGGACTCCCATCCACCTCCACACATGGAGCATCTGGCATTGGCGCCCGTTGCTCCGTGCGTGGGTGTTGGGTGGGGGTGCGTCTGTGTTCCTGCGCTCCACCCACCAGCCGTGGCATTCAAATGGACGCCCACCCATCCGCCACAGCATTCAAACAGACACCCGCACACATGGGCAAGGGAGCTGCGGTGTCCATTTGAAAAGGGCCAGATCCTGGGAGGCCTGCCTCAGTATCAGAGGGAGCTGCGGGGAGTGATCAGTATAAAGGAGCAGGCTGGGAGCCTGGGAGAGGCAAATGCGTTGCCTAGACTCTGTGAGCACTTGGGATTGCGGTGAAACTGAGAAGCCTTCTGTAGACTGTACCGAGAAGCAGCCTAAGGCAGGGAGCCTGCCTGGAGTCTTGTGCATAAAGAGAAACCATGGTGGAGAACACAAAGAGACATTGGAGCTAATTCCCACTGAGAGCGACACTAATCCTGAGAGACTTATGTCCAGCAAGTCGCACCCTGTTACAGGGGGTAACAAAAAAATCATCTACAGTACTTAGATTTGTATGCACAATTGCACAGGGCTCCCCACATTCTTGAGCAGGCCCTAGTAATCTCTTCCTCCCCTGCCACCACACAGTTTACATCTTCTTTTATTAAGACTATCTTGCAGCCAGTATTCTACTGGATGGGAATATCAAAAACGGACTGCAACCAAAACTATGAACCCTACTCCTCAATCAGTCAGAGTCACTATGGAGCAGCCTTTTCCTCCCCTGTGCAAGTGTCAAGTGCCTACAACTATAACAGGGGAAAACAGTAAAAAAAATGAGAGAATGTTCAACATGTATCTGTGCAATAGAGAACTGAACTACAAAGCAACAATGGGCATCAGGTAAATGTATCCAATGCAATTTGCAGGCATAATTAAAAGCATTACAGCCTAATCAGACATCTAAAATCAAGGCATGCTCAAAGGAAATGTCTATAGACTCATTAGCGGGCAGCCATTCCATTACAATCACACATAATGTCAGTGGTGCCTTGAGCCTGTGCCAATGACAACAGCATAAATTTTGCATCTCATTTCTACGGTAATAAAATTAATGATCAGTTTAAAAATACTTCTTTGTAAAAGTTATTGCACAAAGAAAAGACATGAATGTGTCCCTGTTATGTAGTCATGAGGATAATTAAGGAGTTGATGCTCATTAATATGGTTTCTTGTTTCCCCAGAACAGCCTTTGATTTATCCTTGAACTTTTTTTAAAAGTTTAATTAATGATACAGTTAACAGTTGCAAAACAAAACCAAAAAAATACTGATCCTACTTCTTTCTTCTGTAATTTAACTAACTGCTTAGGTTTGACAGCAGAATCAATATTTTAAGTTGCCAACTATAAGATGTACTGTACCTGATCTTTCCTTATTAAACACCATCTTTTCAATTAGAGTATATTTGCTTATTGATGTAACCAAACAGCATAACATGGTAAGTGGGAAATTAGACACTTAACTCTTCGCATTGTTAATGAGAACTGCACTTTAATTCCCTATACATTACGCTAAAAATTTCCAATAGGATCACATGGTGTCAACTGAATATCATGTAGGAGAACATCACAAATCTTACCTTATAGGGATGTCATAAAAATCATACAGACTATTCTTCCCACACACACCCCATAATCAATTTTCCTCTACAATAACTTGTTTACAGTAAGAGTCCATAAACATATGACTTCAACCACTAAATCAGTAAAATAGAGACGACATCAAGATATTTCAGTCAATGCCTTTTGAAATGGACTCTTGCTACTGAGACTCCCCCACCCCCCAGACACATTTACATTGTTAGGAAAATCTCTAGGGAATGGCAGGGAAAGAACTTGCTCAAATTTCATCTGAAAACATACAAAACACTTAAAGAAGGGCAGGCAAACAGCTGCCCCATGCTCCAGCTTGCTATTCCAGAAGTCCCTAACATGTAAAACTGAAATGAGTTTCTCCTGCTTGCTGCACAGTCAAACCAGCTGTAAAAAACTACCTGTACATACTTAGAGGCTAGATAGGTTAGGGCTCTTCAGCTTTGAGAAGAGACGACAGAGGGGATATGATAGAAGTTTATAAAATCCTGAGTGCTGTGGAACAAAAAAATAGGGAATGGTTATTTACCTTCTCAAATACTAGAGGACACTCCATGAAACTGGCAAGTGGCAGACTTAAAGCAAATAAAAGTATTTTTTTCACTCAATGCACAATTAAGTTGTGGAATTTGTTGCCAGAAGAGGTGGTCAAGGCCAGTAGTGTAGCTGGGTTTAAAAAAGGATTGGACAAGTTTCTGGAAGATAGATCCATTAGCAGCTATTAGGTGGGTAGGTTTTGGGAAATGTAACTGCAGTGCTTACTGTCGGGAGCTGGGAGTGAACAACAAAGAATGGATCGCCCCATTGTGACCTTTTGGGTACTTCTTCCAAGAGACCAAGGTTGGCCACTGTCGGAGACAGGTGCTGGATTTGATAGATCATTGGTCTGACCCAGTATGGCACTACTTATGTTCTTATGTCTAACAATTAATAAATTTATGATTTCCCATATACATACACACAGTTGGGGTGGGGCGGCGTGGTGGTGTCCAAACTACTTACAAGTTAAAGCCTGGATAAATTTTAATTTCTTGGGTTTAGTTGATTTTCACTCAATACACAATTAAGTTGTGGAATTTGTTGCCAGAAGAGGTGGTCATGGCCAGTCGTATAGCTGGGTTTAAAAAAGGATTAGACACGTTTCTGGGGGAACCAGTTGATTTCAGTGGAGTGCTAATGGGAAAAGGATCCAATTCACCTGATCATTGAGTAGTTTACAGCAAATTCCATATGTGGGTGTGCAACAAATGTATAATTGCATAGTCATCATGTTTTGATATTGATATTGTGTTGCAATTTTAGATTTTGAAAGTAGAGTTTCCTGGTCTTTCCTGTAATGGAGTAACCGAGAGTCCTTGCAGGACCAAGACCAGGACCAAAAGGGTCTGGGATAAGTCCTTGCAAGAGTGGAGCCCTGAAGCACAAGGCAAATATTGGCCCTTTAAAGGAGTTAAGCAGCCTGAGATCTAAGCTGGGTGAGGCTGAGTAGCCTCAGTGGTGCAGAGCAAGAAGCTGCAAGTAAGATGAACTTCAGCTGTAAAAGTCTGAACCAGAAGCTCAGAAGAGAAACCACTAAAAAGAGGCAAAGGCTGCGTCACTGGGTCAGAGCATGGTTCAGTGAGGGTCTGCTGCAGGGAGCAGGAGGGGAGGGCCCGCCGTGGAGGGCCCACCATGTCTGAATGAGGGTTTTCCTGAAGGAGCTGGCTGACTGAAAGGGTGCCATCCCGGCAGTCTCAGAGACAGAGAGTCTTTAGCTGGCTGGCAGGGAGTGCACCAGGCCAGGTGATCTGCTCTATCAAGTGCCCAAAACTTTCTCCAGGGAACCTAGTGAGTAACCAGAGGGGAGCTTGACTGGAGAGGAAGAGTATTCAGAAAGGTGAACTGTGGATATTCAGCACACTGTAAATAAAAGCACTTTGGTGAAGTGAAAGCAGTGATTGGACTGGGCAGGAATCCTGTGGGAATTTACCCAAGCAGGACACTGCCCTATTACACTCCCAAAGCCAATGAAAACAGCTCTCCTTGTTCAATACCAGAGAAACAATAATGACTGTAGGGTGTGTCAAGGCTTAGGCCTGAACCCTCGGCCCTTGGGAGAGCTGTCTTTCCCCCGCACCACCACTTGGTCTGTTCAGGTGTGGAATTTCCCCTGTATTCCTTGTTCCTTCTCTCTCTCGGACGCCGTTTGGGACCACTCTTGTTGCCTTCCTGATTGGTCCCAGTCCTCCTTATAAGGAGGGCTGCTAGTCACAGGAAGTTGGTGAAGCATCCATTGCAGACTCCTCACTCTGTGCTCTAGCCCTCACCTTGTGATTCTGCTGTGTTTGTTCCTCAGGTTGTATTTTTCCTTATTCATAGTTTGTATTCCTTGTGTCAGCTCTTCCCTCGCTAGCTTAGGGTTGTCACCTGTACTGGTTTTTTACCTGACACTCCCATAGGCCAAAATGGAAGTGTCAAGTAAAAAACAACCCACAGTGGCAACCCTGCTCTAGCTTGTCCTTCCTTCCCCTTCCTATGCCTTGATGCACTCCCCCTTTCTCATGGTTTTCCTGTTCCTCCTTGTTGCATGTCTTGCTTGCCGTCTCCCTTTAGTTCCTATAGCTCTTGTTTCCCTTTAGTTAGGAATTCTTAGTGTGCATGTTACTGCTCTCCCTGATAACACACCCGTCTCCCTCCAGCCTTGAGTCCAGATTCTTTCTAGTCATAGCTCCTTGCTGCCTCCCATTGTTAACCTCCATAGCTTCCTGGTTTCTCCATAGTTCCTTCCTGAGGGCTTGGTTCCCTTTTCATAGTTTCCCTGTAACTCTTGTTGCCCCCTTTGTTTTTCCTCCACACTTAATTCCAGGGTGCTTGGTTCCTGTTTGTAGTTAAATTGTATCATTTCTCATAGTGTCTTTGAGTGCTTCATTCCTCTTAATAGTTGCCCTGTCTTTTCAGAGTCTTATTCCCCCTTACCAACTTCCCTGCCTCCTGTAGTTCACCTGGTTTCCCTTCCTCTCTGGTTTTCACTGGAGCTATGTAGTGGTGGTCTCTCTCTCCACACGTGTCCCTTTGCACCGCTCATTAATCTTGACCCTCCCTGCCTGGTATTCCTGCACTATTTGCCGTTCCCTCTCTCTGGGCATTTTCAGACGTGACAGGGTGGCATTCGCCCTGTCACGGAAACAACCCTCAGATTCCCCACCGGGATCACTTCGGCATGGCCAACAGACGTGCCGGGGAATCCCGGTGGGGAATCGGGGAGGGGGCGGAGCTGCATGGTGCAACGTGCAGGCGCATGGCCCCGCCCTCCCCACGCTTCCCCCACCACCCGCCCTCTGGGGAGACGGGCGATCGCCGCGGCCAATGCAACCACAGCACCCAGCCAAAATGACCACGGCCCGGAATCCCAGCGGGGATTCCGGGTCGTGATCGCCGTCCAGACGTGACGGGCCCTCTCATTCCCGCCAGGAATCCCATTCATCACGTGATCGGCGCCGGCCCCGCGGGTTCAGCCTATCACGTGGCGAATGTGATTCCCGGTGGGGATTGAGCGTGGATAACATCTGGGGGGGGGAACTTCCGGTTCCCCAACAGACATTACGGGACCATTCCCCACCACAGGGAATTGACTGTGGTTGAGCGTGATCTTGTAACGTCTGAAAATACCCTCTGTCTGGAGTTTCCTTTCGTGTTCTGAAGTTCTGCTAGCTCGGAAGCAATTCTATCCCTTGCTGGACATCAAGGTAGTATTCCTATGATGATATCTGGCTGCTGCCCCTATGCCTGGGTAATACTAGATCTTGAGGGGCCATTTTAACCTGTTGCCCTGAGCTTACTATCCTAGCTATTGTCTTTGTGGTGGGTTTGGGGGTTGTGTGTGTTCTGTCCCAAGTTCCCCTTCCCTCCCAGAGGGAGGCGCTAGCTTCCCCCACAGGTCTCTGACAAGGTGAGTCAGTTTCAGAGATTAGAGGAGTCAAAAAGTTTTAGAAAAATCTTGGGAAAGTGAATGACAAGAATTAGCAAAACTGACATATCTAAAATTCTGTGAGATGTATTTTGGGTGTGCTGATAAGAATTCTGCCAACAAATAAGATTTGACAAGCAAAATTTAAGATATATTGCTTAAATTGGGAGTAGAGTAAGGGTGCCCTAGAAAGCTGCTCTCCATCTGGATTTTTGTTTGTTTGTGGGTAGGTGTGGCTCCAATGACTGTTCACAGTTAACGGTCACTTTTCTGCAGATGGCCAGTACTTTGGTCAGCTGTTCAGCAGGGCCAGGGTGCACGTGCTCCTCCAGGCCTCCCTCCAATCAACTGTTTGGCAGCCATCTGAGCATGCACTCCTCCATGCTTTCCCAATCAGCTGGGGTCAGGTGCACATGCTCTTCCAGCCCTCCCCTGTCCCCCGATCAGCTGTTTGGTGGGACCAATGTAAGCACATAGGACCATCCTCCAACCTCACCATGGGGCTCGGTGGGCATGAAACAGGGACAGAAGGGGGACCGTTACCTCACTTTGGCCCAGATCTCAGCCCAAGCTACATCTCTCACCACTTCCACCAAACACATCCCGTAGCGGCTGGCAGCCTGCCCCAGGGTGATAGCGGGCGAACATCTAATGGTGACTGACTAGACATGCAGGTGAGTCCTGGGCTAAGGTGGGCTAATGTCACATCTGATTTCACTCATTGGCTTTTCAGACCCTTGATGGCCCCTTTTTAATACGTAGAGATTGATAGCTTCCCACTAAGTTTCAGTTGACGGCTGTAATGAGGAAGGGGCTTGCAGTTCTGGGACTCAACTCTTGTGAATTCAGGATGCACTCTTTGTATACTGGGGCTGCCCCTCCAGCTGCACAGGCAGACCTCTCTCATGCTCAAATCCAGGAGGTTGCAAGATAGTGTTTGTTGGTTTGCAAGGCCAACCCACATTGATTTCCTTTGAGGGGAAATACCTCTCCCCTGTGGGAGGGGCATAGAGACATCTCACCTTCTGTGGCTTTTTCTTGCTCTTTAGTGTGAGATTCCTTTGTGCATGTCTGAGAGTTCACATTTTCAGTGTCTCACCTTTTTGTGTTTTTCTCCATTCTATACTAGGACTTCAGGCAAGATCTCAGTTTGTGACCACAGTATTGTCCCTTGGGCTTGGAAGGAGGCCCGTGACTCAACATGTGGGGCCCAGCATGTGAGGGCCCATGTGGTGTAGTGGATAAGGTGCTGGATTTGGACCTGGGAGACCAGGGTTTGAATGTCACCCTAGCCAATGAACTCACTGGGTGGCTTTGGGCAAGACGCAATCTCTCAGTCTCAATTCCCCATCTGTAAAATGGGAACATGCGAGTCTCTCTCTTTCATTGTGTTCCCCTCATCCTTGTCCATCTTTGATTGTAAGCCCATTGGACAGGTCCCTGTCCCTGTGACTGTAAAACACAGTCTTTACAGCAAAGTCACCAAAATCTGTGACTGTAAAGCACTGTGTAGACCTAGAAGTGCTATAGAAAGTAGTAGTAGAATACATCCATCTTGATCCCTCATTTCCTTCCCACACCCTTACGCTCCCCTGTCACCAACTTCTATCTGGTCTATGGAGCTTGTACTAAGGTTCAAAGTAGGAGGGAAAGAGTTCCCCTCGTATGATCTAAGTCAAGTACACATTTGTTGTCTTTGGGGAAAGAGTGCACATTTGTTGTCTTTGGGGAATGTACGCTCTCTTATAGCTTTTAAAGGTTGCCCCATTTTTGTACCTAGCATATTTAAGTCACTTGGTGACCTTACAGATCCATCTTTGAAAATTTGGCCATACACTACTAAGAAAATCTAAAGCATCTATTTCGTAAAAACAGAAAGCACTTTCACACAATATACATTTCTGCACTTTTTTCATGCCCCTCCCCCCCGCACACACACACACGTTTGGGGTCCGTGGGAATGCTCTGATGTGTGTGTTTTGGGCTAAATGTGCTTTTGTAAGATGTACATGACCAGGTCCCTCAAATCCTACTTTTATAAGGATGGGTCTTTTAACACCCAAAAAACTAGAATGTGGGAAGGGCAAGAAAAATGCTCATTATTAAAAATGCACTTAATTGTGCATGTGGGAATGGAAAAGTGTGTTCGAATTGGTGGATCAGCCCTCCAGCAGCTGCTCTCCAGACCAGCAGCTTCTTGTTAATTTCAACCCTGGGCTGCATTGCTCCCAACTAGAGCTGCTCAGCAGTGCTACCTCTAGGAGCTTCCTAATGTGGGAACGGTTATTTGTGCAGAAATAAAAATGTGCCTATTATGATTTATGTGCAGAATAGAGGGGTAAAATTTACCTCTAGCAGCTTCCTAACGTGGGAATAGAGGAGTAAAATTTAAAAGCACTTTAAGAAATCTGTGGAAGAAAACAAAAGTGGGTTTTTGGTCAAAGTGTGCAAGTCTTCAGAGATGTGGTAATAAATTCACAGATATCAGAATATTCATGAGTCCCTACCTAATTTATACCAATTTTTAATAGTTATGATTAGGGCTACGAATTTGTCATGGAAAGTTCCTTAAAAAGTCATGAGTTGGTCATGGCAGTAATGAGACAGTCATGGAAAATTCATGGGTAATTTTTTTAAAACTTTTATTCAATATTGTATTTTGTAAACCCACCCCCCTTACACCATAACCCCAGGGATTAGATTGTACCTCCCACCCCAGCACAGATTGTAACCCACCCAGCACAGAATAGAAGTAGGAGGAAAACACTCCCCACCCCTTAGATTGTAAATCCAGGGATTGTAAAACCCTTTGAAAGCCCCAGGCTTAGATTGCAAGCCCAAGCAGGGGATAAAGGCAGAGGAAATGCTGCTGTCTCCTCCTGGACGCCTCTTGAAGCCCTGACAAAGGTAACCTTCTCTGCCTCTGAGCCTCCCGCCACACCATGCCATGCCGCCACCTGACCATGCCCAAAGCTCTGCCTTCTACAAGAAACAACACTGAGACAGGGTTTGGAGCTCCAGGGAGAGGCCAGGGCTTTACCCGGTGGCACCCGGCATGCTATTCTCGCCGGCTTCTTGCCACATCTCCACAGCCAGGGAGGGGTTTGGAGCTCCAGGAAGACACCGTGGATCTTGTTAGCACCATTGAGCGTGCTCTTCTCACCAGCTTCTTGCCGGCTCTGCTCTTCGGTTTGGGGGAAATCTCGAAAAACTTGGGAAAATCACAGAAGTCATAGGAAGATCTCAGAAGTCATGGAGGGAGGCAAAAGTCACTAAAAACGTGACTTTTGTCATGACCGTGACAAATTCTTAGCCCTAGTTATGATACAATAAAAGGGAGCAAGGAGAATTTTTATCCAACTGTCAAAATAACACACACATGCTGCGTTAGTGTCCAACATGCAAACCCTTTCTGAAGATTTTCTTAAAACTTAAGAATGATAAACTTAAGACGACAAACATAAATTTCCGCTAATTAGTTGTTCTTGCTGTACTTTTCCATCTCTACCTGCAGAGAACTTTCTGCCTTGGAGAACATTCAGACTCTTTTTTTACTCCTGAGCTAAAGCTAATAGTTGCCATGTGGCTTGGCTGCAAGGATAGAATCTTATCTTTGCTCTCTTCCCCCAAGCTCATTTTTTCATTGTTTGAGGAGAGGTACTGAAATCTATGGGCCAGATCCAGGAATAAGAAAAATAAAAAACCCTACTGGAGGCCAGTTTTGGCCCACGAAGCAGAAGAATCTTTATAAGACTGAAATTTTCAGACATGCTTCAAAGTGTACTTACAAATGCTGATGGCAGGACATGCATGCAAATTAGGTGCAGTTTTGAGCACGTCTGAAAGGCACCCTGCACATAATTGAAGCGTTGGTGCACTGACAAGTACTCTTTACAGACTTGGGGTTTTTAGGTCAGTAAAGCACACTTCTCAGTGCACCGAAAAGCTTCAATCATGTGTGGGGCACCTTTCAGACATCATCAAAACTGCACCTAATTTATATGCGCATCCTGCTGCAGGCACTTGTAAGTACAATTGGAAGCACGTCTCAAAGCCACTTAACAGAGTAAGGAAAATAGACTGTAAGGTACTCTTGCCTAGATTCCTTGTTGTTTACATGCAATAATCTAACTTCCACTTCCCTAAATTAGGGTTACACAGCTCTGAAGTAAATTGTGCAAGCCCACTGAGTCTTTGGAGGTCATGGTCATTCCACTTGCACATATCCTCTCTGAGTTTTCCCACACACAATTCAGAAAATCATATGAATGCATTATTTTTGCTTTGAACACCTGCTGTTATTAACACATCTGGATTTGAATACAGATTTTTGTATTTTGAAAGCCAAGCTCTATTTGTGGAACTCGTATAGTAGTAATTTAGCATCCTGTCATTTTAGTTATAAGCACTGGAAGGAAAGCATTTTTTATAAAAGTCAAATCTGGAAAATACATCTGATGTATTTTTTGGAGTATGATCTTATGACAATACAATTCTCTTTTTAAACAACTGTGTATTACTCATTATTTTATATGGTCTTGCATAGAATATAGATGTGCCAAATCCTCTTTGCTGAAATCAGAGTTGCCTAGTGTGTGGGTGGTTGTTGTGTTGGTCCGAGATGTAAGAGATGGAGACAAATCCGATTTGTTAAATACCTGAGGGAAGGCCATGTGTGGCCTGAAATCTTGCATTCACTCACAATAGTAGTTGATCCAAACAACAATATAATCTGGAATACTTTGAAATTAAAAGGCGATCATAGCTACAACTATAATCATCTGAACTTATGCCTTCCACTGAAGATACAGAAACTTACACACACACCCCTCAAAAAAAATAAAAATCTACTACCCAGAGTTCATGGGAAGATTTGAATGTATTTGAAAATACACCTATAATAGTAACTTGTTTTAAATAAGGTATAACAAACAGAAGCTCTGATCTTTGTAACAAATGTACACATTTATCAGGGTTCATCTAGAAAGTCTAAAAATATTAGGACTTGTGTCTAGAAATTTTATATTACTGTACATGCATAACAAATCATTCAAATCCCTTACAGTAAAATGTGTTGTATTTAAAGGTCAGATGCATTTCACACTCAAGATATTTTGTTAAGAAATAATTAAATACCCAACTGTATTATCCTTTCCCATTTATTTCAGAGGCGGTTCGCCAACCATCTTATTTTAATTTGAAAATGCAATATCTAAAAGGCACAGTGCAAAATAATGGGGGTATTTTTTTAAATTGTAAGCACAACAATCTCACTTATGATTTTGCAAACCCAGATAGTTCCAGAAAGCTCAAAGCTGTGCAAAAGGCGGGAGGGGGAGATTATATCTATGGTCTCATTTTAACTGTACATTACTTTGACTTCACCTAGTTGAGAAGTCTTATATAAAGCATCAGAATTCTCTATCAGCTGGCACAAATATTAGTTCCACATTGGAATCTGCTGCCCACAAGCAAAAGCTATCTGAATTCCCCAAACCCACTAAAAAAAAAAAAAAAAAGGCTGTAGCTTTTTGACCTCATACTGTGACCCTCATACCAGCATTCACAGGCTCCAGGTCATGACCTCGTGAATTAGCATCATGGAAATAAGGGCCATTCCACGTTTAGTTACAGAATTTTGTAGCAACACAGTCCTCAACCTTTTCCAGTCCTAACGGGACTGTGCAGCTTTATTTTAAATCTTCTAAAAAGACAATCCAAAACCCACACTTCAGTTTTTATTAATAGCACACTAAATCTGTTATCATGTGTTAAAAGATCTGACTTCCCTGCCACACTATAAAAACATTAATTCAGTGTGGATTGAAAACCAATATCAAATAGCCATTGAATCAGCCGATTAAATCAGAAAAGAAATATTGCTGTTAAAGTGGAAATACAACTTTTCTGCTTATTCAGACTTTAAAAAAAAGTCAAATCAAAATCCCTACTAAGTTACTACAAAATTACATTGCTTTCCATACATAACATGCATCATATAGGGTTTTTGGCAATATGTAGATTGTTTAAACAACATATGCATATGAACATTTAATTTATATTCAATATTACTTTCAAATTATATTTCTAAGCCAGTCATCTTTCTCAGTAAGTTTTTCCCTTTCATGTATTAACTAAATATAACCTAGTTGTTAGATGCATATGATTTCTGTACAATAATTTCCATGCCCAGAAAGATTTTTAAAGATTTTGAGTTTCTCTCAGCAGGGGGAGCTAGCATCCTCATCTATGACAGTCAGTAGATGCACAATCTGGACATTTGAAAACCTATTTTTAAACAGATACATGGGATGTTTATCAAACTATCAAATCAAATTGGGAGTCTGTAAAATGTTGAGGCTATACCACAGTGGAAAATTGTATTTAATTTGCATTTACCTTTATCCTGGAATTCCTGAGGGTAGCTGCAAAGGGAGGAAAAAGACAACATAAAGCACACGTATTTGAAATTTTCAAGATAAATGACCAATCAGATTATTAGTGTCCAACAACAATGTGGGGAAAATACTACTATAATCATTTTGTTAGGTTCAAAAACCTTATTCCCATCCTAAAATAATCAGTAAACTCTTCCTTGAGCATTTTTTTAATTTGTGAGACTCATTGGGCAAAAACAGACATGCGCATCACTCCACTTTAACACTACTTTAACATTTCTTATGCATGTTGCAGAGCTGTATTAGCACCCTATGCAACTCTGAAACATGCATAAGAAGTGTTAAAGCAGTGTTAAAGCGGAGTTAAGGTACATGTCTGTTTTCACCCATTGTCAGTTACATTAAAAAGATAGGGTGACTGTGAAAAATGAAATTCTCAGTCAAAAATTATAGATTCATAATAGAATTGTAGCAATAGACCTAGATACACAGTGCCCAATCCAAGGTCCACACACACGCCAAGCGCAGGTTGCATGCATGCATCAAGTGTGCATCGCATACGCAGCAAGTGCAGGATGTGAGCACATACCTTGCATTGGTGTTCATACATCTTGCACTTGGTGTATGCGTAAACCTTGGACTGGCCCCATAATTTCTAGCGTATTTGTTCATATAAGATAAAACACATTACAAAGTAAGTATTTATCAGTTGTCTTTCCAAGGGTTAATATGGACAAGAACACAAACACCACATTTAACACCAAAGGTAGCGCCATGGTGTTTTGAAACATACTCTGTCCATTCACACAATGAGGAATGCTCCTGTGTAGTTAGCCTTTCCTGAACCTTCTCAGGAGGTTAGGAGTACCCTTACCCTTCACCTAAGAAATGCTTATCACAAGTGCCTTATGAATCACTCCTTCTGCATCAGTTCCTTCCAGTCCTAGCCCAAAGCCTCAATCTTTGTATTAACACTCTAAGACACAGGGTACAGTGGGCAGGTGACAAATGGACAGGGCACATCACAAAGATCTTCAGTTACAGGTAACCAACTCTCTTTTCTTCTTTGAGTAGCTTTATCTAGTCACACCAACAGGAGAACAATCAACATTACCCATCCCTTCCAGATGAAGGGGTTGAGGACATGTAGCTGAATAGGGATGGAGTAGTGCTCTTCCAAAGTGCAAATCTAGCCTAATCCCAAAGTCTGGTGCATATCATAGCTCTACAATATGCACTAAATGTAAGACTTTTCTTTACAGCCAAGTGTTTGGCAGGCAGAAATAGAGGTGGGATGTGGGATTTCTATGTTTTTTAATATGATAACAAAAACACACACCCTTAGCCTCAGAGGAAATGTGGGATATAAATTTAAATAAACAAAATGATGAAAGAGGCTACTTCCTTAGTGGAAAGAACCAGGGACCATTGTCAGCAGAGCCTCAGACGTACCGACCCATTTAGCATCACGTGTGGATTCAGAGCTACAGGAGTCCGTATGTGTCTTCTTTTGCAGTGCATATGTAACACAACATCCAAACCCCCTCATCACATTCGCCTGAATAACCCCACTGATATTAAAAGGTGAAACCACTTTTCAAATCACAGTTTCCACAACCGTTTTGCCTGGTCTATCTTAGTGCTTAGCAGGTTTCAATAAAGATTTAAGAACTGTCACTTAAATCAATTTTCCTGGTCCACTTTCCTAGAGTAGACGTAAGAAAATATATGAAAGGAACATGATATTTATTTATTTATTTTATTACAAATATTTATATCCCACACCCTCCTGCACATGGCAGCTCAGGGCGGCAAACAACATAAACAATCAAAATAAACTATACAATTCATTTAAAATACTACAAATATTTTAAAATACTAAAATACCAAAAAAACAGAAAAGCTAAAAGGCAGAAAAACCCTCCCCTCAATCCTCCCAACCTACTCAATCCCCTCCCCGAAGGTCCGGTGGAACAACCAGGTCTTACAATATCCTCAGAAGGAGGGGAGGTCTGGGGATAGATGGGCCTCCATCGGGAGGGAGTTCCACAGCCGAGGTGCAGCCACCGAGAACACCCTCTCTGTCGTCACCACCCAGGAGACTTCGAGTCGGGCGTCCCAGGTCGACTGCAAGGGCTGTGAAATTACCCAGGGCCGGAGGCGGTCTCACAGATAAGCAGGACCCAAGCCGTTTAGGGCTTTACAGGTCATCACCAACACCTTGAATTGGGCCCAGAACACAATAGGCAGCCAGTGCAGAGCATGGAGCACAGGTGTAATGTGCTCACGGCGGCCCGTCCCCGTTAGGAGATGGGCCGTCACATTCTGCACCACCTGCAGCCTCCGGACCGTCCTTGGGTAGCCCCACATAGAGTGCGTTACAGTAGTCCAGTCGAGAGGTAATGAAGGCACGGATGATGGTGGCCAGATCTGAGTCTGAGACATACAGTCACAGCCGTCACACCAGATGTAATTGGCTAAATGCTCCCCTCACCACAGCCTCCACCGGATAATCCAGGCAGAGCTGTGGATCAAGGAGCACCCCCAGACTACGAACCTGACCAGCCAAAGGGGGGCAGACCCTGCCAATGACGGCAGCCACCACCCCCTCAGCCCTACCCACCAACATCACCTCCGTCTTGTTGTGATTCAGCCTCAGACGACTCGCCCTCATCCAGTCCCCCCACAGCTACCAAGCACCGGGCAAGCACCGAGACTGCTGGGCCTGAGTCTCCGGAAAACGAGAGGTAGAGTTGTGCATCATCGGCGTACTGATGACATTGCACTCCAAACCCTCTCATGACCTCACAGTCACCCAAAGGTTGCATATACATGTTGAACAGGAGAGGGGACAGAATAGAATCCTGCAGGACTGCACACGTGAGGTTCCGGGGAGATGACGTACATTCCCCGAGAACCACCCACTGAGTTCTCCAGCCAGGAATGAGCGGAACCATTCAAGAACAATCCCACTCACCCCAGCCCGGTCTTGCAGCCTTGCCCAGCGGCAAGGCTGTTGAAGACAACAGGCCAGATCCTCAGCTAGTAGAAATTAGCATATCTTCACTGGAGTAGATGGAGGTACAATGACTTAAGTCAACTGACAATTTGTTTCAGTTACAACAATCATGTTGTAGTGAGCAGAATGGGGATGCTCTACAAATCCTTAACATGGTACAGTTTTATATTTTGAAGAGACTTTACTGGCTCATAGGCAAATCCTGCTCTACATAGTTTAGAATCAAAGGCTCTAGGGCTGCAAAGGAATCTACAGGCACAGAAGAACCCTTATGCCCCCGTTTCCCATTGAAACCACTGGGATGAAAGGGTTTCATCAGTTTTTAAAAATGTATTTATTTAGCAGGATCAGGGCCCTAATTGCAGAACTGAGCGATAAAATTAGTAATTGAGGCACAGCTAAGGAAAACAAGAAATTACCAGCAAAAAGAATAAAGGTAACTTACTTAGATTTGACATCTTTTATCTTCTTAATAAGAACATCCTTTTTTTCCTTTGCTCTCTTGGATAAATTTTCTCCTTTTAGAATATCCAATATAAATGTGTCAACATCTAAATCACAAAATAAAAAGAGGTAAAAGTCATGAGGAAAAAATATAATTTTCTTAAGATAAATTCCACTTTGATGACTCTTTTCATAAGTGATGATATCAGAAATATCTAATAGAGTTACTTTATCAGTCCCAGGCATACCATAATTGAAAGATATTTCAAATTCTAAATTGGATAGATTTGTTTTCTGCTCTACTTATGCTTAGCCCAGCAAATGTAGTTTTGACATTTGGCATCATTAAATGAGCAAAAATCACACCAGCTATAATAAACCATAGAACAGTATCAGGCACATTCTACCACAAAAAGTACAAAGGTAAGTAAACAGCCTTTATGCCTGGATAGCTGTCATATTAAAAGTTCAAATTCTGAACATTTTGGGGTCATTTACAGTATGATATTCAAGGACATACTACAGGCGTGGGAAGTAGGGCCACTGCCCATGGCTAAGGCTTTCAGGGAGGCCCAGTCCCTTTGGGACATCAACATTTCCTGCCTTCTCTCTACCAGAGCTGCCTGTGCCTTCTCCAGTGAGCCAGGAGTTAGTGCTGTGTCTATTGGCAGCTGCCACCCCAGAGCATCACCACTCCATCCCTGGCTACTCTACTTCCCTCCACCTCCCGCTCCAGCACCCCACACCTCACCTCTCCCAATGCCCTCATCTGTTCCAGTGTGTCCCCCCTCCCCCCCCATGCCCTGGCCTCGCCCTGTGCCAGTGCGGAAGCAATGAAAGTCACTTTCAGCATACTAAAGAATCATCTCTCACAAACACCCTCACTCCCCTCCAATCCTTTTTAGTTTTCATCTTGATCCTAGGCACAGAGCTTCCTCCAGCCTGAGCGCTACCTTTCTTTGTTTTTTTCTAGCTGTGCTTATCCCAAACTTGTTAAAGTAAATTCTCGTCAAAACCCCATTCCCATCCCCACCCCCACCAGCGAATAACACTAACAGCAGCCAGGACTGTTAACCTAGGCAGCTTTTTCTCCTCCTGGATTAATGAGGTGCTAATTACCGACTTTGTCTGGTAAACCCAATACAAGCCGTACGCTTCTGGGAAGGTGGTACAAGGTAACAAAACCTGTTACCACACAGGACAAAAAGACACAATTGGAGGGTACAAAAAGGCAACGTACATTATCGGGGAACTTAGTGACCTTTAATGGTTTCAGACACATGAATCCAGACTATATTCAAACAACAGTAACATAAATAGACCAAGAACATGCAAATATAATAGTATCAACGAATAAATACACACATCATCATTATCACAGCTGCTGCAGGAAAGTTATTTATCTCACATCAAAACTGGATCCAAATGTCTAACCTGAAAAGCTGCTAAACATTTATTTATTTAATTAATTTTTTTTGTTGTTTTATACATTTATACCCCGCTCCTCCTGCCTCCAGCAGCTCAGGGTGGCTCACAACAGGTCAATAAATTACAGAACACAATAAAATACAATATCAAAAGACAATTAAAACAATTCAATAAATAAATAGTAAAAACAACCATATAGTACACAGAAAAAAAACCCATCCCACCCAACCCTCTAACCTCCCCTAACACATCCCCTCACCAAATGACTGGCGGAAGAGCCAAGTCTTACATTGGTGCTGGAAGGTGAGGAGATTCAGACTAAGGCAGACACCCATCGGGAGCAAGTTTCACAACACTGGAGCAGCCGCCGAGAACACCCACCTCTCGGTTGCCACCCATGACCGGTACCACGGACCCACCATGACGGCATCCCTGGATGACCACAGGAGCTGCTCAGGGGCCCAGGAAGCGAGGCAACCCTTCAGGTAGCTAGGGCCCAGGCCATTCAGGGCTTTATAGGTCAAAACCAACACCCTGAAATCAGGCTTGGAAGACTATAGGCTTGTTCATGCCATGGTTATCTCTCGCCTCGACTACTGCAACCTCCTCCTTGCTGGCCTCCCTCGCTCCCACCTGTCCCCCCTTGTGGCGATCCAAAACTCTGCTGCCAAGGTCATTCACTCTGCCCGTCGCTTCGACCGTGTGACGCCTCTCCTCCTCTCCCTTCACTGGCTCCCCCTTCCTGAACGTATCCTGTTCAAACTCCTGGTTCTCACGTTCAAATCGCTCCATGACCAAGCTCCCCCTTACCTCTCGGACCTAATCTCCCTACGCGCTCCTGCGCGCGCCCTCCGCTCTTCCGCTGTCCCCTCCCTCGCTCTCCCTCGCTTCTCCTGCTCGCCCAACCGCCTTCGTCCCTTCTCCCTCGCTGCCCCGCATGCCTGGAACTCCCTCCCTGCCGACGTCCGCCTCGCCTCCTCCCTCCGCTCCTTCAAATCCCTCCTCAAGACCCACCTTTTCCATGCTGCCTTTCCCAATGCCCTCTAGTCTTTCCCCTTGCTCTTACTGTCAGCCCTCCCCTGCTGACGGCTGCTACCGACCACCTTGTAACCAAGCCAAGTACACGCGCCTGAGACTTCGCATCCGCCTGAATGTTTGTTTGTCTTCTCCCATGTCTCTCCCGCTGTCCCCTCTCCTTGTCTCCCCCTCCTTGTCTTTTAGATTGTGAGCCACAGGTAGGGACCGCAGCTGATTATATGTTCTGTACAGCGCCAGGTTGTTACTGGCGCTTTATAAATGTTTAATAATAATAATATAGGCAGCCAGTGCAGAGCCTGGAGCACTGGAGTGATGTGCTTCTGGCAGCCCATCCCAGTAAGCAGACGAGCTGCCACATTCTGCACCAGTTGCAGCCTCCAGACTGTCAACATGGGCAGTCCACATAGAGTGCATTACAGCAATCCAACCTCAAGGTGACAAATGCATGGATGATGGTAGCAAGGTCAGAATTCAAGACACATGGATGGAGCCGTCTCTCCAGGTGTAATTGGCGAAAGGCACTCCTGGCCACAGTCAACACCTGGAGATCCAGGCACAGCTGCAAATCCAGGACCACCCTCAGGCTCCATACCTGAGAGGTTAACAAGGAGCAGACCCCGTCAATGACAGGTAACCTGCTCCTCACCCAGGTCACTGGTCTCACCAACAAGCATCACTTCTGTCTTGCCAAGATTAAGCTTCAATTGGCTAACCCTCATCCAATCCCCTACAGCTGCCAAACACCAGGAAACCACCGAGACTGCAGGTCCTGGGTTGAATGAAAAGGAGAGGTACAACCGAGTGTCATCAACATATTGATGACAACAAACGCCTCAGCTACATACAGCCTCCCCCAGCAGCTGCGTATACACACTGAACAAGAGGAGGGACAGAATGGAATTTTGTATGACCCTAAACGGGAGAACCCTAGGGGATGATGTACAATCTCCCAGGACTACCCACTGAGATCTATCTGCTAGGAAGGAATGGAACCACTGCAAAACGGTCCCGTCCACCCCAGCTAAGTCCCGCAGGCGAGCACCAACACCCATGGTTCACTGTCAAAAGCCACTGAGGGTCGAGAAGAACCAGCAGCGTCAAATGTCACTTATTAAGCTCCACCAGCAGGTCGTCAAATAACTCTCTTTATAGCTTACTGACACATATACAACCAAATTTTCCCCCCACTAATACATAAGCTATCCTATTTTAATTTAATGGGATTACAGGCATATATATCAAAGGTCAGAATTTAGTCCGTAATATGATAGTTTGATCGTCGTTATAATAGTTTCATATTGCCAACATGCATCATAGTTAAAGCACATCAGCCTTAATTTTGAATGTCTTTTCTTTGTCGATATTAGTTACTTGTAGAACATAAAAACAAATAGGCCACTTAATTATTACGTTAAATACATATCCGCCACTTGAGTATTTGACTGTTTTATGCTCTCATTACGCAACACAAGTTTAGCCAAGCATGATCTATTCATGATGCCCTGTGTACTTTTTGCTGCAACAAAAATTAAATCAAAAATTATTCCTTTATTTTTAAGTATTAAACTACAACCATATGTAAAACCATTATTTAGGAGATTTTGACTGGATTGCTATTGTCCAGCAATGCAAAGTGATAGGATTTTAAAATTTCAAGAGATCTGAAATATAACTGTTCCCCTGAGAAAGAAGAAGAGGCAGATGGGAGATGAGTTCCTCCCCAAATCATGTCCTAGAGCAGCTCATTCCCTGCAGTGGCTCTGTATTTGTATGTGTGTATTTGTATGGTATCTGTGTGTTTGTACAGTTATGAATCCCCTAGAACCAGTCATGTATTCTCGGGCCCAAGAAATTCTGAAAGTATTGTGCTCTGAAACATGCAGCAAGAGGGAGTTGGGTTCCACACTTGAATTGCTTATCACCCAAACTATAGTATCTGATTTGTGTGATGAAATAAATTACTTGGTTTCAGCCTCAGGTGCCTCCATCAAAATCAGTTGACCATCTCCCAACTTCTTGTTGAGTCTAAACTTGGGAAAAGATTCCATCACACAAATCATTGCTTGAGTGATAAGAATATGTTTTACAATTGGTAAACTTTTGTTAAGATGACTGTAAAATTGACTCATCAACTTTATGCAAGAATCCGAGAAAACACAGCATTGCTGCAAAGTGAGCAACAAATTCCACCTCTGTTTTGGAGATATATACAGTGAACTCTAGATTTCTTCAGGAGTTCACATCTGTACAGAGGACTATGATGCATTCCTTTCAGAGGAAGTTCAAACACAAAAGATGGGATTAAATTGCAAAAACTGTAGCTACCAGGCAAGCAGAAGCAGGACAAAAATTATGCCTCTCTTTTTCTCTGATGGTGAAATTATGGAATACAGAGAAAACATTCATTGAGAAACTATGACAATACTGCTGCACCCAAGACGCCATCACCACCACCATTCCCGGTAAGACCCCAGCCCTTAAGACTCCCTCTTGTGCCAGCTATCAGGTAGTCACTCCATACTTGAGTGGCTACCTAATAGATGGTATGTCTGTTCAACAGGCATTTGTGCCAGCACCCATTTAATTTTATCCCTATTTGGCTTGATATCTGCTAGCACTCACTGTTCACTTTCCTACACCCATAGTAAGGATCAAGTCAATCTCAGAGGAACTTCAGAAAAGGTTCAAACTCAAGTCAGATCTTAGCAACTTCCCTCTTGGTGTTGGCAAACAGTAAACACTCTGCACATCTGCAAAATAAAGAGGGACTCCCCTGCTGAACACTTGCGTAGCCTAGAGAAAAATAGAGACACGGGCAGGAGCCAAAAAGCCATGGGAAAAAAGCTCCTCTCTTCTACTCACTACTGTTCTGTGCAATTTATTTGAGTAAGGCCCCACACCAGTACATTGGAAAGGAGACAAGCGTCATTCCCCCATTTCACATCTAAGCTGAAATGTTGCAGAGGTTGCTCTTGGCAGAAGAGTAGGTTTCAATGACAAACAGACACAAACTTTGTTTGCATAGCATCTTATACCAAATATGCCAAATTTCGACTGCTTTAATCATCAAGCTACACTCTCAAGAACAGAATCCAGATATCCTGATCTGCAACATTTTACTGCAGTCTAGCAAACAGTTGTGTAATCCACTGGCAAAGTGTCAGTCACAGCTGCAACAGCATCTGTTACAACAGAGGAGAAAGTTTACTCCTTTCATTTGTGCACTTGGGTCAACACTAGGGATCTGCTGATTCTGGATTCAAATTCTGTAACTGACCCATGTGGGGTAGTCCTCTTGGCTATTGGTCAGGGATGGGGAACCTCAGATCCGGGGACCAAATGCAGCCCGCAGCTAGTTTTTATGTGGCCCCTTTTCTAACCACTGAAAATTTAGCTCAGGGGAAGAAAGGAAGAGATGAGGGAGTGCACACAGGGATAGGGGACAGGTCCATGGTACAGATCCATGATCTGGACCCTTCTTTTTCTGAGTGCACCCATTAAGCACCTCTACCCCAACTTCTATGCTGCCCTGGGAGTTTGTTCTAATTTTCAAAGCATCCCCGGGGAGGGAAAGTGTTCCTTCACCCCTACTGTGATGACATTTCCCCACATTCTCTTATTAAACAATTAGTTTATTTAATTCATGCATTGAGAAAATATCCTTTCAAAACATCTTTTTATTTATTTATTGGGATTTCTATCCCACTCTTACTCAAAGGCTCGGAATTTTTATTATATATTACATTTTATATATACGCGCACGCGCACACGCACACCCTACTAAAATATAAGCTGTGTAAAAATATAAAAGCCCAGTTAAAACAAATTCCCAACGCCAATATAATTTGTCAGTTATTATGCATCATCACACACAATATAGGTGCTTGGTACTTCAGACATTTATCACATCTGGTTTGCTTCTGTAACACGCTGACAGGCTTGGAGGTTAAAAGGTAAGTGTGCACTGTAGGATCCATATTGCTACAGCAAGACGTTTAAAGAAAAGTCAAAGTTTGTCAGGTGACAGTTTACATTAACACAAGAACTATAAAGATTAATAGACCCATGGAGACTACTCCACAACACTAGGGTTTCTTTTCTTCTTTTTTTTAAGGGGGGGGGGGGGGGGAGCTCATACACAAAAATAATTAACGTGAATAGTATGTTTGTTTTGCCCAGTGTTCATATTTCATGATCTTGACCTTGTCTAAAGCACTCTCTAGAGAAAAAATATTTGCATGCTGAAATGAATGGGGGATGCATAATCGGAAGATCTAAAATGATAAGATCTAAGACACAGATTACTCTGTCAATACAAGCTACAAGTTAATAGAAAAAGGAGCAGGCAGGCGCTAAAATAAGGCATTGTTTAGCTTAACTGTAATCAATCACACATTACATCTAACTTAAATCTCTATGACACAACACATAATGATCATAAGCTTAATGCCTGCTTATTCTATTTACCTTTTGCATAGGAATAATTATGTAAACAAAGGACTCAGTATCAATATACAGCAGTGACTTCACCAAAATTTATACCCAAATGATGAAGTCATTGAATGTCAGTACTTCAGTGGTTTTACTCAGGCATCTTGGACTGTTTCCACTGTCTTGTTAGACAAAACAGAAGGGCCAGTCTTTCAAAACCCTTTCAAATGAATAGTCAGTTCCTCATATTGTGGAGTTTTATGAAGTCAGTTGGACTATCCTCACAAACAAAGATTTCACGCAAGGGTTTTTTCCCCTCAGATCTGATCATGGAAGCTATACAAGGGAAAGTTTGTTTGCCAAACAAACTTCTGCAAATGAGTGTCAGTCATGCAATAGAGCATCAGTGAAGGAACACATCATATAGCTGTTTGCTTTGTATATTAATGTAGAAACTACTTACTGCCTCAATGTAAGCATAGAGCAGGGCACAAAAACTGCAGGCACCTGGGAGCCACTAGCACCCAGAAAACTGAGGCTGGCAACTGGTTCAGAGGTATAGTGGGGCAAGAATGGTTTATATCAGGATAAAGTCTGGTGACTGAATTTTATATTATTTTTTGTTCCTGGAGTTTGATCTGAAATTTCATGCCCCGTTATAGAGAATGTACTCTGTAAATATGGCCTTCAAATGGCCAACCTGCTTCCCCTCTCAGCAATACCAGGTCTAGATTTAGGCCATGTCTATCAGACAGATGCTAACTGTTTGCAGCAAAATGCATCATTTACTCCTCTACAACTTCTAAAAGCTATTCTGTAGATGCTACTGCTGCTGAGCATCTTCACTACACCTACAGGAATACAGTTTACATAAACAGCTGCTCAACACTAACTTCTGTTAGGCTCTAGAAAATTAGCAAATCACACATTTGCCTCAGTTCCTCATGTACATTTGGCCTTCTGAAACAACCAAACAATACAAATTCAGAATTTGGTCTGGATATCAGACAAATTAGGAGGCAACAACTGCTGCAGCTGCCTGTCCATTTGTACTACAAAGCCCCTGATCTGAAATGCATTTTAACAACATGCTAGAGGATTTGGGGATTCTGCCCCCTACCATAAGGGAATTCAATTATTTAGCAGATTGGGAAGAGATTCCCTAGAGTTTACTACATAAATGGTGGGTCATACTGAACATGCTATCTGTCATTTTTGGGTCCACAATTGTATTTATACAGAAACAACATGTCTGTTATAAAATAAAATGAAGACAGACCCGCACCAGAATGACAGCTAACTGAAAATAACACATTGATATAAACTGACATGTATTTAAGCTTCCCTTTGGCCATATAAAAGAGTCCAGCTCTATCTTATAGCACTCTAAGAGAGAGAGTTTTTCTACATTACAATCAACATTAAATTAATTTATCGATATAAAAGTATTCAGTGATGCTCTTCAATTATTTTACTGGACAAAGGCACACGTAGGTTGCTCAACTCCCCAGATGAAACAAATATCTAGGATACTGAAGAAAAAAAAACTTGGGGACAAATTTTAATGTCACTATTTGGGCAGCCACAGATTCCTCTTACACCAAGGAGCTCTTGAAACACAATACACTCATCCAAATTAAGTTCAGGTTACAAAGCAATTCCAAATGAACTACAGTAAACAATGTTAAGGAGCAATTTAAGATTTACGCTCTATGCTAAATTATACTGCATCTATTGTAGTTTGTTGACATACAATTGGAAGAATCATAAACATGTGAACGCCACCTGAGGTCAGTTACATTGGGGAGGGAGAGGGTGCGTCCGTAAGAACGGCACCCACGGTGGGTGGGGGTGTGCTCTACCCACCTCCACCCATCACCCACTCACAGAGAAATGGGCTCCAATGCCGGTTGCTCTGGGCGTGGAGATGGGTGTGCGCCTGTTCACCCACCGCAGGCGCACACCCATCCCCCACACCCACTGCGGCCCATTTGAAAAGGGCCTCAGTCAAACAAGGAAGATTTCATGTTAATTTAAAAAGACAAACTAAGGGTGCTTTCCCACATTACTAAATGTGAACCGTTTGCCTCTGCAAGAAACTATGGCTCTTTTCACACGAGACCCAACCCCCTTGCCCACGTGTGCAACTGGGTGGGGCTAGGGAAGGCATCCGCCGGTGCTACCGCCAGTGGGGGTGCATGCACACTCCCACGTGCCACCCAGTTCCACCAATCCCCCATGCAAGGAGACATTAGAGAAAACGGAGGTGCCTCCTTGTGTGGAGATCGGTGGAGATGGGTGTTCATCCATGCGACAGGCCACACACGTGCCTCCACCCATCTCCCCCGCAGTGCAGATCCTCCCGGGCCCATTTGAAAAGGCCCAAAGAGAGGTAAAGGCAGTGTGCCTTTCGTCACATGGGAAAGTAAACCCACACGGATTTGGCACTGATTATGTGGAGGTTACAGAGTTCGATTTTCCAGCTCTGCATCCTCTGCATGATCGGCACCAAAACCACATGGCTGTACTTTCCCACGTGACAAAAGCTGCATAGCATTAGCTCTCACAGTTTCTTACAGAGGCAAATGGTGCACATTTAGTAACATGGCAAAGCATCTGATGTCTGCAATCCTCAAAGTTCTGCGCTGGTACAAGCTTCACCAACTTCCATGGGAGCTTTCACCAGCACAACACTTTGGGGATTGGTCTTTTAGTGAGTAATGAGTATATATAAAAAATAGCCTATGCCATTTTTATCGCCCATATATGACACAATCTCAAATTTATGACAGAAACAATTGAACTACATTTCAAATCACTGGAGGCTATTTCTTACCAGGAGTGCCTGTGTGTGGCTTTTACACTTGGTATCTAGTCTCATTTCAGTATTATTTAAATAGACATTAATTGCCGCAAAGGTACATCTACTTTGATGATGTCCATATAATATTATGTTTTATTCAGTAATCTCAGAATCTTCTGCAATGAACGAGCGTTCATTTCAGTAGCATTAAGTCTGAAAATGATTGACTGCAATGAAGAGTGAAAGAAGGAGGTTCAAGTTTTAAAACGGATTTAGAAAAATTACATTCCAGCTAATTAAATTGTGCTGATGATGAATAATGGGATGGAGGGAGCAAGGAGCATGACTTGCAACAGCAGATGAGGAGATGAGAGGGGGGCTGGTTACCAAAGACAAAAGAAGCAATGTGTCTATTACAACACACAAAAGTACATGGGGGGGGGGGGGGGGGGGGGGAACCGAGCAATAAGCAACACTGGAAGAGGGGGAAATGGAAGAAAAAAATCTTTCAACAGATGTTGAAAAAAAATGGTGCAGCACAACAAGCAATAAAAGTAGGAAAATAAAAGCTTAGGATTTCCCCCTGCAAACTCCATAGGAAAGCCAATCTGTAAAACACTTCCATAGCTTTTTAATGTTATGCTATGCAACTGGCCCTTTCCTAGAGAGAAATAGGTGAGACACTGAATTGTGGAATGGTAAAGCTGACAGCATATTATATACAACTCTGGATACGATGTGGATGAAAAATAGTTGAAGGGAAACAAGAAGATCTCTCAGAGACCAGAATGTGATGGATGGTCCTAAGTAGCTGCAGGAGAAGAGCCTGGGTAAGCCTTTTGGAGTAGCCAGGAAGGGCTGTCCCTTTTGAGAGTTGGCTGACTCCAGTGGTCATGCCCCATCTAGGGATGTAAGTGCTGAAAGTTCTGCTCTCATGTCTGTCTGCTGCTGGCCAGGACCTGAGAAGGTGCTCGGTAGACTTGGAGCTGGCCAGGGTGCTGACCCTCGCTAGGACTGTGAAGCGGAGAGCCTGGAAAGGGGTATGCCTGCGAAGAAGCTTGGTGGGAGAATGGACTGGAGGCCTAGACAGTGGCTTGACAATACCTTGATGCGAGTTTGCTTAGAAGCTTTTAAATTGCTGTTTATGTTCCTGCACTTGATGACAAAACATTCATGGTGGGAACTAAATAAATACGCACATGGTGATGGAAAATGAGGTGAAGTGGTGTGCTTCACTGTGGCCCTGCCCACCCTGTCACACTGAATTAAATCCCAGTTGGCAAAAGCACAGGTGAGAGATCCACAAAAATTCACAAAATGTCTGCAATTGGAACACTAGGGCCATTACGTATAATGCTGTTTGTGAGGTTGATCACCATAGGGAGAAAACATCTTTTGGGTGGAGAACACCTCCATAAAACGTTAAGCAATACATAAGCCAAAGCTTATGGTATGTAAGCCAGGGAATGATAGAAAAAGTGTATATCCTCTAAAATAGGCCAACAATAAAGTGTGATCGTTATGTGTCATAAGGGCTGATCCTGCTTCCACTGAACTGTGAAATGTTCAGTTGAATGGTAACAGCTACCCTCATGTCATTTACATTTATTTATTTAAATTTATATCCCACCCTTCCTCTAAGGCTGAGGTTGGGTGATAACATAAAAAACATCCCCTACCCCTATCCCTGTCTGCCAAATGCTTGGCCCAAAAGAAAAAAGTGTTACCCTGAAATGCTCTTAAGCAGATGCATAACTTTGCTATTGCTTTTTCAATTGCTGAAAGTAGGAATGTTTGCCAATAGGACTTGAAAACTTGTCAGTATTTTCCTGCTCCCTCCCCAAGAAGCCACAACCACCAGCAGAGATTCCTCCATTTTTTTATAATTCTAATTTTTACCCCACCCTTCCCAGTTAGGCTCAGGGTGGCTTACAAAATATAAGAACATGTAAAACAGCTAAACAAATCGCCTAGTCCTCCCACCCATCAACCCTGCCTGCCAAATAAAAAAGTCTTACATCTCTTAGATGAGCAGGCTCAGGCTTATCTCCAAGAGAAGGGAGTTCCATAATTGTGGGGCAGCCACCGAGAGCACGCCTCTGTGGCGAAACGCCAGTAGGGGGTGCTATACAGCTGAGACACCCACCTCACTGTGTTTCTCCAAATCTCTGACCAGGGGTTCCCACAGCTGGCAAACCCCCAAAAATCCTTAGTATTCCGCTGCCACCACTTGAGTGTAAATCAGAGGGCGTTCACACCACTCAAGACCTGTGAACCCCAAAAGGCATAAGCCTCACAGCTTCCCAATAGCACTCCCCTTTCCTGGCACTCTGTTCCTGGAATTTCCTCCTCTGTGTTGGAGACAGATCCCCAGAGCTACCCACAGGAGGCTTCCCTTGGTTCCAAAGCTGTTGGTCCCTAGCCAAATAGGTAGATTTCCCCCCCTCTCCTTGCCTTAGTAGTGAGGCTTGGCCACCCGGCCCCAAAGGAGGCGTTTAATGGTCAACCAATAACACACACACACACACACACACACACACACACACACACACACACACAGTAGGGTAAAAAGAAAACTTAGACTTTACTGGTACATATAACAAAAAGGAATAAAAGCATAGAACTAGGGGTGATAACCCTTTGAGCAATCACAGTCAGTCCTGTGGACATGGTAGCCCCTTTAGAAAGCATCTTCCTATAACTGTAACTAGCAAGTACTCACTGGTTCTGATCAGTTCTCCATAAGGGATGGTTTTCCTATGAGGTCCAGGTTCTTCTTCTGGCAAGACCAGTTACTGTTAGGCCATATAGTCCATGCATGCCTCCAGACAGGAAGGTCACCAGCCTAGCAGCAGTTGAGTGAGTCCAGAGAGAGAGAGAGCCAAAATGCCTGTGCTGGTCCTTTTAAGGCATCCTTGACCTTCGTTCTCATTTGTCCAGGAGGGTCAGCTGGCTGTAACCCAGAAGCCCCTCTCCTTCTATGATTCGATCATCCCACGTCACCTGTCTCAGGTGTAGAGTTCCCCTCCCCTTTAGGAATTCCAGGAATGAGGAAGTCCTGAACAGGTGCTTGTTGAGGCCTGGGCTTTCGCTGAGCCAGGCTCGCAGTTTCAGCGGAGGGTCAGAGGGGGGTCTTTGTCAGGGCAAGAGCATTTTGCCACAGCCTCTATGTGCCCTTGTTGTGAAAACTTCACAGGCAGATGGTACTCACAAGAGGGCACAACCTCAGAGGCTGTGACAGAACATAAGGGAAGAGCAGTCTTTCAGATACCTGAGGCCCAAGCTGTCTAAGGCTTTATAGGTCAAAACCAGCACCTGTCCCTGCCCTGGAGCCAGCAAGGGTTGCCATAGACACAATGACTCTCACAGTGTATCCCCTCAAACTCGAGAACCAGCCCTTGTTCAAGGAGCCATCCGAGGTTCTGGATGCCACCTTTGTAGAGGAGGCAGAAGAGAATGGTAAGATAAAGCGTGCTGGGGTGAGTGCGTGTACGTGTTTGGAAGCCTTTATTATGCAGCTGTGCATTTATTGTTATCTAATTACGTGTGTTATTATTTGCTGTGATGTTAGGTGGCCAGTAGAACACAGAGAAACAGCAGGAAAATTGTCAGGAAACAACTCCACCGGACAGGAGCAGTAGGCGTGGAAAGTGGGTGGGAAGGCACTATGGTGGAATGGTGGGCTGGGGGGAGGCACCATGGCAGGATGGTGGACTGGCAGGAGGCAAGTCCCAAATAGTGGCCGGGGAGGAGGGAGATGGCACAAATGGCTGTGGTTGATTTCTGTGTTTTTCACTCCTCTACAGTGATTGTGGTAAGAGAGCTGCATGGCACCAGAATCCCACAGCAGCAACTGCTCCAGCAGCCACATAGGCCAGTAATCTAGTCTCGCATTCATTCAAGTGGCTAAAACACCAAGGTGGAAAGGTGGGTGAGGTGGTCTGAAGTAATGGCTTTCCTTGTTGCCTTGCTACAAGTCTGCCAGTGGAACAGGCGTGGATGAAAACCTCAGCCACAAGCATGCAATGGAACCAGGACCTGCATGTCCGCAACCAGCAGTGCACGGAAGATTTGGCAAGGGAGCTGCTTGGGGAGACCATGCAACAGGCGGACGAGATCCACGATGACATTAACGGCATGGTCTGACAGCAAAGGCAGCTGGTGCAGCAGAGCATCGCAGAATGCAAGGCCTTTGTTGCCGAGGTCCACCTGGACCGCCAGCAGGAGCACAGGCACTGGGTCCATCTCTTATTTATTTATTATTTAGCTTTATCCACCACCCTTCCCACAAACACTCAGGGCAGATCAGAATTAATAAAACAACAACAATAATGAAATTTACACAATAAAACCTCCCACCTAAAATGCACACCATCCCCACAACCGTACCCAAAAAACCATCCCCACCCACCAAACACCTTTTCAAATAAAAAAGTTTTACACCGCCTCTGGAAGATTCTTGGGCTTGGGCTCAAGCAAACGTCCTGGAGAAGGGAGTTCCAGAAAACCAGGGCAGCAACCAAGAACGCCCTCCTGTGCACCCCTGCCCTATGGATAATGGTAACAGATGGAATCTGCAAGAGGGTGCTCCCGGCTGACTGTAGGGGCTGCAGTGGGACACAGTAGGACAGGTGATCTTTCAGATATATGGGACCCAGATCATTTAGGGTTCTAAAGGTCAAAAACAGCACCATGAATTGTGCCAGGAAAGCTATAGGTAGCTGGTGCAGACTTTGGAGCACCAACGTAATGTGCTCCCAGTGACTTGTCCCCATTCTGCACCAGCTGCAGCTTCCCAACAGACATGAAGGGCAACCCCACGCAGAGCACCTTGCAGTAATCTAGCCTCGAGGTAATAAAAGCATGGATGACAGTGGCCAGATCAGAATCAGAAAGAAAAGGCTGCAGCCTCCTCACTGGATGGAGCCGGTGAAAAGTGCTCCTGGCCACTGCTGCAGCCTGATGTTCCAGGCACAGCAAGGGATCCAAAAGCACGCCAAGGCTATGAACCCAACTGACCAGAGAGGGACGGACCCACTCAATAACAGGTGTCCCAGTCCCCTCCAGATCACAGGACTGGTCAACCATCATCACTCCAGACTTGTCAAGATTCAGGTTCAATCAGCTCACCCTCATTCAGTCCCCGACAGCAGTCAGGAATTAGGTAAGCATCGAGACTGCGGGACCCAGGTCAGATGAAAAAGAGAGGTAGAGTCGAGTGTCATAAGCATATTGGTGACACCTCACCCCAATCCTTTGAATGACCTTGCCCAGCGGCCTCAGAGACAAGAAGGGATACAGAATAGAACTTTGCGAGACACCACAGGGGAGGCCCTGAGGAGACAATGAGCAATTGTCCATCACCAGTCACTGGAACCTCCCTGAAAGGAAAGAGCAGTCCCGCACACCCCTGCCAGGTCTCACAATGGTGTCCAACAACACCTTGCAATCAACTGTATTAAAGGCCACTGAAAGATGCAACAAGGTAGAACTCCCCATGTCCATCTCAAAGCGCAGATCATCAACCGAAGCCACAAGCACAGTCTCCATGCCATACCCAAGACAAAAATTTGACTGTAGTGGGTCCAAGAATCCAGTAGCATCAAGATGAGCCTGGAGCTGTTGGGCAACCACCCATTCAATAACCTTCCCTAAAAAGGGAAGGTTAGAAACAGGCCAATAGCTGGCCGGGGAATCCATGTCTAAATATGGTTTCTTAAGCAGGGGTCAGACCACTGCAGTTTTAAGGGCATCCGACACCCTACCCTCCCACAGGTAGACGTTGAGAACCCCAGACAGCAACAGTCACAATGTCTACCAGCTGGCTTTCACCAGCCAGGATGAGCAAGGATCTAATTCACAACTGGTTGTCCTCATCACAAGCACCTCCCTCGCATCGTTGGATGACACCAATTGAAACCGATCCAAACAAACAGGACAAGACTTCCATAACTCCAAACTTTGACTCTACAGATGAAATGGCAGCACCCAAGTCATGGTGAATACGAGTGATTTTCTCTGCAAAGTAATTAATAAAAATGTCACAACAGGCATTAGATTACTCTATTTCCTGACAGAGACAGGCTGGGTTGACCAAGCCCCTCACCACCCAAAACAGCTCTGCTGGACGAGACAAAATAGGTTTCCTGCCTCTGGCAGCAGTTTGAGTGATTGAACAGCATGATCGAGAAGACAAGTAAGGAGATGGGCGAGATGCAGGCACATGCACAAAGCAGCCTGTATCAGTTCATCCTGCTACAGAGTTCCCTTCTCAAGAGCATCTTGTTGCCATGACTGCGAGCACTGCTGCACAGAGGCAGGTACCACTTCCTAATCCCCATCAGCAGTTCATACCCATCTTTGTGGTATCCCAACCACCTGCCCTGGTTCCCCCACACACTCCACTCCCCAGGAAAAGCCCCCAAGCCCCCTCTGCACCGCATTCATGCCAGGGAACAGTTCCTTGGCCAGGCACGCCTCACCCTCCCTGTCAATCATTCCTACACACCTCCCATGAACATGCCTCCACAGCCAAATCTGTGGGAGGAGGATTAGGAAGATGTTCCCCCACCAGCCCCACCACACAAGTTAGCATGTCAAGAAGCAGGCAGAAAAAGAAGCAGTTTGATATTTAAAGTTCTTTAGCAAAATGTAATAAGGTTTTATATAGTTTAATAAAGTTGAATACATATAGTTTATTTATGGCTTAAATACCAAAAGCAGTAACAGCAATTAATACATTTTTTTTAAAAAAATCCATATAACAAATATACAAATTCATAAACTAGTCAAATATAAAATTCATATAATATACAAAGTTAAAAGATACAACTCCAAGAACCCTAAAAAGGTTACCATATAAATTTAAGGAAAAGGAAGGGAATCTAGTTGCTGAGTTCTAATTAAAAAAAAACAACACTTATTATTTTCTGTGCTTTTGCCAAAAAAGATCCTAATCCATATAAAATGGGTAAAGAGTAATTCCTCAGTAGCCGTATTGTTTTTTCCATCAAAGTCCAATATCGTAATTAGGCACAGCAGAAATCAAGTATTTTATCCTTAAGTTATCGTACAGCTAACAATTCCGTAAATAATGGTAAATATCTTCAACAACATTTGATACACATACACAAATCCTATTCTGATAGGGCACTTTAGCACACCTTCCCTTCAGTACAGGAGTATCTATCTGAGCAAACTGAAGTTTTGTAATTGTTTCCCTATGTTTATTATTCAATATTGAGATACGATAATAAAGTAAATTCATTTTTAACGTTTTTTAAAGGGTGAACATGTACTTCAAACTGTACTCAAACCTGTCTGTATACCGATATCCATTAGCTGAAGGTCACGTACACCTTTATCTGAGGATAAAGGTAATCTGTCTACGCACGTATATTTATCTCCACGGCCATGGACAATTAAAGTATGTTTAATCTCTTTTAACCACAAAAATGGTTCTTGTAAACTTCCTGTCTCTAATAAACACATCTTTGGATATCTGCTTGGTGAGTAGGTACAAATTTTTAACTAATAGCGTAGGGACCTCAGATGAGCCTTTGTTACAATATTCAACATACTCGTTTCTGATCATAACAATCCACCTGGGACATTTTTATGGACAGCTAAAATTTCCTTAAGAAGCAATTCAGAACTCTCTCAATACCTTTAAAGTGTACTTATCCCATCCCCACAATTCAGCTACATAAAGCAATATAGGCTCAATCTCATCTCTGGAAGCCTTTAAATCTGCTGTCATGGCTTTCCTATCTGATTTATTATAAAATGATAAAATACCAGATGCAGCCTGTGTTGCTTTTACAGCTACATGCTCAACATGTTGTTTCCATTTCATATTCCTGGAAAATGTTACTCCTAAGTAACAAAAGGTTGAAACCACTTCCAAAGCTTTGCTTTAAATAAACAATTTATTACTAGTCTTTCTGGGTCCAAAAATCATGATTTAGATTTAATATTTATTTCTAAGTGATTATTACTACAGTAATTATTAAATGTGTTAAGCAAATGCTGTAAACCTATTTTATTAAAGCACATAAGAACTGCATCATCTGCATACAGTAAACAAGGTATCTTGTCTATTAAAATCTTAGGCAAGTGAAAATTATCTTCTTATAATTCTGCCTTTAGATCATTCATAAACAAATTAAAAAGAGATGCCAATAAGAATCCTTGATGAACACATCTAGTTGTTTGCAATAAATTACAGAGTTCTCCATGTATTCCAAATCTTATTCTCACAGAAGTCCCCAAATAATAATTCATGATCAAGCTTAATAAAGTTCTATTAATTTTGAGACACCAATTTTTTCCATAATAAAACTCTATTTTGTCAAAGGCACCTTTTAAGTCCATGAAAGCAAAACAAAAGTTATTATTATTATTATTATTTCTGGTATATTTGGAAATAAGGTAACATAAAACAGTGATCTTTACAGGAGTATCCTGCCTGAAACCCTGCTTGTTCCTCACCTAGTATATTAAATTCATTTACCAAAGACAAGTTAGTAGAGGATTCCCATAAATCTTTGCAGGTACTAATCAAGAGTTTAATAAAGTTCTTTAATTGAGAATCGCAGCCTTGATGTGCTTCTGGACCCTCTGCTGCACCTGGATTGTCAGGTTGCAGGAGTGCTGGCCAGGAGAGCGTTTCATCAAGTCCATCTGGTGAGAAGGCTGCGGCCTTTTCTTTATGACTTGGATCTGGCCTTTGCTGACATTTGGATGAGGCCTGATGTACAGAGAGAACCGTCAAATCCATTCTCCAAGACCACCTATGGGCACAGTATTGGCACAGACAGTGCGCAACACAGCTGCAGTTCCAGGTTCAGCAGAATGGAAGAGTAGGAGCCCCGGACAAGATGAGAGAGCGGAATGCGAATGAGATCATGACTTTTCTGGACATTTGTGCACTGCCAGAAGTAGGGCAGTCACTAATGGAGGCTGGACCTTCCCTGGCATTTTTTTCCTCATCACTGCCCTGATGACAGTGAAAGGATCGCCCCGGGACCACCAGCAGTGCCTCAGTCAGATCACAGAGATGAATCTCTTCAGCAAAACAGACAACTCGGATTGTGAACTGATTGAAGGAGAACTTGTTGCCCTATATGAAGTTTGGGCACTTGGAGAAGTGCAGAGTGCCCTAGCAAACAGGGATGTTTCCTGCCCCACTGTATGGTAATGCAGAAGATGACAGAGAGGGGGTACAAGAGGTTTGACTGGGGGGAGGGGGGATTTTATGTGAACCAAGCAGGATTTCCAACACCACACCAAGCGAGACACCAATATAACTGTGCGCTGCTATCTGCCAGTACATTGCCGTGAGCTGTGGATGCGAGAAACCAGGTGGACTGGTGACAAAATACAAAGACTGCTTTAGTTTTCAATTTCTACTCGCACTTTTCACTATAGGCACTCAATAAAGTGTGTGATTTGCTCAATAACCTCAACATTCTATGCATAGGAAAAGATTAGTTTCAGTCGCCAAGTGCTGGCAGGTATAAACCCAGAATCATAACAGCCCAGAAGAAAGAAACAGCTGGTGTGGCTTCTTATTCCCGTGGTTTGCCACAACTGTGACTCATGACAGGAGATGGAATACTAAGAAGGGGGGTTGGCTGGCAGAGTGCAGCGGGGAAAAGCACCTGGGCTTCTCACGCTAAGCCCACTATGACTGGGGGCTGCTCGAACACACAAGGATTACTCTCAGAGGGCTGTCCATTTATTAGGCTCTACATGTTAAACATGTGAGTGGGAGATGCACAGACTGAACCCAGGCTCCAGGGAGCGATCATCTCGTTTGTTAACACCAAGCCTAACTCCAGGACCAGCTAACATTCAAAACAGTCCGACCACTGTCAAAACCATTAAAGATTGCCAAAGTACATTTTTAAATCAGTACCTTACCAGTTTGCCGCATATAGTAACAAATCAATACTATTGGTAGCAGAGCACACATACAAGTGCCTAGAGTACAAGTCCCTTTCCCTTTCACTTCCATGGCAGTTGTACCCATAAAAAAATGCTACTGCTGCCAGGACTCATGGTGTTAGAGTGAGTGCCACCACCACCCACCCCCGAGGTTCACGGTATTAGTATTAAAACAAGCAAACTTAAGAACTAATTTAAGACTTCCATATAATAAAAATCTATTTTTATATACTTTTCTTTACTTCTTTTTTAATACCTTTATTATTACCATAAATAAGGAGAAAGAATTCCAGAATCACTTAATCATACTGTTTCCTTCCCCCAGAAATAAAAAACAAACATATGCCTGCATTTACCTACCATAGTTGTCTCTCTCCCTGCCATTTTGTTGACTATGACACATAAACAATATTTAAATTAAACCAGGTGATCTAGAACTATATTCTTAGATCAAAAAACCATCAGTTTAAGAGAGAAGTTAAGATGCTTACGAATTCAATCATGCTCCAAAAAGCATGGAAATTGTATGTTAAGGCTTCTGCTTTAGCGCACGCACCATGTAAGCAGTAAAGACGTTGTACAATCTCACATATTGTGCTCGCTTACAACTTAGGCTCCATGCACCCACACTTGGCCTTGGTCTTTCAAGCCCCAATCCTCTTCCTCTGCAGGTTGGGGGCAACAATGAAGCTGGGGACATAAAGCTCCTCTCTGCCTCAGCATTATGTACTTGACCTCTGTCATCTCTATGGCCACAATTTCTCCTTCATTTATAACTCCCTTGTCAGCAAGGCGCTCAACTGAATCTGTTCAGTGCACAGGTGATTAAGGGCAGGTGAATATTTGCCCTAGTATATCATGCATTGGAGACCTATACTGTATTGTGGGTGTGGGAGAATTGATGGTAATAGTGCTGCTTACAATCAGATTCCTGTGCATCTGCACCAAGACAGCTTGCACACGTGCCCATTTTCACATGAGATAATATCTCATGGGAAGGCAGAGATCATGGAAGATCCCTGCCGGGCCACACATCCACATTATTACGTTCCGCTCATGTGCAGCAGCATTTAGGCCATTTCTGCCGTAATTTCAGTGACAGGAGACAGGACTAGATTTTCAGCCCTGTCTCCCATCACTAAAATTACATCAGAAATGGGCTAATCACGCGAAACCCATGTACACGAGCGGAATTTCACATGATTCACCCCAACGTTATTTCAGCTCACGGTAGTCCCCCCCCCCGGGGTCTTGTGTGCAAGTAGCCTCAGTTTTACAGACTAAGGACATCATCACAGCAGGAAACACCAAGATTAACCTTGCCTCCCATCTTTCCAGTCCCAGTATTTATCTGTGGGGGCTTCCACACGTTACCTGGTAGGGGGAAACTTCCATGAGGGCAATCACAGCTCTATTCTCATGGGAATTAGCACACGTAGGAATCAGTGGCGGCTGGTGGGTTTTGAGGTTGGTGGGTTACCAAGGCTGGTCAGGCTGCCAGCAGCAAAGCTGACGGCGGGCCAGCGAGCACAGGGGCAGAGCTTAGACTAGGGGCGGAGCCAGGGCAATGGTAGGCGGAGCCAATGCCTACCTAAACAAATAGGTAGAAGTTACACCTGTGAACAAGTGCAGTGTATCCAGCAATTTCATTTAGGAATCTATATTCACCTCCTGCATCTGCCAGGTTTAAAAGCAGGCAGACAACCTTAAACCTCACTTACAAGCAGTTTTAGCAAAGATCCACAGGACACAAAGCTTTTCCCCAATCTGCGCAGGTTTATTCCCAGGGCCCTATCATCATGCACAGATATATAAAAACCAGAAACCCACACGTAAACCAGAAACCAACCAAACTACAATTACGCACCTTAATTTAGGCAGGTTATATTCAGGGCCCCGATTCTTCCGCGGAATTTTTTAAAAAATTCCGCGGGAGTCAGGGCCCAATTCTGCGCCTCGGCGCGATTTACCATGCGGGAGGGGGGGGCTTGGCTTGCCTCCTCCTCTCCCCGCACTGGTAAAATCCTCAGGGCTTCCCCTCCCCAGCTGCCGGGGCTTGCCCTCCCCAGCTGCCGGGGCTTGCTTGACTCTCCCCCCACCCCCCTTTTACAAAAGGAATTGCCTTACCAGAGACGGCAGCAGCAGCTGCTCCGTCCAGCGCGCTCGTACTTCCTGGCCCCTCCCGACGGGGTCTCTCAGGGCAACGCAGCCGGATGACGTCATCCACCTACGTCGCCCTGAGGCCCCATCGGGAGGGGCCAGGAAGTACGAGCGCGCTGGACGGAGCAGCTGCTGCTGCCATCTCTGGTAAGTTAATTAATTATCTAAAGGGGAGGAGGCAAGCCCTGGCAACTGGGGAGGCTGGGGAGGGGAAGCCCCGAGAGTTTTTTCATTCCCCTCCCCTCATGGAATCTCCTGCCCCGTGTCCCCCCAGCGCAGGCTAGAAATTTCGCGGGGGGGAGGGGAATTCCACGGGAAATCTGCGAATCGCAGACCCGCGTTTCCCTCGGGGCCCTGGTTATATTCACATGTTAAAATGTCAGTTTCAGCAAAGTTGCGGATTCAAACCATTCCCATAAGCCCCCAAAGTGATCCAGAGACCCCCAAAGGCAGCAGCAAAACAAACACTCCACATCATCAAGTGAAAAAAAAACCATATAAAAACCAGAAAACCACACGTAAACCAAACCATTCCCACAAGCCCCCAAAGGCATCCCGCTCCCCCCCCCACGTCTCCCCACTCCCCGTGTGCCCCTGCTCCCCCCACCATGTCCCTGTGTGCCCCTGCTCCCCAGTTAAACCCACCACCCCCCACTCCCACCACTGTCCCCAAGTCTCCCAACAAAAAACCCGGTCAGGTCCCTACCTGATCCTCAGAGACAGCAGGTCCAGACCGTCAGTGTCACCGCTGGGACGGCTGAGAGTGAGTCAGAGAGGTCTAAGAGCCCCCGCCCACCCAAAAGCCTGGTGCAGCCGTGATGCAGCCTGGAGAGGCGGCTTCAAAGCCGCCCCTCCAGGCCATTAAAATAGCTAGGCAATGGGTTCCATGAGAACCCATTGCCCGAGCTGGCCACGCTCCTGAAAACTGCACACACAGCACATTCTGTCAGGTCGGCGACAGTGCCAACCTACCAGAACCCATGGCTGTGCCTGCGTAGTGTATCCAGCCGCGGGTAGGTGCAGCTCTTCTGCATTTGATTCCCCGCGTCTCTTCTATGCATGCGCCCCAGCCCAGGGAGGAAAGTTTCTCCCCAGCTGGCGCGCATGCACAGAAGAGACGCGGGTACTCAAATACAGAAGAGCTGCAAGTGCACACATCCGGATTGGTGCTGGCGACGGCTCTACAAGTCACCAGCACCAGCGTGTGCATCCAGACTGATGCTGGGCCGGCTGGGGGCTTGTAGGTCACTGCCCTCAGCACCAAACCAAGGGGCCGCCCCTGGTAGGAATGCCCCTGGTAGCAAAAGCAAGTGAAAACAAAACACCCATGATTGTAAGAGCTACGTTGGAGGACTCAGTAATGCACAAGTGTTCTTGCAGGAGAAAAGTGGAATAACGTATTCCTCTGTGTGCTAATTCCCATGAGAATAGAGCCACAATTGACCTCACGGAAGTTCCCCCCCGCCCCCAGGGTAACTTGTGCAAGTGCCCCGAGTCTACCCTTATTGTTATGATCTGGATGTAAACTGAGTATCCCCTACTGTCTGCATTCTTCCTGTTCTCCCCAACCAAAATGAAAGTGCTTACACACTTAGGGAAAGCAGGGGGTAGCGGGAGCTTGCTACTCTCCTCAGCTTCAGCGTTGCCCCCAACCTGCAGAGGAAGAGGACTGGGACTAAAATACCAAGGCAAAGTGTGGATGCATGGGGTCTAAGTTGTAAACATTGCAAGCACAATGGGTGTTTTCAGATGGACAGGAACCAGCACGCAGCTCTAGAGAACTCACGAGGATCTAGACACGAGCTGCATGCAACCACGGGTTCGGCTGCCTTCACACAGAGTCTGGTGAACTGTGTAACTGGCAGCAAGCATGCCTTCCCCCTGGCCCAGGAAAGCCCTGGCTCAGGAACACACAGGCAAGCCAACTCTGCATCCGGCCAGTGGCTTGCTCTGTTAGTCATGGCAATGGGACATGGTGGCAGCAGGTATTAACCTCTTACTACCTACAGACTCAGGAGCTGGGGCAGCCCCTGCACGCTGCCCCCACCCCCGTCCCGGGATGGCAGAGCGGGGGGCACACAAGTCAGCACCCAGCCAGTCCTGAGGAGCCCATGACAGCCACACAACGCCGATGTCCGGAAGCAAAAGACAGACTTCATTAATTGATCAGAACCAACAGGGAATGGAAAGGCATGGCTGAAAGGCCTAGAGAGCAGGCAGTTCAAGTTGGAGTTGGCAGACACTGCTGCACCTTTGTCCCCTCCCATCCCCGAGGACTTTTGTGGGTGCTGCCCTCCATACTCCCTGCAGGATTCTTGTGTGGAGCCAACCTGTGTTTGGATTTTGCATGTGTTCCTTTAAGGGCTGGGGTGAAGGCGGCTTGCTCTGGCAGCTGCAGCATTTATGATCCAGTCAGGACTGTGTTTAGGAGGGCTCATGAGGCCCGATCAGACAGACAGGATTTCTGTGTTTGGGCTGGCCGCCCTGCTCCACAATGTGTGCTCCTAGATCTTCTGGAGTGCTGCATGCGGGGCTGCCTGGGAGCAACCACAGCCAACTCTTAAGGTGGGAGCCTTAACTTACAATTTCCATGCTTTTTGGAGCATGGCTGAATTTGTAAGAGCCTTAACTCTTCTCTTAAACGGGAGATTTTTTGATCTAAGAATGTCCATGTTGTTTAAAAGGGGGGATGTACTAGATTCCCCCTGCTGCTGCAGTACCAACTTAAGTTTGACTGGCAGCCAGCCAGCAAGTTTCCCTTTCAGCCCAAACTTTCTCAGTAGTAGTAGCATTTTATTTGTTTTGGCCAAGGCCGTAACAAAATAAATACAAAATTGTACAGCATATAATATGAAGGGGGGGGGGGGAATGTATACAGCATACAACATACCAAACTTTCTCAGTTTCACCAGTGGGATTTTTATTTTTTTATTTACACACCTGGGAGCAACCTTGTCAGTTTCACCAGACGGGGGAAGAGGGACTGCAGGGGGGATATGTTTTTATTTATTTATTTTAAAAAATTTATCCCGCCCCGCCTGCCCACAACAACAAAACAAGAAGTTAAAAACACATACCAAGTGGAGCAAGAAAACAACCCAACAACCCCGTCCCCTCCTAACCCTCCACTCCCAGTCTACCCCCTCCCTTGTCAAAGGCCAGGCAGAACAACCAGCTTTTACACAGACATGAAAACAAAGGGAGGTACAGGGCTACCCGGGCCTCCATTGGGAGTTCCACAGCCGTGGTGCAGCCACAGAGAACGCCCTCTCCATCACTGCCCCCTGGGATACCCAGGGGACCTCAAGGAGGGCGCCCCCCAATGACCACAGGGGCGGATCTAGAACCCGGGGAGTGAGGCAGTCTCACAGATAAGCAGGGACCAGACAGTATAGGGCTTTATATGTCAGCAACAACACCATGAATCAGCTCCAGAAGACTACAGGCAGTCAGTGCAGAGAGCGGAGCACCAGTGTTATGTGCTCCCAGCAACCCATCCCCATAAGAAGACGGGCTGCCACATTCTGCACCAGCTGCAGCCTCCGAGCCATCACCATGGGCAGTCCCATGTAGAGCTCATTGAAATAGACAAGTCTTGAGGTGGTGAACGCATGGATGATGGTAGCCAGGTCAGCGTCCGAAGCCGACACACCAGATGTAATTGGTGAAACACGCCCCTCGCCACAACATCCACCTGGACATCCAGGCGGAGCTGAAGAGAAGAAGCATGCCCAAACTACAGACCTGAGAGATGAGGGAGGGAGGGGAACGTACCCAATCAATGATGGAAGCCTCCACTCCCTTGCCCCTACCCACCAGCATCACCTCCAACTTATCGGGTTTTAGCTTCAGACGGTTTGCCCTCATCCAGTCCCCCACAGCTGCCAAACACGGAGTAAGCACCGAGACTGCCAGGCCGGGGTCTGATGAAAATGAGAGGGAACTGGGTGTCATCAGCATATTGATGACACCAGACACCAAACTCCCTCACGACCTCACTCAGTGGCTGCATATACACATTGAACAGGAGCGGGGACAGAATAGAACTTTGCAGGACTCCACACTAGGCCACAGGGGAACAAAAAACAGTCCTCCAGCACCACCCACTGAGTTCTTCCAGTTAGGAAAGTCCTGCAAGCGGGCCACCAATATCTCGTGGTCAATGGTATCAAAGGCTGCTGACAGATCTAATAGGATCAGGAGAGACTGACCCTGATCCATGTCATGGCGGAGGTCGTTAACCAATGCCACAAGCGCAGTCTTCGTGCCATGCCATGAGCAAAAGCCGGGCTCAGAGGGATCTAGAAAACTGATGCGGTCCAGATGCTCCTGCAGCTGCTGAGCCACAACCCGTTCAATAACCTTCCCTAAAAATGGAAGGTTAGAGACCAGCCAATAGCTGGCATGGGAGTCAACATCAAACAATGTTTTTTTGAGCAGAGGCCACACCACCGCCCCCTCGAGGTAGTCCGGCACTCTACCCTCCTGCAGGGAGGCACTGACCACCCCAGCCAGCAATAGCCCCAGTGTCTCCCAGATGGCCTATGCCAGGCACAGGTCCAGTTCACAAGAGGTGGCTCTAACAGCTCCAAAAACATCCCCCGCATTGGCAGGCAACATCGTCTGAAACCGATCCCAGAGAATGGGACCAGACAGGGGGTCCATAACTTCTGTTTCTCCCAACGCAATAAATGCAGCATCGAACTTACGCTGAATACAAGCAATTTTATCCACAAAGTACTCAACAAATATGTGACAGTGGGCGCTGGATGAATCCAGCTCTGGGCGGAGGAAGGTCAGACTGACCAGCCCCCTCACCACCAGGAAAAGCTCCACTGGACAAGACTTTGCAGATGCTATGACTCACCTTACCCATCATTCCACCCTGCCCGTATCATTTTAGCTGCTCCTAGACATCTCCTACCCATCATTTCACCCAGCCCCACATCATTCCAGCCACTCCCGATGTCCTTGTACCTGTCATTCCACCCTGCACCCCCATCATTTCAGCCACTCACGATGGCCTCGAACCCATCATTCTGCCCACCCCTCTGTCATTTCAGCCACTCCCGGGGACCTCCTACCCATCATTCCACTCTGCCCCGCCTAATTCCAGTTGCTTCCAGTGGCCTCTTACCCGTCATTTCACCAAGCCCCATGTCACTCCAGCTGATTCCAATGTCATTGTAACTGTCATTCGTCTCAGTCCCCCATGATTCCAGCCACTCCCGGTGGCCTCTTATGTGTCATTCCACCCAGCTCTTTGTCATTTCAGCCACTGCCAATGTCCTCATACCCATCATTTCCCCATCCCCCATCATTTCAGTCACACCCAATGACCTCATACCTGTCATTCCACCCACCCTTCTATCATTTCAGCTGCTCCAGGAGACCTCCTACCCCCATCATTTCACTCATCCCCTCCCCCGATTCCAGTTGCTCCGTGACCTCCTTCCCATTATTCCACGCAACCCTTCGTCACTCCAGACACTTCCTGTGCCCATGTACCCGTCATTCCACTTAGCCCCTCATCATTCCAGCTGCTCCTGATGTCCTCATACCCACCATTCCACCCAGACCCCGGTCATTCCAGCCATTCCTGGTGGCCTCATATGTGTCATTTCAGCCACTCCTGGCCAGCTCCTACCCATCATCCACTCTGCAGTCCAGGATTCCAATCACTCCCAGTGACCTCCTGCCCATTATTCCACCCATCCCCTTGTCACTCCAGCTGCTTCCACCTGTCATTCCACCAAGACACCCATGATTCCAGCCTTTCTGGTGGTCAAATTTCAACATTCCACCCAGCCCCCACATAATTCCAGACATACCGAATGACCTCCTACTACGCATTCCACCTTGCTCCCCTTCCCTGTCTTTTTATTTCATCTCTGTGTCTTCCTCACTTTTCCCCCTCCTGGCCTTTTTTTTTAATCCCCACCCTACACCCCTTCTTTGGAACTTCAGCTCTTCCCCACTCCCTTTGTTTCAGATAAGCATCTGTCATTTTATTGGTTTACTGTCCATTAAGGGCTACTGGCATTCCCAATTTCCCATTACTTCCAACTGACATTCTTCCAATGTCTGTTGTTTCCAATCAGCATTCCTTGTCAGTTTCACCTGCTGGGGAGTTGTCCTGCAATAAGCAGGATTCCTAGTTCTTCTTCGAGTGGCTCCTCCCATTCTCACAAATGGGTCTGCGCATGCGCTCCCTTCTTTTACCGGCATATACCAAGCTCATATTTTAAATTTCACGTGACGTTAACACGCCCCCACGCTATATAAGGCAGTCTCCCGCCTAAGCCCAACAGTTCCTTCCAACTGCTTTGCGGCTTACGGTTATTTACCATAGCTCTTATTCTTATTAGTGATGTCTTTGATTAAACATTCCTTCAAACGATGCTTGTCCTGCAACAGGAAAATGACAACCAAGGACCCGCACGGTCAGTGCCTAATCTGTTTGGATACGAGCATGACCCAGTAGAGTGTCCAGATTGCCGTTCCTTGAAGCCGAGAGCTTTGAAGGAGAGGGCTATGAGGCTCCCTGTTCTCTTAAAGGAATTATTGGAGACCCAGAGATGTAAGTCTCCAGTTAAGAGGGTACCATCCCCCTCCTCCAAACCTACTAGTATCGGGGCTGAAGTGGTCATCTCAGAAACTATTCTAGCCCCTGAGACTTATATACCTGACCCTCAGGTTCCTGGAATGTCTACGGCAGGACTTACTTCCTCCCCTCCTGCTAAAAAGGGAAGGTGGTTCGAGGAGATAGAGCCTGCCCATGTGGCAGTTCGCTCGTTTTCTCCTTCTGGATCAGAGGATGAGGAAGCTTTGCTGTGGGGTGAGTTCTCTTCACCCTCGACCCCGTTATCGCCGCTGGTCATTACCTCCCCGTCTTATAATGCGGAAGAACAGTCAGCGGCAGAATTTAGGGGTTCGCCCTACCAGCCCCCTCAAATTCAGTGGGTTGCCAGCCCCAGACCGCAGCCAGCTCAGAAATCCCTACCTCTCCCTCCTCGCCAGGACACTGAACCCAAGTTCCCTTGGAGATTTTTCAGGGAGCAAGAGTCGACTAGACAAGAGGACTCCAGACGAATCTTATTATGTTTGAAAAAACTTATTAAAGTATTGGAGACAAAGTCGACAACGTCGAACCGTTCACACACACACACACACACACACACACACACACAGACACACACCCCGCCCCCAAGTGGATGATGCGCCGGGTATACTTCAGCACACTCGATGTCATTCAACACTGGCGTCGACACATTCTCCTCCTTCCACTCCACCCTCGTCATCGGCCTCCCATCGACGTCGACAACTCCACCCCACATTGCAGGCTTCGACGTCGACAACCAAGCACTCAACGTCGACGCTACAACTGGCACCAGAGAAGCAACCAACGGCTTTTCAACTCGACGCAAAAAGGATTTTTTTTGGCGAGACAGGAAAAGAGAAGGAGAATACTTAAAAGAAAGAGACAAAAGAGGTCTCAAAATATCGAGCAACCACCTCTTCATGTTTCTCCTCCGCAGGAACCTGAGCAAGATCTTCCTTTGCAAGAAGTTCTACCAACACCTGAGAGTTCTGAGCCTTTTGAAGGAGAACAGGACACGGAAAACATATCTCCTCCCCCCATCAGACAATGTGCAGGGCTCAACGTCGACAGGGTCTTCTCAAGACCACAAGGACTTCCAAGACCTTCTCAGAAGGTATTCATCCATTCTAAAGCTGGAAACTTTAGATATGTCTGAGCAAGACATGGACCCTGCTTACTCATTAGTAGAAAAGCCTACACAAGCTAAAAAAACTCTACCTTTATTAAAGAGACATGCAGCAGATGCTGATAAGATCTCGGCTACCCCTGCTGCTGTCCACCCAGTCTCTTCAGCAGCTAGCTCCTTTTATCTGTTCCCTCCGATCCAGGGTTCCATATTTTTCAAGCATTCACTTCCAAATTCTTCAGTGGTAGCGGCATCGGCTGAGAAGTTCCAGAGACACTTCCCCGGCTGACAGGGAAAGCAGGAGAATAGACGTTTTTGGCAGAAAGGCATTCGCATCCTCCACCATGCTGATGCGAACCGCTAACTATTCAGCGACTATGTTCTCATACCAACACCATTTATGGGAAGAGGTCCACAAAATAATCCCCTCTATCCCCAAGGAGAAGCAGTCCCCACTGATAGCACTATGCTCAGAGGGACTGATCACTTCAAGATTCCAGCTGCAAACTGCCAGGCATTCCTCAGAAACAGCAGCTAGAGGAGTGGCTAATCCTATGGTAACCAGGCGCTTTGCTTGGTTGAAAGGCACCAAGATAGATGCACATCACAAGGCAAAAATTGAGAATTTGCCATTTGATCAGTCGGGATTATTCTCCAAGGACACTGATGATATATTGGAGAAGATCCAAAAATCTAAGGCAACTGCAATAAAGATGAAAATAGCACCAAAGGAGCAGGGTTCTCAATACACTTCGTACAAACCCTACCAGCAGCAACAGTCCTACTATCGCCAGCAGAGGCCTTATTTTTCTAGTGGACAGCATTATAATAAGAGGTATACCTCTCCCAGTACCTCTTATCAGGGTCGGGCTAAGCAGCAATATACCCCGTACAAGCAGAGGGGTAATTATGGGAAGTAATATTCGTCCTTTGCCACTAGAGGGCGCAAGTGACAATTAACATCAGAGGTTAATTCCTCACCTCAGTTAACTTTCAGATTGCTTTATCTAGTTGCATTTCAGTTTGGGAACATATTACAAGTGATAAATGGGTTCTCTCAATTGTGGAGTCTGGTTACAAAGTTTCATTTTCCGTCCTTCCTGAAACTTTCTCTAACGTTAAGAATGTTGCCTGTTCACAGCTACACGTTCAGGAGTTAAATAAAGAGATTTTTGAATTATACAAGAAGAGTGTAATCGAATTAGTAGATGTCAACAACTCCTCTTATGGTTTTTATTCTTCCTATTTTCTTATTGAAAAGAAATATGGTGGTTTTAGACCCATTCTAGACCTAAGAGAACTGAATACTTATGTCTCATACCACAAGTTTAAAATGTTAACCTTAGAAAGATTAACTTCTTTCTTACATGAGGGTCAATGGTATGCAGTAATTGACTTACAGGACACCTACTTTCATGTCAGACTCCACCCTTTGTCTAGAAGGTTTTTAGATTTGTGTATAATGCTCAACATTTTCAATTTGCTTCTCTACCTTTTGGGTTGTCATCTGCACCTTGGGTTTTCACCAAAGTAATTGCACCAGTTATTGCTTTCCTACGTAAGAACGGTACAGACATATACCCTTACTTAGATGATTGGCTCCTCACTGCTTCTTCCCCTCAAACTTTTAAACAAAATATTCATTCACTCTCGACCTATGCTTTAGGTTGGGTCTCTCTGTTAATTTTAAAAAAATCTTCCCTATTCCCTTCACAAAGGGTTGCCTATATTGGAGCTGTTTTGGACTCCACAGTTGCAAAGGTATTTGCCCCTGAGGAAAGGTTCACTGACATTTCTGGTCTTATCAGACATATTTCTATTCACAGACTGCAAAAAGCCTCTGTCTTCCAAAGGCTTCTGGGCCTAATGGCGTCCACCACTGCCACCACACCATTTGCCAGGCTACACATGAGAACATTAAAGCTTTGGTTTTGGGGACTCTTTGACCCTATTCTAGAGCCACAGAGTAAGAGATTTAGTATAACTCGCAAGGCTCTAGATTGTCTAAGGTTTTGGACAAAGGAAGATCGTGTTTTAGCTGGGAACCCCTTCGTAAAGCCCTTTCCGGTACAAACTTTAACAACCGATGCTTCATTAACAGGTTTCGGGAGCGCACCTGCAACATTGGGACATCTCAGGAACCTGGACTTCGGCTCAAAGAAGGCTACACATAAATTTGTTGGAGACCACAACTATTCTAAAGGCCCTAAGGGCTTTTTACCCTCTGCTGCGGGGGAAGGTCATCAACGCTGCATCAGACAATTCAACCACGGTGTGGTACATAAACAAACAAGGGGGTACAAAATCCCCAGACCTTTGCAAGATTGCCCTAAAGATCTGGCATTTTGCAATACAACATACCATACATCTTGTAGCCTCTCACATTGCAGGAACTCTGAACACTCTAACAGATATCCTCAGCAAATTATCAACAGAGAATCACGAGTGGGAATTGTCAGGGGTGACATTTCTTGATCTGGTTCAGTTGTGGGGCATTATTAGTGGATGCATTTGCCACCAGTCAAAATTCCAAATGCCACCAATTCTGCTCAAGAGCTGCCCACGACCCAGCATCCATAGGGGATGCTTTCCAAATCCTATGGAAGCCTAACCTAGTGTATGCATTTCCCCCTATACCACTAATCCCCAGAGTTTTGGAGAAGGTGAGAGCTCAGGGGGCAAACCTAACACTAATTTGTCCGAAGTGGCCTCGCCAATGCTGGTTCAGCCAGCTTCTTCGAATAACCAACCACTCCTTGCCACTACCACCATTACCAAACCTCTTATCCAGGAACTATGGTCGCATACTGCACCCAGATCTATACCAACTGAAACTTCATGCATTCAGAATCATATACTCTTAGGTCAGTGCAAGGTCAAAGACAGGGTAGGGCTAGTGCTCCTGAGCAACATCAAGGAGTCAACTAGAAGGTCTTATGAATCTAAATTTACCAGGTTCTCATACTGGTTGTCAGAAAGATCCAAGTCGACAGAACACGTATCTATTGATTTGCTTTTACAGTATCTGCTATCATTGGCTGAGTTGGGGCTATCCCACTCCTCGTTAAGAGCCCACCTAGCTGCTATTTCAAAACGTTTCCAGCTAGAAGGCACACAATCTTTATTTTCTCACCCTAAGGTTAAAAGATTTTTAAATAACCTTTTCCCCCCCAATAAAAACTCCAGTAGCTCAATGGGATCTTAGTTTGGTTCTAGGGTTTCTGACTGGACACCCGTTTGAACCCCCGGAACTCTCTGCCCTCGTTAATTGGTCCCCACCTTCTTAATTGCAATTACGTCAATCAGAAGGGTTAGAGAGTTGCCGGCCATAAACATTAAGGATCCCTACCCTCGGCCCACCCCTCCTTCATCCCAAAGGTCGTGTCTCCTTTTCATCTGCAACAGAAAATTATATTGCCAGTTTTTGCACCTCCCACTCATGATTCCGATGAGATGGCGAAAGCCCATACATTGGATGTTAAGAGGGCTTTAAGTATTTATTTGGACAAGACCAGAGACTGCAGGAAGTCAGGTTACCTGTTCATATCCCCTGCATTACATAGATTAGGTCAGAAGATATCTTCGCAAACCATAGCCAAGTGGTTGGTTCAGACTATTTCTTGTATGGGGGATTAACTATACCACCCAATCTAAAAGCTCACTCACTGAGAGCCATGGGTGCTACAACTGCGGCTTTTGCCAATATTTCTCCCCGGGAGATCTGTAGAGCTGCTACTTGGACCTCACAGCATACCTTTATAAAACACTATTCTATACACTTGTCTTCCCAGGAAGACACTCCGCTAGGTGTCTCTATTCTTTCTTCAATTTTTAAGACTTGTTAGCCACTTTATGTCTCAGGATGATACAGGGTATCTTGTGTTGTATATTTTGAATGAATACACAGAAGTTATTGCTACTTTTTATTACAGTTTACATAGTATTTAATAAACGACCTTGTTAAGGTTTATCATACTCTCTTAAACTAATTGTTTTCTATAATGGATAAATTCCCCCACTGCCTGTATCTAGGCTTGGTACTCTCCCATTGGGAGGAGCCACTCGAAGAACAGAAGGTTGCTACCCTGTACACAAGGTTCTTCGAGATGGCTCCGAACATTCTCACAAATGCCCACCCTTCGGACCCCATGTGGAATTTATATTTCTTTACAGGTTGGAAGGAACTGTTGGGCTTAGGCGGGAGACTGCCTTATATACTGTGGGGGCATGTTAACATCACGTGAAAATTAAAATATGAGCTTGGTATAGGCCAGTAAGAGAAGGGTGCGCATGCGCAAACCCATTTGTGAGAATGTTCAGACCATCTCGAAGAACATTGTTTACAAGGTAGCAACCTTCTGTTTTCTCTGCCAAAAAATTGAAAATTCTCTGGGGGGGGCTAAATTCTCAAATTAAAAACACCAAAATCAGCATTTTTGACCATTAAAATTAGAATGTGTTTATCGCAAATTATTCATTTTTTGGTGACAATTTGATGCACTGGTTGCCACTGCCACACAAATAAAACAATATCCCACACCAGACAGCCATGGCACAGAGCCCAAGTTTCTCCCTCTGTAGGTGGGGGGGGGGTGCCGCTTCAACTCCCTTCTCCCCGCCAGCCCCAGTACGGACCACAACATACCTCTGCCTCGCCAAAAGCCAGACGCAACTGTGTTCTTCTTGCACCAAATCTCTTCTCTGACACAGGCGCACACCAAAAACTCCACTAAGTTTCCGCCTTCTTTAAAATTTCTGCTGCGCCACCAGTGAGTTTTTGCAGGCAGAAATTTCCCAGAAAAACCTGGAATTCCGTGTTTTTCTCTGGTTTTCTGTACTAAACAGAAAACCAGGAACCCTGGACATCAATAAGGCCTCTAACGAGCCTACATAATGCTCATGGTTATACAGCAATGGTGCATCAATTAACCCTCTTCACAGACTTACCACCATTGCCTAATATCAATTAACTTGGTTTACTGTTGTACAGCAATGGCCCGTCAATTAAGCCTCCTCAGACATACCACAATTGGCCATCAATTAAGCGTGCTCAATGCTGTACTGCAATGGCCCTCTGCACATAAACTATGGCATAAAGAAAATCTCACCTCTTCCCATTTGCCAAAACAGGCACTTCAGAACATCAAAACTATAAACAGATTTTCAAAAACTAAAAAGCACAGAATCCATTCAGGCCACTTCAATTTTCAAGCACTACTAGATTTCTTAAAATTGCTCCCCGAATTAAGTTCTCCTTCTGCAAAAAAAAAAAGTCACATAGGGGGAAAAATTTCATTCTGCATCCAAAATTGAAACATCAATAACTTTCTTGTTTTTCATCCGATTTGCCTGAAATTTGGATAGATTCTGCCTCTCACCCAAATGATCCTACCAGATTTTTCAGTGATAGGAAAAATCATCCCAATTTTATAATAAACAGAATGTTCATGATTTTAATGCACTGAGGCAGTTGCCTAACTATAGAAACCACTCCTGCAACACTATAATTATTTTACACCAATACATTTTATCTATTTTATTGATTTTGGAGGATGTCATGCTATAAATGACCCATCAACATTGGCCAGTTCTAAAATAAAATTAAAAAATAAATCTATAAACACAGGCCTATTGATTGCATGCACATATATGTAGGAACAGGGCTCTACTGTGTACCCCAAAGAATTAACCTCATTGCTGAGAATCCAATATAAGTCAGTGGAGACCAAAAATTGGCACCATATGACTGCTTGTCAATTCATTCTATATAGGTTCTATATAGGATACCAAATATTATTATTATTATTAGCAAGCATTTATATAACGCAAGCAATGTACCTGGTGCTTTACAAATTAATTGAATAGACACGATCCCTGCCCTAGGGCTTACAATCTGAGAGACGGGGGGAGATGAAGGAAGGGGAACAGAGGGAGAGACAAGGAGTGTAACATTCACGAAGATGCGAGGTCCCAGGTGCACGCGCTTGGCTACATCAAGAATGATGGCTGGGTGGTCCATACAGTGAGGATAGGAGTACACAGACCTCAGGTAACAGATTGTACTGGATGGAGTGTATCAGCAGGAGTTAGGTGAGGGGAACGAGGAGTTGGGGAGGGCAGAGCAGAAGAGGTGGGTCTTGAGGAGGGATTTAAAGGTACGAAGGGAGGGGGCGAGGCGGATCTGGGCAGGGAGGGTGTTCCATATCCAAGAAATGGGCAAGAGTTCATATCACACCTAACACATGTGGCACTCATTCATCCTGATGAACTAATGCCTGTGTTTAGCTGGACCTAAAACAGAATAAAGCTGACCCTGTCAACTGACCCAAGTCAGAGGGTATTTTTAGACAACCATCTCCACACCCATCATGCATGTTGCAGGGCCACATTGGTGTGCTATGCAGCCCTGCAACGGGGGGCGGGGGGGTAGGGTAATGGGTGTGGAGGTGCTTGTCTAAGAGCACCCAGAATAAAACCCCAAAGTTCATCTGGAGCAAAGCAGGCCAAGGTAACGAAGGGTACTTTCAGACATGCACCTTAACACCGCTTTAACATTTCTTATGCATGTTGCAGGGCTGGATTGGTGCCCTATGCAGTCCTGCAACATGCATATGAAATGTTAAAGCAGTGTTAAGGTGCATGTCTGAAAGTACATTAAGTCTGTTGTGCATTCTCCCAGTAAGAGAAGTGGCACATGGTGGCATCTAATTACTGCTGCAGGAGGTAGAGTTGTCAGGGTCTGCTTCAGAGGGGCAAAGAAAGGCGTTGCCACTAACCAGACTACTTTTGAGTCCTCCAGGCCAGAAAGGGCTTGAGAGAATCATTTCTAACCAAGATTAAGAAACTGGTCCTAATGCCTCCGAGTTACTGACACGGCTAGAAGAATACGTTTTGGAACAAGTGACTGAAGAACATATTCTAACTCATTCAGTCTACAAAAAGTTTAGCAAAGGGGAAGGATACCTTTTCCTTCCCATGAGTCACTTTGAAAATTTGTAAAAGTTCCATGAGCTGGATAGAAGTTTGGGGCAGCAGTGTTTAGGGGTATGTTCAGGATGGGGGAATAAAGGGAGGATTCAGATTACGGATCCCTCCCTGATCTCTGGCCCTTTTTATGTGGGCCGCAGCATGGTGTGGTCCGTGTGCGCCACGGTCCATGTGGACTGGGTGGGCAGAGGATGTAGACAGGTACACCCCCACCCCCCACCCATCCCCACGCATGGAGACACCTCCGTTTTGTCCACTGCCTGGGTGTGTGGGGATGGGGGAGCGCGCACACCCACCCCCGTGGGATTTACACGGGCAACACCCAGGCATGAACACCCTGGGTGTTAGTGCGTGCGTGCCGCCGCTGTAAAAACGGCCTCCGAGTCCATACCCTCATCTCTGCTCCCTTTCAGCGAGTTCACTTTTTCAATGCTTGAGGTTAGAGTGGATCCACAGGTCAGACCTAGGAATCTTAAAAGGGATAAAAAAAAATGTTTTTTAAATAAACACCCAGCAATGGACCATATTTAACCCAGAGAGGGTGCTTGCTTGAGCTGTTAAGAACATAAGACACGCCATACTGAGTCACACCAATGGTCCATCAAGCCCAGCATCCTGTCTCCAACAGTGGCCAATCACAGTGGCTTGGGAGAAGCACCCAACAGGTCACAATGGGGGATCCATTCCCTTTTGTTTTCCCCCAGCTCCCTTCATGTTCCCTGATCCTGTTTGGCTAATAGCTGCTAATGGACCTATCTTCCAGAAACTTGTCCAAACCTCTTTTAAACTCAGCTGTAGTACTGGCCCTTACCACAGCCTCTGGCAATAGATTCCACAAGCCAATTATACGCTGAGTGAAAAAATACTATTTGTTTTAAACTTGCCATCCATGAGTTTCATGGAGTGTTCCCTAATTCTAGTACTAGCTGAGAGGGTATGTTTATTAGTTCCACACCACTCAAAATTTGATAGACCTCTATCATATCTCCTCTCAGTCATCTCTTCTCCAAGCTGAAGAGCCCCAACCTAGCAAGCCTCTTCCCATACGGGAGCCCTTCCATGCCCTTGATCATTTTTGTTGCCCTTCTCTACACCTTTTCTAGTTCAGCTATGTGTTTTTTGAGATGGGGCGACCAGAACTGCACACAATACTCGAGGTGCGGTCACAACATCCTGTGCCTTGCTGAAGAAAAGGATCCTGTGCCTTGCTGAAGAAAAAGCAAAAGGTACTCAGCCATGCAGGTACCAAGGTGAAGGAAGTACTGGGTACAGTGCACTCTCTAATTTCAGCAGAGGGAGCTAAGCATTAAGTAGTATATAGAAAAGAAAATTATTTTCCCCTGTCACTTGAGTTTGTTCCTCCACAATAAACATAGGACATGTTTCAGAGCCATTGCGTGCGGAAATTTGGGATGTATAAGGTTTTTTAATACAATTTGCAAATTTAATCTATGCAAATTTTAATAACCAGAAAGTCTACAGAGCATATATTGTGAGTGTATCTGGGAAAGGAAGTTATAACCCTGTTCTTCCTCATTTCAGAAAGCAAGTTAAAAAGAGTCACTTCATAATTGAAAAAGCTTCTCCTTCCTTCATTGAGTGAGGGAAAAAAGACTCAGTAAACAGATCCCACTCTGAAACTCTTAAATACAGGTGGGGGTGGAAGAGATAGGAGTAAGATGATATAAAGAAGGAAGCAACTAAATTCCAAAAGTAATGTAACCAGTTCCCCAACCCACTCCCAAACAAAGGGGAAGTTACTTTTCTTTTTAAAAGAAGTACCAAAATAAAATATTCTCTTGCCACAGGAACATTTTGGCTCTTCCCAGACTTCTCCCTACCCCTCTCCAATAATCTCCTGAAAGGAAAACACACAGCACTATAAACATATAGGAGAAAGAAATGCAGAAAACATCTCTCATCAGTGCAAAATAACCACACCACGGCGTGAAGTGCAACTGAATCCCCTCTGTGCCTCTGCCCTGTAGGAAGGAACCCCTCCGCCCCGCCCAGCGATTGCCCTTGCCCATCAAGAAGATTCCCACTCTCTCTATCCCTGGCTCCTACGGGATCCCCCTTTCCGTTTCCTCGGCTCCTGTCCCGCTTTGATCCCCTATCCCTGGGCGTCTCCCGGGTTACCTGCCAGGAGGCTGCTGATGTCCTCGGGGATGGCGGGGGCGCTGCGCATGCTGAGAGCGAAGCTGGGTGGTCGCGCGGACGGGGGTTGGGGGGGCAGTTGTTGGGCTCGGACCTAGAGGGTGGAAATGACAGAACCCCGCCCCCCTGTCCCGAGCATGGAGGAAGTCATTGAAATAGGGGGCGGAGCTACTCTACCCCTCCGCTTAGCCAGCCCTCCAACACCACGCCCCCTAGACCAGTGTTTCTACACACCCTTGCAGTGCCGTGACGGGAGCCCTCCTCACCACGTGATCACAGTTGGCTGCCATGTTTAACTAGGGCATTACAGTCAAAGTCGGCCGGATTCAATTCGCTTTGCGCGGCCTGAATCAAAGATGGTGATTTACGGCTAGTCATCATTCCGCTGCCCAATGGGAGAGAGTTTCCTATTGGAGAGACTGCTCCAGATAGGAACCAGAAGCCCACTCCTTGATTGGCTTATCATGTTGGTGACCTCACTGCCGCTTGAGGTGGTTCCCTGCACGATTCCTCCACGCCTCTTTTGTCTTGTGCTCCGCCTTTGGTTTCGAAAGGTATCCAATCAGGAAGAAGCTAACAACGGGTTCAGCTCTTTCGTGAGGGAGGGAGTGCGTGACGTAGGCTGGAAGCCGAGGGAAGGGCAGCGGGTGAGAGGTCAGTACAGACGGGGTAGGGGAGTAGAGCGAGGAGGAATGAGGGGGGCGCTGGAATGGGAGGACGGGAGGCGAGATGGGGAAGCAGTAGCGTAGGGGAGCAGGACTAAGGGTTGGGTGGAAACAGCGATCGTCCCTACTTCCTACGCTTCATCGCTGAAAAGCGAGTGGCAGCAGCCGGGATGTCTCCCAAGTGCTGTGTGCTGAGGCGGGAGCATGAGCAGGCCGCCCTGCTGAAGAAGATGAGGCTGAGTCCAGCCACGATCCTGCGAGTTTCCCCTTCATCCTTTGCCTATTGAGCAGTTGGGCAACCACAGCAGAGCTGAGTTCTGTATTGGCCCCACACACACACACACCCACACACACACCATTTGCCGGTGGGGGGGTGTTATACTTTCAATGAAGGTGATTCTCCAAATGGCTTGTACAGCTGGACTAGAAATCTTGAAAGAACAAAATGAATGACCCTTCCCTGTCCCCTTTGAAACCACAGCTGGAAACTGAGATTGGGGAGGGGAAATCTGCCCAAAGATTTTTTTTTTAAATCGTAACAGTTCTGTCTCTACTGTGGCTTGAGAAATGGATAAAAATGGCAAGGGAGGGAGTTGTTTGTTTTTATATTTTTCAAATTGAAGAAAGATGAACAAGAGAATGTAAATAAAATAGATTAAATGGGAATAGTCACATTCCTCAGGGACAGGGTGTGACATCATTGTTAATGATGCTGAGCTTCCCCAAGGGAAGGGCTGTGAAGAAATACAAATTTCACTTTAATGAAATATAGTATATTGTTTCTGGTTGTAAGTAAGATGTTTCTGGTGGCTTGTGGGGGGTAAGCCAAGCTCAGGCATTTTATCAAAGGTGGCAGTTATTCCTGTTTTTTATGTATATTTTCTAAAAATAGCATTTTATGAGTGCAGTTATGACTGTACTCCATTGAAGTCAGTGACTAAACTCCCACTGACTTTAGTGAAGTCAGGATTGCACCCTATGTCGCTTCATGCAACGATGGTGAAACATCAGGGCTTTCAATGCCCAATAAAGATCTAAACCTGCAAATGCACATACATACCTGCCCTTGGCTTAAGCACACTGAAATAACTAAGCACTACTCTGGTTAACCACGGTGTGCTTTTGCAAAAGTGAGGTCCTAATGACTGCTGAAAATGTATGATGTTCTTTGCACCTGTGGGCAGTGACTCAGTAATATTGTAATCTTTAATTTCTCAAGAAAATTAATTTCAGAAGCATCTGGTTTCCAAAGCAGTGCAGTTACCTGGTTTTATAGCTAGCTTCCATGAAGCTCATGCAATGAAGTAATTACCTTGTGCAATGCTACACAATGACTTTTATGTCAGTTTCTGCACTTCCAAAGAAAAATGGTAGCTTTGGGTTATAATATTTTTATATTTGTGTTAATTTTAATAAACACCTATTACTCTTTTGCCTCAAGAGTTGTGTTGTGTTCATTTCTCTACAAGTGTTTATAATAGCTATTAATGCTTGCCTTTGGATATATTTTTCACTTGGGCAGACTCTGGGAAGCTGCAAATATTAGTAGTAGGGAAACTGTAACCAGTCAATACTCTTATCCTTTCAGGTAATTCTTAGCCAGGGTGGTGTAGTGGATAAGGTGCTGGACTTGGATCGAAGAGACCACCGTTTGAATCTGGCCCTAGTCCATGAACTCCTGGGTGGCTTTGGGCAAACCTCTGCCTCAGTTCCCCATCTGTAAAATGGAAATATGTGTGTGTCTGTGTTCCCCTCATCCTTGTCACTCTTAGATTGTAAGCCCACTGGGTAGGGACCTATCTCTGAAAATCTGTTACTGTAAAGTGCTGTGTATGCCAATATGCAGCTAAAGAAAAGTAGTAGTAAATCCCATTTTCTTGTTTTTGTTGAGTTTGTAACTCAGTTCCTTCTGTAGAAACAAATGTTGGGATGTCACTCAAGTTAAGTGGTTGTTTTGCTTTGACATTGATTTTCCTGCTACTTTATTCCACAAGTTTTTTACACTTTGCGTGAAATAGCATAATCTGAAATTGGAGACAAAGGGCTTCTAAATGTTAAAAAAACACTAGGTTTTCAGATGTTAGGGAGTTTTTGGTTTAATTATATTATGCTTTCCCTTTACCTGCCAGGAAAATAAAATCTATAAACCTTAACGGTTGCTTCCTTGCTTCTTATCTCCCCTCTTTCTGTTTCTTCTTACTCCTGTCACTACTTAATTTTAATTTCTTAATGTATGCATCATGTTTGTATGTTTTTACTTTTTATTTTTGTTCTTTGCTGATTTTCCCCCTTTCTTGTTACAGTGCCCCTAATCTAATTGTCACTGAACTTAAAATCAGCTTGCTTCAGAGGGATTTTAATTCACATTTTGAGTAGATCATTTAAACCCTTTTTGAATCCTCACTTATCCTTGGTTTTCTTGGGTAAGCAGACCACTTCTCCAAAAGCTTCCTTTTTGACTCTGGGCATTATATTCAGTATTCTTGTGCCTCAGTTCCCCATCTGTAAAATGGAAATAATGCTGCTTTCTTCAAAGGAGTTGTGAGAATGGATACATTAAGGGTTGTGGTACTGTAGTAATGGAGGTCTTAGTACTTTAGATAGAGCCATGTATTTGTTAACTATCCTAACACAGGATAAGGACAAATGAGATGTTGGCCTGCAAGAGCTTGTGTCTGGTCCATGGAGTTCCTATGCAGCCGCCACACATGTTTTGGTGTATCCAACCGAACAAGCAATGGCAGAAAAGTGCCGGAAATAAAGTCCCAGACAGTCCTGAAAAGTCCCAGAAATTGTCAAAAATTACCCCTGCTATGTTTCTTCTGTCTTTTCTTTTTGCTTTCTGGAGTGCCATTTTGGAGCACTCCCAAAAATGTCAAAGTGCCAGTGAGAGTAAGAAAGGAGAGAGTGCTTGCTCCTCAGACCACTCTACACGCTGCACCCAGGACCCTAAGGTCCTGACCAACCTGTATGCAGATAGAGGCTGTGCACACCCTAATAAATGGAAGATGGCCCCATGAGCGCACATTCACCCGCACAACGGGCTCCACATTCTCTGAGACACTGCTGTGAGAGGGTTGGGGGGTGAGCCTGTGTCTGGTGGGGGCAAACATCTGGCGAATACCTAATAAAATGGTGTGGTCTACTGTTGGGCTAATGTGGACAATTATCGAATTTGTTAACACTCAGAAGCCACATGTGACTTCCGGTAAAAAAATAAATGTGATGGTGGCCCACTTATGCCCGCAGGCCATGGCACGTCTGTTTTTGCACCATCAGATGTTGGCCCAGACCGTGTCGGTGGCTAGCCTGGGCTCTGACCTTGGGAAACCCCTGAAGTCACAGCCTAGGCTAAGCCTCTCCAGAGCAGGCAACAGCGGGCGAGCATGTCTGTTGTGGCCCACCATGACTCAGATTGGTGCATGCCATGGCTGGCCATCATTGGCTATCATGGCAGGGGGTGGGCCGTTCTCCAGCAATCTGTTGCAGCCCTCCCCGGGCTGGACAAACAGACAGCAGCCCTGCAGTGGGCATGTATGGTTGGTGCCCTGGCATGGCCCAGCCCATGTTCCCTGTGTATTCCTGGGCCGGGCCAGTCGTGCGTGTTTTTACCCTTTGTTAATTAAACCTTTGTAGTGTCTTGTATCATGCATTTGCAGCTTGTCTTAATAAGCCTCTGCTTGAGCTTTCTGGCTGTTGGAAGCTTTGCAAATAATTTATAGTGGATACCCACTGTGTAAATTTGGACTCTGAGAATTATAGGAATATTTTACTTAGACAATTTCTTTGAATGGTAGATACTGAGTAGCATTTCAAAAATGCAATGCAGTAAAAATTGTGATAAAGAAATGGACCTTATGTGAGCAATACTCTTTGCCCTGGATCTATTAAAGGGATACTTAAAATACTTTGATACTGATGTGAAAGATTGAGCATGTCACCAAATCCATGTGTTTTTGATCTTTTAAAAGTTGTTTCTGTGTAGATAAGACAAATATTGACTTTAGTTTGGTATTTTGTCTTGCAGCAGGCTGTAGAATCAAGCAACTTATCACAAATCTGATGGGGTGCTGACCCTACTTATTTTACTTTCACAAGTACATTCTTTGTCACTATAGAAGTACGTGAGGTTAGTTATGTGGGTAAGAGTTGCAGAATTTTGTTCATGCTAGTTGCTTTCACTTTTATTGAGTCTTCTGTTCTGCTCTGACCATTACACCACAAAACAACCTTAAGTTTACATTTTTAAAAAGGCCAATTTCCTTCTTTATGATGTATAAGAAAAGCCCCAAAAGCATTTGACGAAGGAACAAAACACAACCCTGTTTGTCCCCATTTGCCCACTCTCTTCAGAAATTATTTTGTCTACACGTCTGTTTACTGACACTTAGTTAACCTCCATGACTAATGAATGTTTTGGAGAAGGGATGTCCTTGTTAATGTCAGCGGCACCCGGGCCCAACCCGGGACCCCCAAAGCACCCCCACGAACCCCGGGACAGCCCAGCAGCTTACCAGAACAAAGAGCCCCCCCAACAGGGTCACAAGCGGCTATGGGAGAGCCGCGCACCGGGCACACGCCGCCAGCGGGACGCCGGCAAGAAGGCTTCCCCCCGACGCTCCCACAAGCAAGAGAGGCAGGGCCTGGGTCTGTAGCCACGCCCCCAACAGAGACCAGCCAGGCGGGGCCTGCCCTGGCCCTGCAGGGAACGCCCCCGCAGCCAACGCCGCCATCAGAACCACAGGTGTGGCGTAAAGCCACGCCCCCAACAGGAAATTACTCTGTAGGGATGCCCCTGCCGCGTCGCTCAGAGCGGCTGCGAGCTCGCACGGGGGCGGGGCTTGGGGAATAAGAGCCAGTGCCGCCTGGGAAACGGCGCTGGTGATTGCAGAAACCGGCCCTTGACTGGAGCGTGAGCGAGAGCAAGCGTGACAGGAGTTTGAGTGCTTGTGACCCCTACTAGTGCCCGAGCGTGTGTACCTTCCTAACGACCCTTGTGATTACCTGAGTGCGTGAAGCGTGAGTAACCGAGAGAGAACCCTTCCAGAACCTTGTGTGGTGTCCTTGTCTTCGGCGGTGAGTGTCCCGTGTCCATCCTCCCTTCCCCCTTCCTGGGACCCCGCACCCCCTGGGGTGAAACCCCTCACTCCGTGGCCCCTTTGTGTTGTGCTGAGTGCAGTGCAAGAGTGTGGGGCAGCCTTGGGTTCTTGGTCAGCAGCGCCTGATGATGATAGGGGCTCGTTCTCTTTAATTAGAGGTGAGAGCCCACACACTATCCTGACGGGCATCCTACCACCGGTCGCTCCTGTGCTGACCTCGATACCCCAGGGCCGTGTGCGTGTGAGTGGAATCCCTTCCCCTACCCCCGGTAACAAATCACCAGCCCCTAGCCGGCCCTTACACGGCCTAAAGAAGCATGGATATTTCGAAAGAAATCTCACAGTTAACCCATGCAGTTCAGTCCTTGGCCATGGACGTAAAAGATCTCCAGGCCCAACAGGGAGGTATGGCCGCGGCAGTAACCCAATTACAAGGGGCTGCTGCGGGGCCAGCAGCGGGATTAGCAATGCCTCCGCCCCCGCAACCACCCGTGGTAGTAGCCACCCCACTAACACCCCGTGAGCCTAAGGGACCCAAGGTGGAGAAATTTCAAGGGGATAGGCAAGCCTTTCAAGGGTTTTTGGCCTTGTGCCGGCTTACCTTCAAGGTACAGCCATCCGCCTATGCCACGGATGAACGAAAGGTGGCCTTTATTATTGGCAACCTGGGGGGCACCGCTCTGGAATGGGCAACCACCCTCCTGAAGGGGGATAGTCCCTTATTAGATAACTATCCCGAGTTTTTGAAAGAGCTTACGTTCTTGTTCGACCACCCCCATCGAACCCAAGACGCCGAGGCCTTGATTATGACACTGCGGCAGGCCAAGGGGGGCGTCTTAGAGTATTTGACGCAGTTCCAGCAACTTGCCCTGGAGCTTCAGTGGCCCAATGGGGTATTAAAAGTTATGTTTAAAAGGGGTTTGGGGGAAGAGATAAAATATCAGTTGGCCTTAGTGGAAGCCCCGAATACGTGGGAAGCTCTGGCCAACCTAGCCCTACAAATCGAAGCTCGGTTAATGGAACGGAAATCGCGGAGCGGGAAATGGGCGAGATCGGGGCGGACTGGGGTCGCCTCGGTCGTAAGGGTCCTTAAAGCCCCAGCTCCCTCCCGGCATTTGAGCCCACACCTTCAAGTGCCCGTCACCCTCACCCTTACTCCCCGGGTGTCCATAGTTGTGTGGGCCCTCGTGGATTCGGGGGCGTCAGGCAATTTCATTCACAGCCCCTTGGTTGCCCGATGGGCAATTCCGACCCAGGCCAAGGTTCCGCCCGAGGCAGTACATTCTATTGATGGATCTCCCTTAGTGTCCGGACCCATAACATTGTGCACGCGCCCCTTGGGGTGCGCGATTGGGAACCATTACGAACAACTCCCCTTCGACGTAGTGTGTACCCCGCTCTTCCAGCTGGTCCTAGGGGCACCGTGGTTACAGACCCATGACCCCCGTATCGTATGGTCCACGAAACGCTTGTGCTTCCCCTCCCAACAGTGCACTGCGGCTTGTGTACTTCCTCAACCCCAAGCGACCCTGGGAGCCACCACGGTGGTAGGGCTCCCGCCGCAGGAAGACGCCTTACCCCCGGAGTACCAGGATTATGTCGACGTTTTCAGTAAAACGCAAGCCACTGAACTTCCACCCCACCGGCCCTATGATTGCCCTATTGATCTCCTTCCAGGGGCGGAACCCCCCTTTGGGCGAATTTATGCCTTAGCTGCCCCCGAACTTCAGGCGCTCCGCACCTACCTCGACGATAACCTCCGGCAGGGGTTTATTCGTCATTCTAGTTCCCCTGCGGGGGCTCCTATTTTTTTTGTAGCCAAGAAGGACGGAGGCTTGCGGCCATGCATTGACTACCGCGGATTAAACCAGATTACGACTAAAAACCGGTATCCACTTCCGCTTATACCTGAATTGCTGAACCGCCTCCAAGGCGCCCGTCTCTTCACGAAATTGGACCTCCGGGGAGCGTATAACCTGGTCCGGATGCGGTCCGGGGACGAGTGGAAAACCGCCTTCCGAACCCGATACGGACTGTTTGAGTACTGTGTGATGCCTTTCGGCCTCGCCAATGCCCCGGCCGCCTTCCAACATTTTATTAATGATGTCTTTCGCGATATCCTCGACATCTATGTCATCGCGTATCTTGACGACATCCTCATCTACTCCGTGACCCTAGCAGAGCACGTGGGGCACGTCCGAGAGGTACTACGACGTTTGCGGCTCCACAAATTGTATTGCAAGCAGGAAAAGTGCTCGTTCCACTTGAACACCGTTAGCTTCCTAGGATTCGTCATTAGCCCTTCGGGGGTAATGATGGAGACCTCAAAGATAGAAGCCCTCCGAGACTGGCCTCCTCCCAAGGCGGTAAAGCCGCTCCAACGTTTCCTAGGAAGCGCCAACTATTATCGGCAGTACATTCCCAACTATGCCGAGATTACTGCCGCCCTCACGCAGCTACTGAAAAAGAATCAACCGTACCAGTGGGGGACGGAACAGCAACGGAGCTTTGACTTTTTGAAGCGAGCCTTCACGACCGCCCCGCTACTGCAGCATCCGGACTTTGAGAAACCCTTCTGTGTGGAGGCAGACGCCTCGGGGAGGGCGATTGGGGCCGTCCTCCTGCAGCCAGCAACGAACCCCGACACATTCCTCCCTTGCGCGTATTATTCGCGCCAGTTAACTCCTGCCGAGAGGAATTATTCCATCCTCGATCGGGAACTCCTTGCCATCAAGGCGGCCTTCGCTACTTGGCGACATTACCTGGAAGGGGCACAACATCCTATTCTAGTCCACACGGACCATAAGAACCTGACGTTTCTGCAAAGTGCCCATATCGCTAATGCCCGGCACGCGCGCTGGGCACTATTCTTCGCCCGTTTTGACTTTCGCATCCGCTATCGACCCGGCAAGTTACAAGTTTTGGCAGACGCCCTGTCCCGTTATTTGGAGGACCAACCTAGTACTCCGCCACCTCCAGAGCCTATCTTAGAACCCAAGACCTTTTTCGCAACATACTTGTCCGCCGAGGCCCTCCAGGAAGCCACACGGCAAGAACTTGACCCCAAGGCGGAGACCCTCCCCGACGGGTTTCAACGCCATCAAGGACGTATCGTCGTCCCCCCGTCATGTAGAGCACAGGTCCTCTGGGCTCACCATGAAGCTCCCACCGCAGGGCACCCGGGAATAGAACGGACCCAGCAAATGATCCTTCGTTCCTTTTGGTGGCCCACTCTACACCACGACGTACAACAGCATGTTGCCGGTTGTGCTACTTGTGCGCGGACCAAGATTCCACGCTGTGCGCCTGCCGGACTCCTGCAAGTTCTCCCGTTACCTGCTGGGCCCTGGCAGCGCATTGGACTCGATTTTGTGGTAGATTTACCACCCTCACAGCACTACACCACGGTCCTGGTCATTGTCGATCACTTTTCAAAACTCGCCCACTTCGTCGCCTGCAAGGGGTTGCCCTCTGCCAAACGCACAGCGTTGCTGTGCATTCGTCATGTTTTTAAACTCCATGGCTGGCCGCGGGAAATATTCAGCGACCGAGGTACGCAGTTCACGGCACGATTCTGGAAGGCCTTATTCCAGTCACTCCAGGTGGCCTTGAAACCCACAACAGCCTACCACCCCCAAGCAAACGGCCAGGTGGAGCGCGTAAACCAAAATATGGAACAATATCTTCGTTGCTACACCAATTATCTTCAAGACGACTGGTATACGTGGCTCCCCCTGGCCGAATTCACCTACAACAACGCCCCCAATGCTTCCCTCGGTACATCGCCTTTCTTCATAACTTACGGGTTCCACCCCCAGTTGGGAACACTCGACACCCCCAGCATGGAAGTACCGGCCGCAGGAGCCCTCGTTCAACAGATTCACGAGGCCCAAACGATAGCCCGTCGAACACTACAGGAAGCCCGGCAACGGTACAAAAAACAGAGCGACAAGCATCGACGGGAAGGAACCCCCCTATGCCCGGGCGATCTAGTCTGGATTGATCGCCGACATTATCCGTCCGCTCGCACATCTGCGAAACTAGACGCTCGCTATATTGGTCCCTTCCCAGTCACTCAGCAGGTGAATGAAGTGACATACAAGGTACAATTCCCGCCGCATGTACGGTTGCACCCTACGTTTCATGTCTCCATGTTAAAGAAAGCTGACCCCGCCCAACTTTGGCCGGAGGTCACCCCTCCTGGACCAACGGAATGGTCGGTCGCCGGTCCGGAGTACGAAGTCCGAGCGATCCTTGATGCCAAACTGCAGCGGGGATGACTCCATTACCTCATGGACTGGGTGGGCTACGGCCCCGATGACCGTTCCTGGGAGCCCGCCACCAATGTGTCCGCCCCTCGGTTACTTCGGGCCTTCCACCTTCGGCATCCTTTGAAGCCTGGGCCCCCTCGGTATGGGACCCGGCGACCTCGAGGGGGGGTTACTGTCAGCGGCACCCGGGCCCAACCCGGGACCCCCAAAGCACCCCCACGAACCCCGGAACAGCCCAGCAGCTTACCAGAACAAAGAGCCCCCCCAACAGGGTCACAAGCGGCTATGGGAGAGCCGCGCACCGGACACACGCCGCCAGCGGGACGCCGGCAAGAAGGCTTCCCCCCGACGCTCCCACAAGCAAGAGAGGCAGGGCCTGGGTCTGTAGCCACGCCCCCAACAGAGACCAGCCAGGCGGGGCCTGCCCTGGCCCCGCAGGGAACGCCCCCACAGACAACGCCGCCATCAGAACCACAGGTGCGGCGTAAAGCCACGCCCCCAACAGGAAATCACTCTGTAGGGATGCCCCCGCCCCCGCGGCGTCGCTCAGAGCGGCTGCGAGCTCGCACGGGGGCGGGGCTTGGGGAATAAGAGCCAGCGCCGCCTGGGAAACGGCGCTGGTGATTGCAGAAACCGGCCCTTGACTGGAGCGTGAGCGAGAGCAAGCGTGACAGGAGTTTGAGTGCTTGTGACCCCTACTAGTGCCCGAGCGTGTGTACCTTCCTAACGACCCTTGTGATTACCTGAGTGCGTGAAGCGTGAGTAACCGAGAGAGAACCCTTCCAGAACCTTGTGTGGTGTCCTTGTCTTCGGCGGTGAGTGTCCCGTGTCCATCCTCCCTTCCCCCTTCCTGGGACCCCGCACCCCCTGGGGTGAAACCCCTCACTCCGTGGCCCCTTTGTGTTGTGCTGAGTGCAGTGCAAGAGTGTGGGGCAGCCTTGGGTTCTTGGTCAGCAGCGCCTGATGATGATAGGGGCTCGTTCTCTTTAATTAGAGGTGAGAGCCCACACACTATCCTGACGGGCATCCTACCACCGGTCGCTCCTGTGCTGACCTCGATACCCCAGGGCTGTGTGCGTGTGAGTGGAATCCCTTCCCCTACCCCCGGTAACAGTTAAAGACTACCACCTCTTGGATTAAGGTGTGAGAATTCACAATAGACCCCACCCTCCTACGAGTCCTCCAAAAGTCCCTGGCAAGGGCTAGATTGGGTGAAAAGCAGGAAGACTACAGGTATTTTCAGATGTGACGGGGCCACTACTGGCCCCGTCGCAGAATCACCTATTGATCCCCCGCCGGGATCAAAACGGCACGGCCAACAGATGTGCCGGCTGATCCCGGCGGGAAATTGGGGGAGGGGGCGGGCCTGTGCGGCTCAATGTGCGGCCGCACAGCCCCACACTCCCTAGGCCGCCCACCCCCCAGGACATTGACCACAGCCCAGAATCAGCGGCGGGCACAGCTGCTGATTCCGGGACATGGTCAGGGGACAGACATGACATTCCCACACTCAACCACGGTGAATTCCCCGTGGTTGAGCATGGGACCATAACGTCTGTTGGCCTGAATGCGAGCTTCCCGCCGGGTGTTCACCCCCATGAATCACGGGCAGGAAATTCTTTGACCACGGCAATGATCCGGGCAGGACAGCCGTTTGCATGGTCAAAGAGATTCCCACCCGTGATACGTGGGGGTGAACATCTGGCTCGGAATCTCTTGTCGGGCCAACAGACGTTACGGTCCCTTGCTCACCATGTGGGAATTCACCGTGGTTGAGCGTGGGATCATAACGTCTGAAAATACCCTACATTGGTCACCTCTAACAGAATTTCAAATGGTATTCGTTGTTTGTTTTTGTCTTTAACGTTTGTGATGGAAGAGAATTTCCATTTTTAAAAACCTATGATTGTCAAAGCTCAAAGTAGTTGCTGTAATAAAATCCATCATAGCCTGTTACAGCACAAGTGAAAAGGGCCTGGGGCAGCACTAAATTATGTATTTCTCCTTATTGTTCTCTTCAGTTTTGCAAAATAGAGCAGGGCAATCCCCTTTTCAAGTTGCCTTACCCCCAAGTTGCACAAGAAGGGATAGCTGCGTCTATTCAGGGAAAAGGTGGTTTCCAGAATTACAGAACTCTTCCTGTCATGTAGATGGTTCTCTGTCAAGGGAAAAACAGCAAGATCATCTTAGAGTTAGTTTTAAATGGATTTTGCTAAATAAAGTAAATCTAGAAGTCTGTCCTGCATATACCCCTTTTTCTGGTCACTTTAGCTTGCACATTGTATCAGCTTAGGTTCTTTTAGATGTACAGGACCCGCTCTGAGATTTGCAAGGGTTGAAAGACAAACTTATTTCTTCTGTATTGGTGCAGCACTAACTTAGGGTGAATGGGCTAAACTTAAATGTGCAGTTCTATTAAAAGATTCTAGGCAGTTTTGGCATTTAATTAATTGTGTATCACAGTCCCGAACGAGTACCCCATTTCGGGTTCTTGAGGAAGATCGCTGGGTAGCATATTTCGAGGGCCTATTTGCATTAAGAGAGGGAGAAAGGGATGGAGCGATGATAGAGAGGGAGGAGTTGGTGGACTCTTTGCCTTTAACTACCATGGTTGAATTTGAAGTAATTGTAAGTACGCAGGAAGTAATAGATTTGATCGTAGCGTTAAAACCCAATAAAGCTCCTGGGTCTGACTTTATAGTAGCAGAGGTTCTGCAGGCAAGTCCTGAATGGTGGGCTCCCATGCTAGCAGTTTATTTTTCTGCAATTAATAGATGGAAGGAAGTTCCTAGGGACTGGGGTTCATCAATAATTGTACCAGTGTTTAAAAAGGGCGACCCAGAGGACCCTAGCTGCTATCGCCCCATAAGTCTTTTGCCAGTTATTGGAAAGTTGTATGCTAGGGTCCTGTTAAAACACTTGGAGCAATGGGCAGAAGCGTGGGACTTACTTCCACAGGAGCAATTTGGTTTCCGTAGGAATAGATCTACTACGGATAGTGTTTTCATTATCCTACATATCATTACCAAGTATACAAAGATTAGGGCCGGCAAATTGTTTATGGCCTTTATAGATTTCCAGAGAGCATTTGACTCTGTCCCTAGGGTTAAGCTTTGGCATCATCTGCTCCAACTTGGATTGCATGAGGACTTATTACGTTTACTGATAAGTATCCATACGGGGAATGAGGCAAGAATCCGCCTGGCTGGAAATGGCTTATTGTCAAGACCATTTCCTATACAAAGGGGGGTCAGGCAAGGATGTGTGCTGGCCCCCCTACTGTTTAGTTTGTATTTAAATGATCTACCCCAAGCTTTGACGGATGATGAGTGTCACCCGCCTAAAATTCAAGAGCGGACTACCCCTGTGCTTATGTATGCTGATGATGTGGTCGTGATATCACAGACAAAAAAGGGAATGTTAAAATTGCTTGGGAAACTAATTAATTATTGTAATAATAAAGGTTTAAATATAAATTACCAAAAGTCACAGATAATGGTGATAGGTGGGAGAGCTAGTAAGGGTAGTTGGAAAGTAAATGATAAAAGCTTTATGCAGGTGAACTCTTATGTCTACCTAGGGATTTCTATCAGTAGAACTGGTTCCTGGGAAAGGCATCAAAAACTGTTAGCCACTAAGGCTTTGGCAGAAGCAAAGGGGATCTTGAGGTTAATGGCTAGATCTGTAGGTATTTCCATGTCAGTTGTTTTGGATGTATTTAAATCAAAGGTCCACCCTATCCTTCTTTTTGGGGCAGAGTTAATGACAACTCAATCTTTTCAACTACTAGAAGTTGTCCAGAATAAATTTCTCCGTAGCCTTCTCCGAGTCCCACAGGGAACCCCCGCCGCCGTTCTCCGGGCTGAAACCGGTATGATTTCAATTGTCCATCTGGTGAAACAGGCAGCAATTGGTTATTGGTCTCGCTTATGTTTACAGGGTGAAACTACACTACCTTTGCTTTGCCTACAAGAAAAATTGTTGTATCAAGGAGCCTTGAGGTATCCTTGGCTAACCCAAATGGCATCATATATGGGACACCTCGGCTTTTCCCTTTCCTATTTGTGTGGGAAGGGGAAAGGATGGCAGCGGAATATAGTTAAGCTCAGGATGTGGGATATCGCTAGGCAGGAAGATATGTCTGTTGTTATGGAGTGGAAAGTTGCTCCCTGTTTAAAATATGTTAAATTATATCATGGCTTCGAATGTTATCTTGATAAGCTATCGGACCAAACTTCCAGGAGAATATATACTCTTTTGCGCTTTCAGCTTTTTCCTTCGACAGTTCTTTCAGGTAGATACAATAATATCCCATGTGAACAACGATGGTGTTATTGTGGGGAATTAGAGATTGAGGACCTCAGTCATGTGTTATTACGTTGTCCGGTCTATGCAGGGATCAGGGCTGTTTGGCTAAATCCGTTATTTGATAGAGGAAAGATTGTTCCTGATATATGTAAATTGAGAACCCTCCTGGATACCCAGGAGGTAGAGGTAATGCGGTCAGTTACCTCCTTCATGTTTTTGGCCATGAAGCTGAGGGAACAAGCATTAGCGGAAGGCTGATAGAAGGAAATATGGGGGAGCTTCCAAGGCTCAGATGTTGGTAATATTGGTAAGAGAATATCACTATGTTGTATAGCAGGAACTCTGTTGAGCCCGCTGAGTTCTTGTGTAATTTTTGTGTTGGATGGTGGTCTTGGAAAGTTTGTTTATTGTTATTAGTAAACTGATTGAATAATGGTTAATCATTTTATTTTATTTTATTATAAATATGTGTGTATATATGTTTATATGTTTATTTTGTATTAATATTTGTTTTGTATATTATGTCTCATTTTTTGTCCTTTTTGATGTTAATATTTTATTCTTGTTTATGGCCAAGGCGAGAGCTAGTGCCATTAATAAAATTTTATTATTATATTATTATAACTTAGGGTGATTTCAGACATGACGGGGCGCCTATTGGCCCCGTTACGGAGTCACTTTTTGATTCCTCGCCGGAATCAAAACATCACGTCCAAGAGATGTGCCGGCTGATTCGGGGGGGCGGGGGCTGCACGGCACAACATGCTGCCGCACAGCCCCGCCCCCCCCCACACTCCCCCAGCCGCCCATCCTCCTGGAGACAGGCGCAGCAGCAGCCAATCCGGCCGCTGCACCCAATTCCAACCCGGGGTCTGGGCCACGGCCCGCAATCAGCGGCGGTAACAGATGTTACCCTCCGCCGATTCCGGGCCATGGTTCAATTAAACACGCTTTTGAGGATGGTGCCTGGACCATCCTCGAAAACGTGGTTATTTTGCTCACTGCTGGTGGTTCACCGTGGTGAACATCTGGCGGCGAGCAACCAGACCTTATGGGACCATACACCATCACCACGGGGGATTCACTGTGGTTGAGTGTGGTAACATAACGTCTGAAAATACCCTTAGAGGAAGCTTTCTAAGAGGAACCTAGCCAAACGTCCTCCCCAGCCCCTCTTCCACAAAGTGATTCTGTATGTAGAAATGTTGGATTTTTTGCTTCTCATAGTGAAGCACAGATAAAGAACTGAATAAATATGCAGAACATTTTATTATTGTTGTGTTTTTTAAAATGGTATCTTACAGAATGTTTCATGTGTTTGCTGACAATCCCTCCTAATGAGTCATTTGAGAGCTGTCTACCAATTGTTAACAACATAATAATTTCAGGGTTTAGAAATGTGGAAAGACTTTTTAAAAAAAAAATCATATAAGAATGTTTCATTAAGGAGATGGCAATTTATTAGATTGACTCTACTCCTGGCTACCTTATCATGCTTACACAAATCCAATCTTCCCATATGATTTCTGATACTGATGAACTTTCATCTGTGTGGGCTTCATACTGCAAATCCAGTGCTGCGTTTTCTGACTCTTTGTTATTTGCTGCCCTAATATGATTGCGATAAGAAGTAACAAATCAGGAAGCCATCATCAAATTCAAATGAAGCAGACTCTCGCGCTGTCTGGGTTCAGCATTATCAGGAACATGTAAATGAAACCCTACTTCAAATTCACAAAAATAGGATTCTGATCAAGGTGAGACAGATGTATATATTTGCTTCCTATGGCGCATACCTCTTTTCTCTACTGGAAGGACATCATCAGTTACATTCTTCTAAGTGATACATGGCTATATAAAATCTCACGCTAAGAGGCACTTCTTGTCTTCTACAGAAATTATTAAAATGCTCCATGATTGAACCTTACCTCACTAGGTTCAGTTTAAGCTGTGAATTATTACTGTATGAAACAGGGAACCTTTGTAAACTCTTGATGCAAATTCAGTTTTATTTATAAAGTGTCTTCTGGGATGTCATGTGGTTTACAGTGAGACTACTCAATTAATAAAATAGCTTTTCTCAGCAAGTATTTCTAGTGCAATGTTCATAAGCCGTCTCAAACTAAAGACGTTCAAATATGTTTAATGGCAATGTACTAAGGCAGAGTAAACATTTGCCAAAGCTATCGTCACTTTTTTGCACCTTTTAAATTTATTAAACAGCTGAGAATGAGGTAGCTTCATTTGCACAGTATTTTATTATTGTTTGACCTCCCTTTGAAAGGGAAATGCAAGTGCTTAGAATGATGAACAAATTATTGATATGTTTTCTAGTTTCAATGTCTATGGGATAGTTTTGCTTGGGCAACAAGGGTTTCTAAAACAATCCCCTTTACTTCTCCAACTCCCACTACCTTTGTGCCTCTTTTCACAATAACTGACTGAGGAGGACTATGTGTATTTCTCACTAAAGTTTGTCAGTGCTGCTGGCTAGTCATTGAGAAGGATTTGGTGCTACTTCCCCTGAGATGCTGACTCCTTGGAGCTCCTAAGCTTAAATGTGTGAACTTTAACACCTGACTTGGAGACCATCTGGCTCTACAATGCACAGCTGTTTAGACTTCCTGCGTGGACCCCACTACTGCCCCTATAACGTGTGCATCTTAAATTACAAGCTAAAGGATGGAATAAGTGCTCTAGAGACTGACGGAGGATCCTGTGAGGTCTGAAAGCTTACCATACCTCCACCAATTGTAGTTGGTCCAATAAAAGATCACTGTACTACTCCAGAAAGCTTTTGATAAGGTCCCACATAAATGACTCTTGAGAAAATTAAAAAGCCATGGGATAGGAGGTAGTGTTTTGCTATGGATTGGTAGCTGGTTAAAGGATAGGAAGCAAAGAGTGGGAATAAATGGCCAGTTTTCACAATGGAGGGATGTAAAAAGTGGTGTGCCCCAAGGATCTGTACTGGGACCAGTTCTTTTCAATGTATTCATTAATGATCTGGAAAAGGGTGTTAAGAG
>QEPC01011191.1:2660297-2675785 GCA_003113815.1 Sphenodon punctatus
TTCCCCTTCCTATGTCTCTCCCCCAGCTCCTGTCTCTCAGATTGTAAGCCCTAGGGGCAGGGACCGTGTCTATCTTATTACTTTGTAAAGTGCCAGGTACACTGCTGGCGCTATATAAATGTTTGTTAATAATAATAATCATTAATTAATAACTTAACTGGATTATATGAAGAAAGTATATTGCCCATCCATTTGATATGAAATTACGTTAAAATATATTTTGTCACATATACTTGATTATATAATAGAAAAGTCATTGTGCCAGATAGTGATAAAATATTTTAAATAATATGTACTTTTAAAATAGAAAATATTTCAAAAGCATAAAAACAATATAAAAAGTGACCCAAAGCAACACGAATTGAGTATGATTCAGTGCTTCCAGTAAAGTTGTGGCAGCTATAGGTGACTGAGGAACAGAGCTCCCTACCCTGAAGCACTGCCAATTTACTGTAGGAAATTGATCCAAAGTGTTTGAGCATCTTATATCAATATCAGATTACCTACACCCACGCTGTGATGAGGAGATACCAGGCTACATGTAGACTACAGGTCTAACAAATATGTAATGTTAAAGGTTAAACAAGTATGTAATGTGAAAGCTGAGAACTAGAAACTCACTTCGTGCAATGGAGAAATGCTAAGTCATGACCTTGAGCGAGTGTGTAATCAGAAAAAGCCTACGCGCCTCTGCAGACACTAGCCATAGTCCATTGAGTTGCAAATGGATTTCTTCCTGTGGATGTGACTGAAAGCACAGTCACCTGGCAGGAAAATCAAACAAAGGACCCTGGAAAAGTATTTAAGGGGGAAAGAGAAGACAAAAGGAGCTTGTTGAGCTTGAGCATCATCTGCATTAGAACTTCATCTGCATCATCATATCTTACCAGTCAGAGAAGGGCTACACCAAAGGAACTATGAAGTAAGAACTCTTGGAAACTCTAAGACTTGTACCCAGCCAAGCTTTCCACCGCTGGCTGTGACATGAACTGAACCCTTGGACCTTGATTAGGGTAAGCCTAAGCTAGGTGAACACAAGTACAGATAGGGATGCGTTAATGGTTTATGTTATTTTGATTTCTGCACTCTCGGGTATAATCTTGTACTGCATGCATGCTTATTCAGGATTTATTCATTAAACTTCTTTTATATTCTATCAGTAGGAAGCACGTCTAAAAACAGAGTGCCCTTGATGCCCAGTGAAAAGCATGGGTCTTGTAAAGAACATATGAAAGGGAATAGCATTTTCAGGCTTTGTAGTTTAGGTGGGAGGCTAAGCATAGAGGCTGGGGATCTGGAGCATACAGAATTCATACATGTGTCCATAATGCTGGTGAAATTTGGGAGCTTGGCAAAATTTAAGGGGTTGTAGTCTCTTTAGTCCTTCTATTAGGTCAGGTTTGCGAATGTGTTTTTACTTGGTTGACCTGCCTGTCCTAGGTTTCTATGCAGTGCTGGCTGCCACCACACAGTTGTTAGAGATGCTGCCATGGCTGGGGAAGACTACGGAACTGGTCTTAAAAGCATATGCCCTGCCCCTCCTACAGCCGGACCGAAAGCTGCCCCCAGGTGTGATATGGCTGCATGCGATGGGCGCCAGCATCTGTTGCTCATGGCTCCACCATGGAGTTAGCTGTGCCTTGGGCAGCCTTACCCCATGCATCCTCCAAGGGCACTGCTGCAAGGCAGGGGGAAAATTTGGAAGGCCCTGGGCACAAAAGCCACTGCACCATGTGGCTCTTTGCCAGGGAGGGGTAAGGCTACCTAAGGCATGGTAGCCTCCCCTTCTTGTCTTGTGGGGTCTCACCCATTATCTTACCATGCGAGATCCATGGGCAGAATTGGTAGCTACTGGGATGCAAAAAGTAGCTTCCTCTTTCCTACTTACAGAAGTCATGTTTATAATCTTTAATTCAAATAAACTTGCTCCCTACTTATAACTGTTGTCCAACCCTTTTCCAGTATGTCCACAGCAATGAACAGACTGTCTCTATTCCAATCTGTATTTAAGGAGTGGCATGAGCCACTCCATAGTTAAGGCTACAATGCACTCTCATTTATAAAGCATGAACATCCTATTGCTTATAAAATTGGCACCATTTATCCTTTTTGTCTGAAATGTGGCAGGGAGGGTCGCTTGGGTGTAGGGTACCCTGTCCAAATTTCATCAAATTGGAAATGAAAAAAAAGGATTTTTACTTCCGATTTCAGATGCTTTTGGGGGGATATCATATGAATGCTGAAAGATTGCACTGGTGTTTACTGGTGTTATGTAATTAAGGGGTGTTTCTTTGGAGGTTCTGCTTTTTGAACTTTTAAAATTCATCTCATGTTTTTTAAAGTTAGAGAAATAATTGTAGTCAATTAGGCTCTCCATAATGTTGCACTTGCCCAGTGAGGGATAGGGTGCTGTCATGTGCAGTGAGGAATAGTGTGAGAGAGGCTTTTGAACATGGCTGGTGGGATGGGGGTGGGGCAGGATGGGATTTCTCCACAGCTGTTTGGCTCTTGCAACCTGTAGGAAAGCTGGTAAAGTCAGAGGCATGCACACAGTAGACCACCACCAGAGGGTGGCAGTGCATGTAGGCAGCAGAGAAACTAAGGCCACTTTTACATGAGACACTGAAGCACCTCTGGAGCCCCATATTAAAGAGGAAAGCTGCTCCGGGAGTGTTTACACACTCCCTGTGCTACCGAAGTGACGGGCCGCCCATTCTCTTCAGTGGCGGTGGCTGCAGACACAGGGGTTTCAAGAGGCGCGTTCTGTAGACCTCAATTTTCAGGTCTACAGAACACAGCTTTCCTCTTGAATACGGGGCTCCAGAGGCGCTTCTAAGCACCTTATGTAAAAGTGGCCTGACAGAGGAAAGTCAGAAGATGGCTTCCAACCAGACTACAGGAGTTTCTAAAGGCAGGTTCAGGTGGTGGACGGAGGAGAACCCGAGTAGGATTATGGCAGATCAGAAAGCAGCTCCTTGGTTGGGGAGTTTTAGAGACAAATGAGGATAAACTCACCCTGTTTGGAAGCAGCAATGACAGACAGAGAATTGTGGTTGCTTTTTGTCGCAGTTTGGCACTGAATCTGAATTCAGCACCAAATCATGACAAAAAGCAACCAGATCAAGAAGATCTGGAAACACTGTTTAGAGTAGCACCCTTGGGGCGCCCCAAAAATCCAAGGTGTTAATTTTTTCTCACACACACACACCCAGACAGCACTAAAAAAAGAGCTAGGAAGTGAAGTGGCAACCATTTTGAAAATCAGGGGGGGGACTCAGGGGGAAAACAAGATCAGCATATGATAGAGGAGACTCCTCCAACTCCAAATATGCTCTTTTTTTGCTGCAATTGGACCCCCCCCAAGCTGAGTCAGAGGCCCAAACCCCCAATTTTCCAGCAGCCAGAAAATGATCACCCACAGACAAACCAATGGTTGGAGTAGGTGGAGGGAACTCTCCAGACATGGCATCAGCAAGTCTCTAGCCACCACCCCACCCCCCAGGAAAAAAGTTATTAGCAATTAATGTTAATGACATCACACCCTCAAAATGGCAGCCAGGAGAGGAACTGATGGTGTAATCTGATCCAGGGAGATCTTTGAACATGCCACCAGAAAGAAGTGGGTGTCTAGCCCTTGTGGAAGCTGATATATTAAAGGAAAGACCTAGAGTTCTAGTTCCAGAGAGTGTCTTCAAAATCAAGTGGGGGGGGGGTTCCTCTGGGAGGGGAGTGGGGGCTACTTGGGTTGAGCAGTGGGGCTAGGAGCCAGGACTCCTACGTTCTCCGATGTACTCAACCCTATGGACCCTTTCCAGTTAACAAAAGGATAGAGGGAAAGGAGGGGGGTAGGGGCCAGTTCAAACTCTCCTGTCCCCAGCTTCAGTGTTGCCCCACCCTGCAGAGGAAGTCGATTGGGGCTGAAAGACGAAGACAAAATACAGCTGCATAGCGCCTAAGTGAAGTTGTAAGTGAACACCATATGTAAAACTGCTTTACTGTTTACATGACACGGAAGTTAAGGCAGGAGCCTTAACTTACAATTTCCATGCTTTTTGTAGCATGATTGAATTTGTAAGGGCCTTAACTTCTCTCTTAAATGGTAGGTTTTTTGTATATATATAATGAGAAAATCTGTTAAGTGTTGGCTGCACCACCATACTTTTCAGAAGATTATCCTATAAAATTGTCAATATGTGGCATATAAATTTGCAAACTGCAGCCTGTCAAGTAAAAATAATCTCTTAATTATTATTATCATTATTATTGTATAGCCTTGTGGGAAGAGCAGCATAAAAATTCAAAAAATAAAATAATAAAAAATAAATAATTATGGATTTTTATTTTGCAGGTGAGACCTAATAGAGTGATCTAATTTATGTAATACAGAGGTGATGACAGGTATATCATTTTAGTGAAACGAGATGAGACTTGAACAGTTTCAGGAACTTGTGCAGCAAAGTTATGTCAAGAGTTAGCTTTCTTTACAAGTAGAGTTGATCAAAGAAATCAGCAGGCTAAATTCAGTAGTGATATAAACTAGGGTGCAAGCTGGTCTTGGGATGAATGAAAATGATCATGTCAACAGAGAGAACAACTATTTCCCTCACCTCCATCATTTCCAGGCACCTGACATCACTTAAGCCCACAGAAACTGAACAACCTTTTGAAAACCCACAGAGGAAAAACATCTTTTGGTGGGCAAGTCAGCACAATGTTAATGAGCTGTGGCATCTGCAGAGGAAATGCACTAAAGCTGTAAGATCTTTGTTCATCGAAGATGTGGAAGGCAGGCAGTGAGTCTTCCACCATTAAAGTCAATGAGAGTTTTGCCATTAACATAAATGGCCGAAAGATTCTACCCACTTGCCCATATTAATAGGGATGCCGACCCCAAATGTTCCAGGATCAGGATTTGGGTCCTAATAACTCTGAGTCTGACTTTAAAATCGTGAATTTTGTAGAATAACATTTGGGTTCTCTGGGGTTCTTTTCGTTTTTCCTTTGTTTTAAAGGCTATACTGCAGTCGCTTTTTTACACTTTTGTCTGCAACCAGGAAGTCTAAAAATGTGTTGGGGTTTTTCAACAAAAGTCATTATTCTCACAACTTTATCACAAGACTCATGACTATACCCTTTTAAAAATCCTAAAATCAACCCCCCTAAAACTATTAGACTTATCAGGAGGTAAAAATGTCAAAAATGCATAAGACTTTACACAATGAATCTTAAATATTAGTCTTTTGCAGAAGCTATTCTCAAGTACTCATTCTGAATCAGGTGTAGAATATGAATTTGGCTCAGGGTCTCCAAGACAGTTATCTGTATTATAATTCAGTTCCAAGGGGAAAGCCACTTTGAATGGAAATACTGCAACAAAATAAAGAGTTACAAATAACAGGGACACTTATTTGTTCCTCATATTTTCTGTCTTTTTCTGAGGTACAATCATAAAGGATAGATGTTAGGTAATGTATGCCTAGACTACTCCTCTCTTCAGCCCAAGGCACAACACCTGGGTTGTTTGCAAAGGGGAAAAGAGTCCTACTCACATTAACAAGGAGTATGGGTTTTATACAGAATACCATTACTTACGGATATTTAAGCCCATGTGTGGAGTGAACACACTTACAGCCTAGACCCTCGGTTGTGAAACTGATACAAATGGACTCAGCTGTAGGTGGTTCTAAACTTCCCTGAGAGGACCAGGCAGGAGAAGGGTGAGCAATTCTTGGCACTCCTTAGATAAACTTTTGGACTAAAGCCGCATAGCCCTAAGAAGCCAGTTTTGTGGCTGAGAGATCATCAGGTCATAAGGTGTTTCAACCCTGCTTTGTCTTCTTCCTGGTGACACCTCTTCACACAGGGTGTTGCCAGATATTGGCCCTTTTCAAATGGGTGTGGGTGAGTGGGGGGATGGGGGTGCATTCCCACGGACACTCACCCAGCTCCATGCATGGAGCATCCAGCATTGGTGCTTGTTGCTCCGTGCATGGGTGATAGGTGGAGGTGGGTGGAGCGTGGGAGCACTCACACACACACTGGCTGCCACATTCACACGGACACCCACCCATCCCCCCCACATCTGCCATGGTTTTCAAATGGATGTCACATGGGCAAGGGGTGTGGGTGTCCATTTGAAAAGGGCCATAACGTTAGCCATTCATTTTCCGTTTTTAACTTGCATCTTCTGTTATGTCTGTCTGTGCAAATACATGTCCTGCTACAGGAAAGATGTGTGTCAGAACACAGAGACCTTGGGTGCTGCTGACACATAGCTCTGGTCATGTTAAGCTAAGTGCACCAGTCTATTTTCAGTCTACAGTTATCCAAGGAACCATACAGACATGGGCATTTGTGATGGGACATTGCAGGTCCTCTCGGGCGGGTTGTAATATCCAACTATGTGGATATAGTAATTCAGCACTATGTTCTGAACATTATTTCTTGCTTCTTCCCCTCTCACCCTGGAGAAGGGCTACAACGATTGCAAGCACTTTATTTTGTGTATTTATTTTATTTTTCACATTTTTACCCCGTCCTTCTCCATAGATTCAGGGCAGCTTACAACATAAAAAATATAAAATACAATAAAACGCATTAAAATCTCTTAGAACCCCAGCATCACCCCAACCACCCACTCACCCCATCCTTTATCCCCATCTACCACCCATCTATCCTCATCCCCAGGCCCCTCTACTCAACCCTATTCCTGCCTGCCAAACACCTGACCAAACAGAAAGGTCTTACATCTCCTCCGGTAGACAACCAGGTTTGGGCTTACTTAGGCAAACCTCCAAGGGGAGGAAGTTCCATAATCGTGGGACAGCAACCGAGAACACCCCCCTGCACGCCCTGGTTATAACAGTTTGGCGCTCACAAGAGGGTGTCCTCAGCTGACCTCAGGGGCTGTGATGGGGAATACACACTTTTTCTTCCCCCACCAAGACCGATAACAAACTAGTGCTGCAATGAGCAAACAGTGTGTGGTAGCTTCCATGGCAATTCCAGAGCAGGCTGGCCACAGAGTGTAACGTGGGCATTGAGTACCACAGCATGCAGCAGGTGCGCCAAGACAGCAGAACAGCTCCATGGCAGCAGGCCTGCCGCGCTGCCTGTGCTTCCTGCTCCCTTGATATCACAAGGCCATGCTAAGTGGCTGCCTGACAACTCCAGCTGGATTCTACCATACATGTAATTGGCACAATGCAGCAGGTGCATTCCTCACTCCTGGTGCCCTTATCTAGTCCTTGGGAACAGAGAAAGGGGCAGTCTTGACAAGGCTAGAGCCAAAAGGTGTTTGGTGGGCTAGACTGAGGTGAGTGTATATGACTTTTGTTGTGCTTGGAGAGTAACTAAGCGTGTTTTTAAATGAGCAAGGGAGGGGGAGTGGTCCATAGCTGTGGAGGACCCACTCAGGTGAAGTGTGTGTAGATGGATTCTAATGGGTGTGTCACGGTTTTGGCGGTCCACTACTCACTTTTCTGGGTTGGGTGACTCAATTTCCCTCACTTGCAGGCCACCTGAACCAGTTCTCTCTCTGGCTGATTCAGTCCTGCAAAGAGGATAATTTTTTTGTCTCCCAACTTCCCAGAAAGCTTCCCGTTCACACATTCTCTCTCTGGGTTCACAAGAACTTGAAGGCTCAAGTTGCTAACTTGTGTTCCCAATATAGAACAACGGAAAGCACTTCTTAATAAATAAGAAGAAAGTTTATTGATTGCATAAGCAAAGATAGTTTGACACAGAGTGTCTAATAAAGTAAACAAAATAACACATTCCTAAACTGTACTGCGAGCATCCCTAGTTAAAGTCTTACCCTATAACAGTCCCTTTCTCAGTCAGTGATGTAAGGCGGCTGGGCACCAATCTTAAGTTGGTTAGAATCAAAGTTCTTTCTCTCAGTCCATGGTTCCAGCAGTCTGGTTGGCAGGCGAGCTGATGCCTCCAAGACTCAGCTCAGTCAGAGGTTGAATTGAATTCCAACTCCAATTGTCGCTTGATGGCAAAGATCTTAGTTTAAATACCTTTGCTATCCCTTTGTGTGATTTTCCCACCCTGGAGAAGTCTTGTTTACCAGCAGGTCCGCAGAAAGGCAAACAGGAAGCTTAATTTGCAATTCCATGGGGTATGTCTGGTTTCGGTAGCGAATCCACATTGGCATATCTTTTTGTCTCTCTCCATTGCATGAAGCGAGTTTCCCTCTCGGCTTCCACATTACATGATTACATGAAGTGAGTTTGCAGTTCTTAACATTACATACATGTTTAACCTTTAGCTTTACATATCTGTTAGACCTATAGTCCAGTATCTCTCTGTGACAGGGTGGCTCCTAGCATGCCTACCACGGCAGCCCCCACGCACTCTCCCTGCCACTGACCATGGGGGAGGGGGTGCACCAGGTTGGCCTTTGAAACTGACATGTCCCAGCTGTGAGTGCTGGGGAATCAGGCTTCCCAATGCTCCTAGCCAGTTCCTGTAACTTGCAAAGGCCATGTCCCCCACCCACAGTGTATATGAGTGGGGGATCTGTGTACTGACGTGGCTGGCCCCAGTTCATATGGGCAGGGGATGTGTGGGCACACGTTACCATACACCTTTACAGCTTGGCCTGCATGGTACACTGGATGTTTCTGCAGTGTGCCATGAGTGGCCATGAGTGGGTGCTGAGTGGCTCACAGGAGCACACATCTCCTCGCATCACCATCAGATGGGTGATCGGCTGAGTGAATCCTGGGTGGCCATGCATGGTAGCATCTCACTTTTAAAACACCCAATGAAGCATTAACCGCCTCCTTGTCACTACTGGTAATGTGCGAGCTCTGCATCTTTTCCAGACATTCCGTGCAATGCATGCTTTTCCCACCCCTTGAAGAAATTATTTCTGCTCTTTTATCTCAGAAAGCAATGTGCTTTTGGCACCCTACTGCTTTGCATTAAGGCAGGGGTGCTCAACTTAATTCGTGCTAAGGGCTGGAAAATTTGGTTTGGACCCAACCCTGGGTTGCATGTGGCCCTGCCCCCAATTTGCATAACCCCACCCCCTGGCAGTGAGGAGCTGGGGCTGGAGATCAGAGTGGCAGAAGCGGCAGTGAGGGGCTCAGGTGGAGACATCGGCGGCAGCAGGAAGCTGGAGCCAGGGAGGAGGAAGGAGGGTTTCACGCCAACGCCTTTAATAGGCTTGCTGCCCAGAGGAAGGAGGGTTTCGCACCAGTGCAGGGGCTGGAGGAAAGGCGAATGCCAGAGCAGGAAGAGGCATGGTGGGCCACAGGAAAGGTCCTTGCAGGCCGCATGCGGCCCCCGGGCCATATGTTGTGCAGCCCTGCATTAGGGGATATCATCCAGAGAATAAATTGTGGGAGGAGATACTTGGTTGGCAGTTCTATCCCACATACATGTGTGTAAGCAGCTGTGGACATTCCATGACATCATCATGAATGACACGCAATGAGTGAATGCATGTTTTGTGCTGTGTGTAGTAGTAACACTGTCTCGTAGACAGGAACCCACATGTCCACTGCATTTTCCTCATTACCTCCAATGGGTAAAGTGCAGTAAACATGGGTCCCTGCCTGTAGAATTGATTAAATGGTGGTATACAGCTATGTAGAGATTCCTCTTATGCAAGCAGAATCCTAAGGGAACCATTAAGTCAGTGTCCAGGTATGTTGCAAGGCAGCTAACAGACCAGATCATTAGATAACTGGAGGATAGCTATAAATTCAAGTTACATTTCTAAACTTGTTCCCTCTCTTCCCCCTAGCCCAGGGATGGGGAACCTTGGGCCCAGAGGCCAAAGCAGCCTGTGTCCATTTTTTATTTAGCTCCTTTCCAATTCCTGGATCTAGCCCAGTGAGACAGTTCCTACCCCCTCCACTGAAAGACTGCGCTTGGTGTAAGGGAGCAGAGACAAGAGCATGCACGCAAAAATAGAGGACAGGCCCATGGCACAGATCCATGATCTGGATCCTCCTCTTCATGAGCGTGCCCCTTAAGCACCTCCATCTCCAACTTCTATGGCCCTTTTTACACGAGACACTCCCCCACATGTCCACCCAGTAGACCCATGGGGGAGCGCCCGTGTAAAAGTGGCGGCAGGTGGGTGCGCAATCCTGCGACCCACCCACCTCCACCCATCTCCATGCATGGGGCAACCAGCAAAAAGCCAGGTTGTGCCGTGTGTGGAGATGGGTGGAGGTGGGTGTGTGCCCATCTGACGCCTCCCCCCACGCACGGCCCCTGCAGCGGCATGCACATGGACCACCCCCCACCATGGTCTGTGTCTAAAGAGCCTATGTAGCCATCAGAGCTTGCAGTAATTTTCAAAGTGACCCCCCGGGGGAAAAAGTTCCCCACTCCTGTCCTAATAACATATGACATACACCAAAATAGAGACTTCAGCATCCTAAACAGAAAAAAAAACAAAACCAAGTTCTGCTTATTACCTATTGTCAAGAGTATAAACAGGTTGTTGTCAAGGACTTTGGAGGTGCAGGGTACAGTCCTCTCCTAAGTGTCAGCCCTCTGCCAAGCCTGCACCAGCATGGCTGTCACTATGGGGATGGGAAGGTGATCAAAATTATTTTATTTATTTTACCATTTATTTTATTTTACAAATTCACACACCTTCCTGCTATAAGCAGCTCTGGGTGGCTCACCATTTATAATTAAAAAAATATAAAATACAATATAAATATCACATAAAACAAAACCGTATATAAATCCACATGGTGGAGTAAGAAAACAAACCTCTCCCATCCCCAGCCCCCCACCCTTACCCATCTCCCCCACCAAATGCCTGGTGGAACAGTCAGATCTTGCACTGCCGTCAAAAGGAGGAGAGGTCTAGGGCTCCACAGACCCCTGCAAGAAGGGAGTTCCTTGGTGTGGTCACCAAGAATGCCTTCTCCATAGTCGTCCCCTGAGATACTCGGGGGACTTTGAGAAGGGCAGTCCCGGTCGACTGCAGGAGTCAATCTAGAGCTCAGGGAGTGAGGTGGTCCCGCAGATAGGTAGGACCCATACCATATAGGGTTTTGTAGGTAAGTAAGTACCAACACCTTGAATTGGACCCGGAAGACTACGGGCAGCCAGTGCAAAAAATGGAGCACTGGTGTAATGCGCTCACTGCAACCCGTTCCTGTGAGGAGACGGGCCACCACATTCTGCACCAGCTGCAGCCTTCGAACCGTCACTATGGGCAGTCCCACGTAGAGCGTGTTACACTAGTCCAGTCTTGAGGTGATGAAAGCATGGATGATAGTGGCAAGGTCGGAGTCCAAGTCGTACTCGTCTAAATTAAATTAAAGAGAAGACTGCCCCTTCAGCCACTGTACTGCTCATTAGCATTTGAATTTCCCAGAAGCTGGATGATGGAGCAGAGCCAGCACTATCTGGGAGGGAGTGGGGTCGGGCCAGATTGCAGAGCTTTGGAGAAGCCAAGCAGCAGCTGCCATGACCCACTATGGGCTATCCTTATCCATGCCTCTTGTAATGCTGGAATTAACTGTGGATGGAAAGTGCTGTTCAAATTCCATTTTTCATTGCTAAGAGGCCTATTTTACACTTCATCCAACCTTTGGAAGCTAACATGTTACATAATGTAGAGAAAATACGGTTGCTATGTTGGTCCCAAATATAGGCAATAGAGATGGAGTACAGTGATCTCGTTTACTGGACCAACTCCAGTTGGTGGTGGAGGTGGTCTAATAAAAGATATCATTGTACTACTTTGTCTCTATTGAACACGTTACATGTGACTGTCATGGAGCTGCACACCTGCTGAGGAAGCCCTCTTCGAGCCTTGGGGTTGTGATTCCCCCACTGTTTGAGAACCCCATATGTAGGTACGGTTAAATACTACATCTCACGGTATCTATTTTAATCTATTCCATTGATGCTGGGAAATCATCTGTCAAACAGCACTGCGTTTTTAAATATCCAGGCTAATTATTTAGCTCTGCTATTAGATGACACATTAAGATCTATGCGGTGGGCCTTGCTGGTGTACATATGCTTATTTACTTCCTTCATGTCTTTCTTTGCTGACCAAAGGAAACCACAAGCCATTATGTGTAATGGTGCTATCATTATAGATTTATGAGGGAGGCAAATGACCCCCTTTGACAGATTTAAGAATGCATGTACTCAAGATAAATGCTCTCTTCTAAATGCAGTTGTTTTGCTCAGACCCAAATGACATTACTGTGTTGCTTTTTCCTCCCCTCCCCACTTTCTTTGTGGCAGAAAATAAAAGTTTTACTAAAAAATAAGACTTGAAAAATCTTAAAAGAGTAAGAACTTCAGTTGAATGGAAAAGTGTTACCCATTCATAAAGACACTAAAGCCAACTGGCCTGACTTTCAGCTGTACTTTGCCTTGAATTAATTGGAAACTTCAGATGTTCAGCACTTTGGAAAATCAAGCACACTATTTTGGTGCATAGGGTGTTGGCTGCTTGATGTTAAGCCTCTCTATATGATATTTTGACATAAGTTTGCTTTCTGGTTTTAGGAGATTTGTGTTCTTTGCCTGTAAGTAATAAACCATGAGTAGAGTGATTTATTCTTATGCTAAAAATTACTTAAGAGAATTTCATCCACATGTTTGGTTCTTTTTAACAAATCTGCATAAATCACTATAAGAGCATAAGACCGTCCATACCAAATCAGATCACTGGTTTATCAAATTGAGTAATGTATCTCTTCTGGCAGGGACCAATATTGCATGCTTCAGAGGAAGATGATGAAACACTGTAATACACCTACCCAATTGGGTAATGTTACAAGTGATCATTTTCTGCCTTGTAGCCTGGGATTTTATTAGTCTTAGCTTACAGTGCATCATTACAAATGATTACTGAATTATCCAGTCTTTTAAAAAGTATCTGAATTATCCAGTCTAACAAAAAGTGGTCAATAGGTGAATAAATCTGCCCTTTTTAGTTGTTCTTTTGATAGACAGCAATAATTGGATATCTTATTATTCATACTGGAAGCCACAGTCTTCAACCCATTTACGCCAAAATAGGCCCATTGACCCTGGGATAAGTAGTTTGAAGACTGTTTCTCTTAGCAACTTTTTTAACTTCGTGTTATTGTGGAGCCAAATCCCTGAGTAAAGAGTGAATAAAAAACAAGGTAAAGACCTTTCGGTTTGTCTTGGTATGAATAAATTGGTGTTTTTTGGAACAAATGTCTTAGCAATTTTGCCTAGCTAGCATGCCCAAAGGTGTATCTGGAGTCATTAGAGGGAACAAAGACCTATCTGGAAAATGTTATTAAGATTAATAACTCTTCATGGAAAATAGGAAGGGGGCAACCAAAGGGCATATCACTTATTGCCCATATCTGCTGGGGGCTAGGCTGAAGGATGAGTCAGCTCCAAACTGGATTTGGAAGATGACACAAAGTGTTAAGGGAAATAAAGAACCTGTTTTATCACTAAAACATACAACAGCCACCCCTCTCATCTGTTGAGGCAGACTGAAATGACACAAGGAGGAAGTGAAAGGCGGTCATGAGGCTTCAAATTGAGATCCAGTGTAGCCTAGTTGATAAGGTGCTGGTCTTAGGAGACCAAACTATGACCCCACTGCTTGGCCTTGAGCAAGTCACTGCCTCTCGGCCTCAGTTTCCCATCTGTAAAATGGGAATAATAAGGTTGTTGTGAGGGCATATTATATAAGGAGGGTTGTAAAGTGCTTCAAACTGCTGTATAAATTATTATTACCGGAAGATGAAACCCTGGTCCCACTGAAGTTTGTTGGAACTTTGCCATTGTAGAGATTTTTCTGCCATGTTATCTATCCATACTGACTAACCTGGGTGTATTGCCCAGCTGGTGATACTAATGTGCAATCCTATGCAATGCACTCATCGCACACAGATTGTATGTACACGTGCAATATTGCACAGCAATGACGCACACGTAAAGGGTGCATGCGCAGTGGAGCATGCAAATGTGGACCCTATGGAACTGGCATGTGCCCTGTATATGTGCACCATTGCTGTGCAACATCGTGGGTATGTATGTACAGATCACCTGGGTGCAGTGTGCATTTACATACCATGCACATGCAGCACACACTGCATAGGATTGCACCCAATATATATTGAAAGTTTGTCTCCATTTAACTACCTTTTATTTTAGTTTTCTCCTATTTTCTACCTTATGCTAAAGAGAGATGGAATTGGATATGGCAAGGTAGCCACACCCACTCTGTAGAGCTCTAGAACGAAGAAAACTGTAATTTGATTCAGGGTCCTTTCACATGTGGCTTCTGGGCCATATCTGCATTTTTTGTGTATGTGAACATGAAAAACCACACCTACCTACATGCCGAATGTATAGTTGCTGCTTCTTAGGAAACGAGCAATTGCATATGTTTGTGTCCCCCATGTGGCTGGTGCAATGTGTGAACTCATGTAGTCGTCAACTTTCAATGTCCAGTTCATTCAGTGATCAGCACAAGGTGCAGAAATGGAAAAGACATGACCAGGACACTTCTATACAACCTTCAAGTCTCTCTGCAGCTGGAAGCTCCCACCCCCAGAAAACTCACTGCACCTTTAAAAATAAAAACTCATTATCCTTCATGGGTGCTGCTTAGCAAGTTTCCTTCAGCACAGCTATGCCACACTTTTAATTTTTCTCTCTGTATGGCATGAGCAAAAGTGAGTGACAAACAACAGCGTTGCTCAGTGAAGGGACAGAGATAGGTAATCCTCTTCCCAAAGGGTGCTGTGTGCAAGTTGGCAAAATAGGCACATGGAAATCTGAATAACCCAGGGGCTGGTAGGCTTCTTGATTACACTTCTAAATTTACCAGGCATTAGCTTAATGAACAACCTCTGTTTCTCATAGCTGGAAGACAAATAATTAAATCTACATAAATTCAGCCTAGAGCCAAGATGTGAATTGAGGTAGGATGAGCAATCTTGCAAAGTAATGTTTCATTTCACACACTAATGTGTAACTATGTTATATTAAGTGGCTAATTATTTCCCTCAAAGGCTTAAATGCAAGGGATATGTGCAATGGAAATTTTGGAATGCAAAGGAAAAAGGGAGAGAGGTGTATAGACATAATGCCAGATTCATGAATTGCAGTTAGTCAGTTTGGATTCCTCAAAATTGCTAGCGTCAGAAGTAACAAGATAAAGGAAAATTGATTCAATCAGTTTTTGAAGCAGTTTTTCGGAGTTACTGTAACAAGCGTTTGGCTGCTTTTATCCTTTTACTTGGTACAATTGAAAAAAGAAGGATTTGCACTTGACGGGGTGTTTTCAGACGTTACAAGATCACAGTCAACCACAGTGAACCACGGTCAATTCCGCGGCAGGGCCAAAGCTCCCTGAACATCTGTTCGACGGCTGCCAGATGTTCACCACAGTCAATCCCCAGCAGGGGACAAAATCAACCACCCTTCCAGAGCTCCGGCCCGGACCATCTCCGAAAGCGTGGTCAAAGCAATTCCCACTGGGAAACAAC
>QEPC01011191.1:2708230-2732674 GCA_003113815.1 Sphenodon punctatus
ACAGAGAGAAAAGGGTGAATCTTAGCAATGTTATGGAGGGAAAAACGACACTACTCTGGAGGTTTTAAAATACACCTTTAAAAGGACATTAATTTTACTCCCACATTAACTAAAAGGATGTAAACTTTACTCCCACCTTAATGCTTTAATACCAGAGTGGTGTAAAGGTACTTTATATAGTGTGGCCAAATATGCAAATTTTAGAAGACACTTATGAGAAATACAGGTTCTAGGGCTGCATTGGCTCCAATACAGTCCTGAAACCTGTATTTCTTATGTGTCATCTAAACTTTGCATATCTGGCCACCCTAGCTTTAAAACTGAAATTAGAATTTTGCTCTGCAGAGTATATTCTTTTACTCTGCATTAGGGCAGCATGTTCAGATTTTGAGTGAACCTGAATGCACCCAACACAGTGTTTTGGGATCCCAAGCTGGACCCCAAATATTGCATCATTGTATCTGGTTGGAGTCCTGCTTTTTCTACCACCCCAATGCCAGTCCTGGGACAGCAGCAGGGGGAGTGGGGTGCTACTTCAGGCCCCCCAATGGTGGTATGGGGGGGGGATGGAAGTAGTGTGTGCTACTGCAGCAGGGGGCAGGGGCCTGCAGCAGCACCCCCTCCCCCTTGCTGCTGCAAACAGCACACACATGCTTCTGGCCTCCAACAGTGAGTGTGCTGCTTCTGCACCCCCATCCCTTACATCACTACTGAGGGCCAGAAATGCACACATGCCATCTGCAGCACCATGGGGGAGGGATCTGGAAGTGGCAAGTGTAGCTTGGGGGGCATTTGGGAGCTGTGTGAGAGTGTGTTTATATCTCTGTGTGTGAAAGTGTGTTTCTGTGTGTGAAAGTGTGAGGTCTGTGTGTGTGTTTCTGAGTCTGTGTGGCTGGGACTGTGCTGGTGGTGTGTGCATTTGTCTGAGTCTATGTAGGTGGGGTGATGGGTTGCTTTGTGTGTGTGTATGTATGTGCGTGTGTGTGTGGTGCTGGGGAAGTTGGTTTGGGGGCTCTCAGTGTGGGGAAGAGAAGGATTGTGGGGCTGTGTTAGGCCTGTCAAACTGACAGAGCCTCAGTGCACATCAACACACAGAAAAAACCATATGAAAAGACACAAATACAAATACTTGATTCTGTGCACAGCTGTAGGAAAAGGCCCGTGGTGCAGATGCAGGTGAATTCCCAGCTGAATAAGTGTAGTAGGATCATTCCCATTGCACACAGACAACAGTGTAGACATGGCTTTGATATGAAACTTGTATGCAAAAGCCATTGTTGAAGTTTCCTCCTCTGAGTTTATTTTTATTGCTTTGCTTCTACCTAATGGTCACCCCGAAGTCAACAGAGTTGCACCCATTGATCAGGCTGATGCAGATGCATGCACGGTGCTGCACAAGACAGTTCCTGCTTGGTGGGGTTTACAATTCCCAAATTCAAGGCCATATTGTGGCCAGCCCCATGCAGATGTAGCAGAAGGAAGGAGGTGCAAGTGGCAATTATTTTTCTCTTCTATGTGCCTCTGCACAATGATGAGGCACAGTTTAAGTCCCTCATTTTACTAGTGGCCTCCCCAGAAAAGTTAAGGCAAAACATATGAGGGGGATACAATCACAATCCTTTTTGTTAACTATATTTCCTTTAATTCTCTGATACTAAGCAAGCAAATGAAAGAGGCCTATAAATAATGATCCCGCTCTTTGTTTTATTTAGAACAAAGTAAAAAAAGAAAACAGTGGTAAGCTTCAGATGTTTCCCCCATGTAACAAAAAACACAGCTCGTTTCAATCAAAGAACTCTTGCAGGCCCTTGGCTCTGTTGCAAGCATGTACACCAATTATGCCTTAATCTTCCCAGTTAACCATATTATGTCCATACCGTGTTTGCCTTGCAGATTAAAGGCTGAAGCTTTATTTACAACGAGGGCAGCCATATTTTGCAGTCTCACAACGTATTGTCCAAGCATTCAGGGGAAGCTTGCATGCCTCACTGCAGCTGCAAATTCAGCCATAGAGTAACACCATTCCTCCAGTTTCTGTTCCCTGTTAAGGGGTCTAATTAAGTTAACCCTACTGTAGTCCTTATGCCAATCTCCCATCACCACTTAGGCTTTGTCTAGACTAAGAGACAAGGTTAAGTTGAGCTTAGCTAACAAGCTAGCTAACTCTGACATAAACTTGTCTACTTTTGTACAGGCAGGCAGGGTAAAACCTTTCGTTCAACTTTAGCAGTTGACTTATAGCCTCTACTGTATTATATCAAGTATCAACCTAATTTAATTTCTTTTTGTCTTTCCCTAGGCATATCTGTGCTTTCTCCTGTATTATTGCCTGTGGCAGGGATGAAATTCCTTGTCTCATTTCCCACAAAACCTCCCCTTTCTTTAGATCTCTATTTAAAACCACAACTAGCTTTCCAGTGTGGACATACATCCAGCCTACTTTATACAAAAAGGGAAGCAAACAAGAGTTGTACATCCAAATGAAGAGGTTTATTGCTTAATGCAGGACTGGAGCATGGGAACTGACTATTCAGTACCTGGTCTGCCACCAACTTCCTGTGTGACCTCTGGCAAGTCATATAATCTCCCCATCTGTAAAAATTGGGGAAATGGTACTCAGCTGTCTCACAATTTTTGCAAGGATAAATTCATTAATCTATTAAGGCACAAAAAGATACACCGCAAAACAACTAATCTCGTAACCTTACATTGTGTAAACTTTCCTGTCCCCTTTCGTCCTTCTCTCATTTCCACCTAGAGACTTGTGACCCAATCCGAACCTGACTGGTTCCATCCCATCAGGGTCAGGCTGGGCTCAGTCTCTGCTCATGCCCGCCCACAATCCAAGACAAGTCCAACACGATGAAATTTTATATAGATTTAATTTGGTCGGCAACCGGTAATTGTCAATAGTGGGGACTGGGCAGGGGTTCTATAGGATTTTATAGGGTTTCTCAAAATCGGGAGGGAGGGCATGTTCCCTCCTCCAGCCCTCCTCCCCTGCAGTGGTATTGAATGGGAAAGCTGGAAGATATATAAGCGGCTATTATACATTCATAAGAACATAAGTAGTACCATACCATGTTAGACCAATGGTTCATCTAACCCAGCATCCTATCTCCAACAGTGGCCACTCCAGTAGCTCAAAAGAAGTACATGTACAGGTCATGGAGGTGTGACTCATCTAGCAAATCGGCTAGATTTATAAGGACTTAGAGTCTATGGAACAAATCAAGAAGTTTGTTGAGTGTCGGAAAGAATATAAAAAAATTACTAAGGAAGAAAAAATGTGACCTTCGACTCTTCCTCTGGCAAGAGTAGTTAGCTGCTGCTGAACAGAATACTAGCATGTTTTGGAAATTAGTGTGTGGGAATGGCATTTCTTTTTGTACAATAATATCTCATTGACAATTTTAAATGGGGTATCTGTGGAAGAATTTTTGAATCTGCTTCTGCCCTTGTGGCCTCTGGTCACAGATGAGGAGCTGAAACCTCTTATTTTACAACATTGTAGTAATAAGGCCCTTGTGGAAGACTTTGGGTGAAAACAGACATGATGCGAACCACGCTTTAACCACCCTTGGTGGTTATTTATGCATGTTGCAGGGCTATATTGGTGCCCTATGCAGCCCTGCAACATGCATAAATGACCACCAAGGGTGGTTAAAGGGTGGTTAGCGTCATGTCTGTTTTCACCCTTTGTCCCCACTCAAGAATATAAGAAAAATATGGATTGGTAGACTCCTCTTTTTGCTAAATTGTTTACCTATATTAAAAATTTGGGGAAACTCCCACTGGGCTGGGCTTTAAGCATTATTATCCCTTTGTTTAAAAAAAGGTGATAAGCACAAGCCAGAAGATTATTACCCTATTTCCCTGTTGGATACTGCTTTTAAAATGTATACAATTTTTTTTGTTGGGTAAGTTGGAGGAATGTGTTGAGGCCCAGATGCTGATGCATGAACAGCCCGCAGTATTTAGGAAGGGTTACTCTACGTCAGATGGCTGTTTTGTGCTTTTCCACTTAGTTAATAAGTATGTTACTGTCAAAAAGGGTAAGTTATATGTAGCATTTATTTACCTTAAGTCCACTTTCGACTCTAATCAGGAAGTGTCTTTGGGGAAAACTGGAATCAGCAGGGATTGACTTGAGGTTGTTGTTATTGTTGCAGTCTCTGCATGCTCACACAGCAGCTAAGTTAGAACTGGTCAGGTGAATTCTCTGGTCTGATTTCTATTAATAGGGATGTTAGGTAGGACTGCGTTTTAGCACCCTTTCTTTATTAATGATGATGATGATGATACTTTGTCTGGGGATCATTATTTCCCCCCTAGAATTACAACCCATGCTATTACAGTGCTCCTGTACGCAGATGATACGGTTTTACTATCTCAGACTTCAGTTGGGCTGAGGTGGCTGCTTAAAGATTTTTCTATCTTTTGTATCCGGAAACATCTATGTACAAATCCAAATAAAACTAAAATGTATGACTTTGGGCCATAACCCTAAGCCTTTTAAGTGGATTATTGATGGGCATACTATTGAACAAGTTAAGCATTTTAAATACTTGGGGATCTGTTTCTTGCAAAATGGGGGATGGGATTTTCATGTTCAAGAATAAAAAAAAATTATCCCTAAGATCAATGGAAGCATTCCTTCACTATGGTGGCAATCTTGTGGCCCCTGCTCTTAGAGTCTTTAGAGCCAAATCTTGCAAATTTTGTATGGGACTGAGACTTGGGGTATGAAGGATTCCAAAGTTTTGGAAATCCCACTGAATATTTTTTACACAAATTATTAGCTCTCCCAAAATACACTACAGCTACAATGGTGAGAGCAGAGGTGCGGGAAGCCTTCATTTATCCAGGGTTTATAAGAGATTGATTAATTTTTGGTTAAGAATTTCTAATTAGGACTCAAATTGCCTCCCTAAGATGTGTTTCAAATAACAGTTTAGTGAATCTGCCATTCTGAGGCACTCTTGGTTTAATCGTATTTGTTTTTGTTACATAACTGGGGATTCTCTGAAGGGGTACCAGTTTGTGTTTATCCAGAAGTATGGCTCAGATTAAAACCAGAATTGAAGGTTTAGATAAACAGCTTGATTTAGCTGTGCTATATGGCTATAATAGGTCTCCCTGGTACCCCTTCTTGAAAAAGGGTTAATGCCATGGTAGATTACATTTTATGCTTAAATTGTAGTATTTCGATTGCTCTTGTAGACAGGCAGGACAGTGCTTGATCAAGTCTTCCAGTTGGGACAAGAGTCCTGGTCACCAGACAGCCTGGTGTGCATGAGCCCTACACTTGACAATGCCTTGGTGACCCTCATGTAAACCTTTGGAGGATCTCAGCTTGAATACTTGAGGAGATGATAATGTGACTTCCCTTCATTAACAGACCAACTTGCAATGAGATCTCAAACTGGTGTTCCTAGTACTCTGCACAGCTAGCACTCGCTTCCTTCTTAGGAGGCAAGCCCTGTTCTTAATAACTTCTAAGCTGACGACACGTCTGTTCTGCTTGCTGACCTGACCAGATCTCTGCCAACTTCTTATCTCTAGTAGGGAGGGCTACTATAACTTGTTAGATGTGTGCTGACATTTCTTCAGCTAGTTCTTGGTTGTCCACCTCAGGTAATGGATTTCTTGACAGAGTATCTGCTGTGACTAAATTCTTCCCTGATGTATGTGAAATCATAAATAAGTATCTATTCATCCAAATCTTGATTCATCACAGTCGTGGTGAGAGGCTATCAAGGGGCTTTGTTGAAAATATGGATACCAAAGGTTTATGATCAGTTTTTATTTCTATTTTGAGACATGTGCTGAAATCCTGGAAGTGTTCACATGCCAAAACAATAGCCAAGGCATCCTTCTCTATCTGAACATGAGTTTTCTCAGATTCTGAGAGCAAATGCTACTGGTCTCACTTCTCCACCACTTTGTCTCTGGTAGAGGACTGCCCCTAGCCCATAAGATGATGCATCAGCCGAGACTATAGTAGGTTTGCTGGGATCAGAGATACCTAAACACTGTGCTGAGCAGAGAATCCTCTTTAACTCCTCAAATACCTTGTTCTCTGCTGGTCCCCAGGTCCATTTCCTATTAGCGCACAGCAGTTTATACAGGATGTGTAATGTCTGCCATTCTGGGTATACATTTACCTAAGAAGTTGATCATGCCCAGGAACCTCCTCAACTCTTACACTGATTAGCGCTGGCATTTTACAAATTGCCTCGGTCTTGCTCTCATCGGGATGTATTCCTGCACTACTGATCACATGGCCCAGGAATTGGGTGCTTTCTTTCCCATACTCACATTTGCCAATGTTCAATGTAAGCCCAGCTTCCTGAAGTTTATATAATATTTTGGTAGGCGATCATTATGGACCTCCACAGTAGAACCATAAACAAGGATGTTGTCCAGAAGACAGACTACAACCTCCATGCCTTTCAACAACTGGCTCATCCTTTTTTGGAAGATTTCAGATGCAGAAGAGATCCTGAATGGTAGCTATTTAAATCTGTATCTCCCAAATGGAGCAATAAATGTGGTGAAAGCTGATGATTCCTGGGAGAGTGGTATCTGCCAAAATCCTGAGTTGGCATCTAGCTTACTGAAAACTTTAGCATTTTTCAGTTGTCCAAGAGTGTATTCAACCACTGGCATAGGGTAATGTTCCCATTCCACACTCTTGTTGAGCTCTAAGACATCTATGCAGATACGTATGTCACCTGATGGTTTTGCTACAGTGACCATGGGAGCACACCAGTCACAAGGCTCATCAACTGGTTCTATAACTCCCTTGTAAACCATCTCACGGAGGTGCTTCTTCACTTTTTTCATTAAGGGTAGTGGGACTCATCGAGGCACCGTGAGTGCAAAGGGTTTTGCCCCTTCCTTAAGTTTAATTGTGTACGGTTGTTCCAGTTTTCCCAGCCCATTAAATAGTTGTGGGAACTCTTGCACAGAGTTTACCCCTGTGGCTTGGGACTTGACCTCATTCAATCTCTTTATCTGACCCAACGCCTTGCTTGCCTTGCAACTAAGCAGTGGTCGTTCAAGTTCTTTGATTATGTCATTCTTTTCCCAAGTTGAAGCTGATTTATATTTCAGTTGCTCATTTAACATCCCTACTATTGTAGAGTTCTTTTTTGTGGTGCAATTAACTTCTTGTCCACAGGGCATAGCTCCATCTGACTGAGAGTAGAACTGTAACCGTTTTCAGGAATAACAGTAACATCAGCTCTGTGTCAATCTTAAAGCACATTATAGTATCTTGGCACACAATCTCTGTAGTCCAATGGCTCATTTCTGATCCAGATGCTTTAATATGTCCCAAGAAAACCTCTGAGTTAGTCTCCTCAGTGGCCAACTCATGTGCTTGTGGCTTCTCACCTGAGTGGCAGACTCTGGCATAGTGACCCTTCTTATGGTATCTGCTGCAAGTTGCATTTTTAGCAGAGCATTCATTATGTGTATGCCTAGAGGCATGACCCACATTGGGTTTCACCCCCTTAATCTCACCCTTAACAATAGGGCTGCCCTCATCAGGGTTTCGGGAAGGCCTGGCATGTACACAAGGAAACTGAGATTTCTTACAAGGCTGTTGAATAGCTATAATGCGGTCCATATTGACCTTAGAATTAACTGACCTTCGTAACATCTCTTGTTGTTTCTTGACACACTATTCTTGCCAGGCTGCTGTTATGGCCTTTTCCAAAGTCAGGTTAGTGTCTAGCCGTAAACTCTCTGACATCCGGCAATCTTTTATGCCACAAACAATCTGGTCTCTGATAATTTCATCATGAAACCTGCCTGCAAAGTCACACTGTTGGGACAGGGCATATAATGCTGGAACAAAATCTTCAACAGATTCCCCCTCCTCCTGAAACTGGGAGAAGAACTTGTATATTTCATAAATAATATTCCTTGTAAGGACAAAATGTTTCTGAAATTTTTCCATGACTGTATTGTATGACTTACCCTCATCAGCAGTCAAATTGAAAGATAGCACAATATAGTCAGCCTGTGGCCCCATCAGATACAGGACACAGTCAATCTGTTTCTCCTCTGGCTTCTTTTTCAGGCCAGAGGACTGTCTAAACCTCTCAAAATGGGTTTTCCATTTGATCCAACCATCACTAGTCTCAAAAATAAATGGCTCTGGAGCTGGTATCTGATATACTGAGCCTGCAGCGCTGGTGACCATTATTACACAGGGAGGTAGCAAATCGTGTAGAACTTACTTTGATTAGGTTTCAGGCTGCCACCATGTATGTGTTTGGTGGGTGTTTTGTCCTTCCTAGCCCTTAGGATCCAGACAGACACACACACACACACACACACCCAGGCCCCTGAACAGTAAGAACACAACTTCTTTAATGGCTTCCCTTCTAGAACTTAACAATCAAACCCAGAATACTCAAACTGTATTCTAGCGACCCCTAGCTGGAGTGCTTATACAATTACAGGTTACTATGCAAGACCCAATGAGATCAGGCTGAGGCCCTACTGGGGTCCAAATTTCTGACCCAAGGGCTCAGTTTCCAGTTTACACTATAAGCAGTGCCCTGTGTATTCTGCACATTTCCCCTCCAAATTCTGCAACTAGGAAACCCCAATTCTGCAAGCAGAAGATCCAGATTTTGCAAACAGAATAAATTATGCAAATTAATTAAAGCACATAAATTATGCACATTTTAATGCTAATTAATTCCCCAGCATGTTATTGCATTTATCTATTTTGAACATCTCATGTGTAAAAGAAATATTTCACAAAATACTACATGGACTAGTCAGCAGGAGGGACTCTTCTTTCCCAAGAGCGGTCATGGGGGCTGCTCCTCTCCAGAAGTTGTGGCACAGGGCCCAGCGGCTTTGGAATACATACTACACCAACAGCTAACAATGTCAGGAACACACTGGCTAGCTAACAGCGCTCACTTGGGCTGTAAGTTTGCACTGGCAGAGAGAATTTCTGTGGCAATTTGGTCAATACAAAATCATGCAAAAATGGCTCTGATCACAGCAGTGCAGAATTCACAATGCCCTGAGCCGGAGGGAAGTTAGGTTCCCTGTTTTCCCAATAGTCTCCTCAACGTGGACTGAGTATTTCAGTCAGGTCTTTAACTCTGAGGTGGAGGAGACTAGCCAAGGGAAAGTTCTCCCCAGTGATGGGGAGCTTCCGATCTGGCCTCCAGTCTTGGAAAAGAAAGTGGAGTCTCTGGTTGAAATGCTGAAAAATCATAAGGTTCCTGGGTTGGACCTAATTCAGGCAGAATTTATAAAGGCGGCCAGGGATTGGTGGATCCCTTTCCTGGCTGCCTTATTTACAGCTATAAACTACTCAGGAAGAATCCCAGCAGACTGGAAAAACATTGTTGTGGTTCCAGTATATAAGAAGGGCCCAAGGAATGTGCTGGCTAATTATAGACCTATTAGCCTGCTGAGTATAGTGGCTAAATTATATGCTAAACTTCTCTTGGCTAGACTGGTGGAGTGGGTTCAGGCTTTCGGGTTCTTGTGTTTGGAACAGGCTGGATTCCAGAAGGGTAGGTCTACAATCGAGCAGTGCTATATATTATACCATCTAGCTAATAAATACCTAGCACAGCATCGCTCTTTCTTTGTGGCATTCCTTGACCTTAAGTCAGCATTTGACTCGATTGATAGACCTACCCTCTGTGCAAAGCTAGCCAACACTTCTATGGACAAACGTTTGCTGCACCTTATAGGTGCGCTGTACTCAGACTCTTCCGTGGTAGTTAGGGTGGTTGACCTCGGACATGTGACGCCATCTATAAAAATCACCACTGGGGTTAGACAGGGGGGTGTTTTAGCCCCCACCCTTTTCAACATCTTCATCAACAACGTTATCCCCCTAATGGCAGAGGACAGGTTCTTTCCCCAAAAATTGGGTTCAAGAGTCATCGGGTGCCTATTCTTCGCAGATGATGTGGTCTTGCTATCACAGACCTCCGTTGGGTTTGCAGAGGCAGATGCAGGTTTTTGCGTCCTATTGTAGAGACAACAAATTGGGCATAAATTTTTCTAAGTCCAAGGTTACAGTATTTTCTAACCGTAGGCGGTCCTATAAATGGAATATCCAGGGTAACCCTATACAACAAGTCAGCTCCTTTAGGTACTTGGCGATATTATTTCATCAATCTGGCTCCTGGAGGTTCCATGTTCAGAGGGCAATGGTCCAGGCTAAAGCCATGTCCCGATCGATTCTCTCCTTTTTTAGGAAATCTGGCAGGAATGCTCCTCTTCTAGCCCTCCAAGTATTCCATAGCAAGGCAAGGGCGCAGGTATTTTACGGGGCCGAATTATGGGCTCCTTTTTGTGGCCACTTATTAAATTCCATCCAGGCCAGCTTTTTATGTGGCCTGCTCGCTGCCCCGGCTGGCACTCCGCACACGGTGGTTAGATTGGAGTGGGGCCAGAGCAGTTGGCACCAACAAGCCCTGGATAGGGCAAGTAAATTTTGGTGCAAACTGTTTAGTGGCCAGTGCTCTGAATTACTACAGCTTTTGACGAGGGACAATTACATCAATCCCTGGCAGGAGAAGCTAGAGGCATACTTTAATTCACTGGGTATGCCAGTGGCTTATTTGGCTCATAAACCAGTGGCTGTGGCCTCTAGGGAGATTGCTTCTCGGGCAAGGGATATAGAATGGCAGAATGAGATAAGCAAGATTAGATCATTTCCGCAATTGGAAGCTTATCTCCAGTGGGCTCTGGGGTTGGGTCAGGCGGCGTCTTATTTGACTCAGGCACTGTCAGTTAGAGGCAGGCACAGTCTGTTTCGGGCACAGATAAATGCCTTGCCCTCTAGAGTATTGGAGGGCCAGGTCAAAGGAATTCCCTTTCTAGAAAGGCTGTGTCCCTTTGAGCATGCAGCAGTCAAGACAGCTGGTCATATTATACTAAGCTGCCATCTTTATGATAATCTCAGGGAGAAATTCTGGAGGAGCTCCCAGGTAGATCAGAGGCTACGTTGCTCTGCTGGCTTTTGGGAACTAAGAGGGAACAGATTGGGCAAAATTTAGCCAGCTTTTTGACACACGCAGGTTGTATGTGCAAGAATTTGTTTGAATTTAAGGGGGTGAGCGATACCAGGGAAGGACAAACTGGCAGGGGGATAGTTCCCCAGGCCTAGGATAAAGTCTGGCTACTATAAGTAGGGGAGGGCTGGTAAGCGAGATTCTATGGACCTCGCTTTAATTGGGGGTGACCCAGGTTTAACTTGTGGGATGTATGGTGGTTGTACCATAGATATTTGCTCTAGTAGTATTGTCTGGCCAGACTAGTCGTAATGAGGCTATTTAAATATTGTTAAGATCAGGAATACTTGTAATCCCGATGGATTTGGTATGACTGCTTTTATGTTTCTGTATTGTATTTTGTGTTTTGTGTACGCAATGACTCAATGTCACACTGAATAAAGCAATCAATCAATCAGTGCCCTGAGTATAGGTTCCTCGGTCACTTAACTTCTGGGAACAATCCTCCACCTGCTTTATGCTGGTACTAGCCCTTAGTAGTTATGTCATTGGAGTGAATTGGAGTCATGTCAGCACTAAAGGCTAGTACCAGTACAAAGCAGATGGAGGATTGTACTGTTATATATGTAAAGCATTGTGTTCAGCTGTGGCAGTGCATAAACAACAATATGGGAAAGAGTATGCCTGGTAGGTTTTAACATGGGGAGGAGGAGAGGCGGTGGCTAAAAGTGTGTCCCACTTCTGATATTTGTAACATTGTGATGTTCCGGATAAACCTGTCACTTTGATGACGACATGTGGTACAGAAAAGGCCTTTACACTTCAGGGGCTTAGAACTGCTGATATGGGTCATGGCTTGATAAGGAAAAGGTACTGCCTTTTGTGTCTTCTCTTGGTTAGTCTGACTAATCTTGAGCTGGTTTAAATTAACCTATGCTCTTCAAAGGGAAATTAAGTGGTGGTAAAAGTTTGGATTGAAGCTCAGAATCTTGCACACTGTCACCAACAGAAGTTAATCCAAACAAAGACATTGTCTTAATGGCTTTTGCCATGATCTGGAGGAGTGGTTTGTGCATTGTGGTCTTGGTCTCTAGCTTTTTTCAATCCTATCCCTTTTCTTTATTGGGATGTTTGTCCTATGTACATATGCAAATGAAACAGAACTGCATGTGTGTACCCACCCAGCTTTGTAATATGCGTAGAGTCATCAATTTGGATGTAACTTTGTTTCTAAATTAAATAAGTTAATAACTTCAAGATGGGGCTATAAGGGTGAAGACCTCCTATTCTCCTGTATTCCTTTTTTACCTAATTTTGTAATAATAAAAGGAGTGCTCCCTGAATTTCTGCACAGAGCCATTCCCGTTGGAACCATAAAACAATTAGCAGAGCTGTAAAAGGAACTCCCCCAAGTTAAGTTTCCACTTCTTTTCCTTTGAGGTTCTTAATTATAGTAGTTTCTTGGGGTTGTAGTCCCTGTTGTGCCTCAACCAAGCTATTTAATAGTTGTGGAATGTGGAAAAACTCTATAAGGCACTGTACCTCCTCTTCCCCCCCCCCCCCAGTTGCTACCAGATGCAAACAGTGATGAGTCCATGCATGCCTCTGTTGCTAAATTGCAAGCACAACCAAAGAGAAGGTGGAGTTATAAAATCAGAACCCTAAGGTGCTTGCTTAGTGAAATGTCAAGTAGATTCATGTCTTGCAAAGGACTCTTCCTTGTCCATCATCATCTAATCAATGACACTTGAACCTGGGTTGACCAGGTCATCACACCATCCCTCCTCAATGCTGAGGGAAATTCATAGGTCACCCCTTAGAATGACAATTAGTACATGAGGCTATGGTAATCCTGCAGGCTTTGTAAGTGTTATTTTTCTTTCCATCCAAGACACTTCATACGCTACACACGGAAAAGTGCTTGCTCCCTCTGTTCTTTACATGAAGGGAAACAAAAGACCTTTAGGAAACTGTCTCCCTAGTGGCTCTTGTCTGATTAGAAAATCCTTGAGGGATTAGCAGCATGAATTTCACAGATTTTGTTTGCAGGCATCAAGGTTAGAAGGATATACTTAGGTCAAGTCAGAGGGAGATTAAGGGCAAACAGCCCCACAGCAGAGTTCTTTTACATATGAATGAATATATATGCTCAGTGGTCAAGTATAATTTTTCCTAAATAGCTTCTAGTTAGCTTTATGCTAAAATACTTCCATGAGGCAAAAATGTCTTCTGCTTCCATTTGGGGTTAATCATATGGTTTACTGTTAATTTGTTAGGCTTGTACATATTTGTTGTTGCATGTAATCCCTTCAGTTTGCTCAAGAGATTTCATCAAGTCTCTGGGAAGATCAAAAGCTTGCAAGGTTTTGTTTGCCTTTGCATGGAAGCCTTCCTACTTTCTCACTACAAAATGGCCTAGAGAGAGCATTCTTCAAACCCTGTTAGCTGCCAGCTGACAAAGCCTGCCGGGGAAGCCTTTGACGTGCACACCATCAAACAGAAGGGAGTTGGAACCTTTTGTGTAACCAAGTGAGAAAAAAATAAAGACAGCTTCCTGCCACACCTTCCCCCATGTTGCCTGCTAAATAAATATAGATTGACAGACAATAGATGTTTGCTACCATGAGGAAACACTGCAGGCCTGGTGTTCACAATTAGAAATGAGCTCAAACGGAGTTTCAAGAGTGTGGCACAAAAACTGTCATTCTGAGGTACATTTTTGGGAGTGCTGACTGTTCCAAATTTTTCTCAATAGTACCTTTTTGTGCTTTAGGCCATTGTGGGGAAAGAGGGGAAGATGAGAAGCAAATGCAGCTAGTCTATGCCAAGGATCAGCCCCAGTATTTCTGTTCATGCCAGGATTTACTCCCAGCACTTCTGTCCAGAGCCTGCCACTGCTGCTTCTCTGAAAGACCCCACCATCTGGGGCTTTAAAGATATTTTTAAATTGTTGTAGTTTTAGCATTTTAATTGAATTTTATTGTTATGTATTATTAGCCGCCCCAAGATGTTGTAGGCATGAGGCATGAGATATTGTATACAAATAAATAAAATAAATAAATAAATGGCTGGAGCCAGGACGGGGTCTGGGTGCTGCTGCCACCACCCATCAGCTGTTTGATGGCAAAACACCCCAATGCCCAAAAGCTGATGGGTAGTAACAGCATCGTTCTTCCCACCCACCTGCAGAACCGCAGCCTGAACGTCTTCCCTGACAAGGCTGTGGCTGCTGTGGATGGGCAAGGAGGATAAGATTACTGCCACTCATCGCCATCATCTGCTGTCTAGCAGTGAGTACTTTAGCTGGTGGAGTGAATGGGCCTGGCAGGGCAGCTCCGGCCACAGGGCTTCAATGGGACTATTACCGAGTATATAGCTCTAGGGCCATGGCCTAAATAAATCAGTTTCCTTAAAAAGGGGCTCTGTTAGCAAAGAGAGCAATCACCATGGTACAATTAGTTTCTAATCTTCAAACTTGAGGACCCAAAGGAAGGCACTAAAATGCCACCTGATTTTCCTACGTTTTGAGCATCCAGCATTCAGTTAATCAGTACATGTGCGCTACATGCAATGTTTAAAATAACAGTTTGCTACATATGAGCCAGATGCATATTACATCCTGGAGCTCTGTGCTGTGCTCCGAGAATGTTAACAATATGGCTTGCAGCTGGCATTCAGGCCAGATCCAAAGAAGCACATACTGAATAAGTGCAATCAATGCTGATTAATTGATGCTTGCTGTGTCCACATGCCTACAGATTTCAAAGATGTAGATGGTATCCAATCCTTTCTGCTGGTATTTACTTAAAACACATTTATTTGGTTTAACTTACGGCTGATTGATTTTGTGCTGATTTGTTTGTTTGGATTGAGTTATGTTCCTTTCCCTTTTTTTATTTTGACAATATGGCTGATTTATTTCTGGCAGCAGTAGCAGTTTAATGTGAGCCACTGCCAGTAGCTATGCATAACTTATGCTTTTGATTTCTGCAAATAGGACCTGGATGCTGCAGGAATAAGCACTGTATAAACCATGAAAATAGATAAATATTTGTAGTACCAATACTGCTGTTAATTAACATTGCCAGACAACTACCAGCAAGAGAACATAGCCACATATGAGAAGCAGTCCTCAGCCAATTAAAGTTAATGGGAGTCAAGCCACTGACTTCAGTGAGGACAGGATCGCAGCCAGGAGGGTATATTCACCATGAAACTAGGTGTAAGGAATTCACCTTGTTTTTGGTGAATTTTTCTGGACCTAAAATCAGTGACAAAACTCCTAGGGCTGGATTTGCCCTTGCTGATCAAGGAGGAAGCATGTTCCTCAATGTAAGGTGCTTGCAAATGTTCATCGCCCTGCAGCCCTCCTCGGTATGGGGAGTGGCTCGCAGGCGGCGCCTGTTGTCCCTCCCCCCGCCTCTTGCCGAAAAGAGGGCACATGTAGGGCAGAGGGGCGCATGGCACAACACTAGGCGGCGCGAAGAGAGCTCTCACAAGGAGCAGGAGCTCGTGGCCGCCATTTTGACCCAGGCACGGATCCCACCATTCCGCGCCTGGGCAGCATCAAAGGAGCACCCTACCACCCTCCCTTTTGCACTGTGGGTAGTACTGGTCACTGAACTTGGGTTCAGGGCTGGGAAGGAATTTTGGCCACCAGGATGATTGGCTCAAGTTCTGGTTGGTTTTTCCACCTTCCTCACAGTGTTGATTATTGATTAACTTTTGGTGGGAAGGGGACATGTAAGATTAATAACTGTCACACCGCAGGGGTCCTGAGAGTTAGCAAAGTTAGACAGTAAGGATAGTCTGCTGCCAGGTCATCTCCTTACGAGGTCCACGTGAATGCTAGAGCTTGCCCAGCCAGTGTCACGTAGGACCCAGGAAGGGGGGGCCGGGTCATGGGGCCCTAGGACAAGGGCGGTCCAGGGTCCTCACGGGCTGCCCTCACTTCTTTCCTTCAGTCACGATAGGCAACGGCCTCCTGATCCGACTGGGGACGGCCGGGCAGGCGTGACACTGCAGCAGCTATAGTTAGCACTGTTGCGGTACTGAGGAACATCAGACCGCCTAGTTTACTCTACCTGAGTTATCAGTTAATAGTTAAGGTTGACAGGACCCGGAGGGGCATAGCTCCCTCCTCCCCCGACTGGGTTAATAAAGTTCGGTGCGGCTTGATTTACCCCACAAAATGGTGTCTGTGTCTTCTTTTTGGGGTGGGGGACAAAGGATCTTTGCTCCAGAGGTATCAACCTGTAGTGTCCTCCACAGTCAGGGACAGTAGGCACTCTCGCCCTAAAGCACCAGGGTGACTCATTCCAGCAAAGAAGAGAGAGACGAATACTAAAAAACTAGAGTACTGAGAAAAGCAAAGAAAGAAAGAGCTGAGTCTCATCAAACGGAGATGCTGGATCTGGAGCCCACCTCTCTGTTTGCCCTGGACTATTTCAGTTCAGTTCAAATCCCATCCTCCCCAGGCCTTCGGAGGGAAGGGTGGGAGGGCTGGGGGGGGGGATTTTTAAGATATTTTTATGATATTTCAAATTTGATTGATGGGGTTGTGTATTTTTTAATGGATTTGTTAGGGTATTTTATTTGTGTGTCTTGATGTTGTAAGCTGCCCAGAGATGCCATAGGCATGAGGGGGCGGCTAACAAATATTTATAAATAAATAAATAAATATATTTATTTATTTGGTGTGACCAAAGGTCTTTACCACAAAAACAACACGCTAGTAAAACAGCCAAATACAATACAAATATATACAATTGGTAAAATAAACAACAATATCATAAAATAGACTCCCAGACAAATTCTGCCGCTAAAACAAACCATCAAGTCAAACACATCAGAGAGGTATACAAAATAACTCAAGCCAAAACTACCCTCTGGAAACTTAATTCTTTTAGGGGGAACCAAAAACAGTTTTACCCCATGACATCTCATAGACCAATTGTCGGGAAGAAACTTAGTCCCCAGGAAATCTCTATCTCAGACCTAACTACGACAGAGCTAAACCCCCAGGAGACGCTATCTCAATCTTCTGAAGCCTGGGGACTGACCATCACATCCTTGCTGGCCATGTGTCGACCGAACTTAATCCCCACCGAATCCCAGCAACTTACTTTGTGAGGACTGGCATCGGAGGCATATGTCCAGGAAGGTCACTGACAAACCGGCTGACGGCAGGGCCTAACCCCTAGGAAGTCTCTGACTCGCTCCCCTGCGGTATTGAAAACATCTCCAAAGATGCTATCAGGAGGACTTTAATCCACCTTAATCAACTAGATAACACTGCCAGCTCCCTGGCAAATATCGACATTAACACTGTCCTTTACATGTATACAAATTGTATACACTTTATATAATAAACTGTTAACAATGTCAGTGTAGAGAACATTATAGAATTCGTTGTACAGAATGTAGTTCTGTAGAAACAGAGTTAATGCACTCTGAAAAAATTGTTCATTGTTGAATTATGATAATAAATTAAAGTTTAATAATGAAAAAATGTGAAAGTTTAGTTACTGATAAAAATGAATAAAAGTATGTATGGTAAGGAATTAAGTACATATATTACATGTTGATGAGGATAAAATATTAAATATTCCTCAAATTCTGAAATAATTATTCTGAAATAATTTCCATGTTTTTTGGCGTTTATGTCTTGTTGCAATGTATGGAGTTGAATGTTTTTTTACTAGTAATTGTAATTAATTTGTATGTTTTTTGGAGTTTAAGTTAGAGTCAAAATGATTTTGTGATGTTTTTGAAGAGGAAAGTTTTTAGTTTTAAAAATTGTTGTGCATTTAACGTTTTTTTAAACTGTGAAGTTTTTTGTTTTGGTAAATTTCCAGGTTTTGTGTGACATGATATATCAGTACATTAATATATCAGTTGTTGCACAACTTTAAAGTTGTATATTTTTCAGAACTTTTAACTTAAAACTTTTAAGTTTTAAAAGTGTAACTTTTAAGTTGTGCATATATGAAGTTACTTGTTTATATTAGGGTCAATGGGAATGATTATCCCCATCTAACCCTAGTGTAAAGTAGGAGTAACTCTACAAGAGCCAAAGGAGTTTGAGGAGGAACTTGGTGTGTGACTTTTAAAAAAAAAACATAGCCTCCACATCAAAACAGGTGTTTGGGGAAAGATTCTCCCAACTTCTTCCTCCCCCCAACCCCAACTCAATCTCTCTCTCTCTCCCACACACACACACACACACACACACAGACTCTCCTCCCCACACTCTCTCTCTCTGACACACACACACACACACACGCATGCACTCTTCTCCCCCCAGCTGAGTCTCTCTCTCTCTCATACAAACACACACACACACGCAGACTCTTCTGCCCCCCCCCCTCACAAACACACATGCACTGTTGTCCCTCACACGCACGGACACATACACACACACTCTCATTCTCACCAACAACGCCACCGTCACTTGCAGCCTCACAGGAGGTTCAGCAGGGACTGTACAGTTTTTCAAAAGGCCCCACAATGCTAGAGAACACACAGGGGCCCCCCGCCATCTTGCTGTTCCTGTCTGGGCATGATGGGAAATGTAGTCCTAGCATGCCCAGACAAGGAACATGTTGGTAGCCCCAGTGTTCCTAGTGGGGGCAGCAGAACTTGCAGCACCAGGCCAGTGAGGGGGGAAAGGGCCGAGGGAGCGGCTTAGTTCCTCTCCCCACATCGCCACCCCACCATAAGCTGCCAAGCCTGCCAGGGGGCCCGGGGAAAGGGGGAGCCCAGGCATAACAGCATAAAGAAAGTTACGTGACTCTGCTTTTTAAAATCACGTAACTTTTATCAGGAGCCAGCTCTGTCACAAAGATTTTATGCTGTAGCCAGTTTTATGTCAATTACCCACGTGCCTCAGAAAGCCAGCAAGAGGAAGCTCTAGTCAAGTTTCATGTCAATTAACCTCCACCCCCACCCCAGCCTCATTCCCTACTTTTGACTCCATATGAAAAGTCTGTACCTTTTCAAAAGTTGCAGACTTTTTAAAGTATGGAATCAAAAGTCTGCAACTTTTCAAAAGTTGCGGAGCTTTAAAAGTACGGAGTCAAAAATCTAGGAGTTTTCATACCAAGTGAAAAGTCTGCAACCTTTGAAAAGGTGCAGACTTTTCACTTGGTATGAAAACTTCCAGACTTTTGACTCTGTACTTTTGACTCTGAAAAGTCTGCAACTTTTCACAGGAGTCAAAAGTGTGCAACTTTTCAAAAGTTGCAGACTTTTAAAAGTACGGAGTCAAAAGTCTGCAAGTTTTCATACCAAGTGGAAAGTCTGTAACTTTTGAAAACTTGCAAACTTTTCATTTGGTATGAAAAGTTGCAGACTTTTCATAGGGAGTCAAAAGTACAAAGCGCATTCACACATACATTAAAATGCTGCTTTTCCTACTGCTGTAAGGAAATGATTGTTTCATGTCCGGCACATTGCTAGTGCTCTATAAATATGCAATAATAATAATAATAATATTATTTAATAATTCAATCTTTCCTTCTATTGCTGGAGCAGAGGCGGCCTTGGACCAGAGGGCAGGGTGAGAGCAGGATGGCATTATCAAAGGACTGACTAGACTAGTCAGTGTCATGCCAGTTACACAGTGCCCCGCTTCCCAGGTCCCGGAGAGGGGAGAGGAGCGGAGCCGAGAGCCGGGGGAAGTGGGGTGCTGTGTAAGTGAAATGAAACTGACTAGAGCTTAAAGTCTTTGTGACAGAGCTGGCTTCTGATAAAGTTACGTGATTTTAAAAAGTAGAGTCACATAACTTTCCTTATGATGTGTTTTGCCGGTCAGCAGCTGCTCAACTGCGCATGGGCGAGCCAGCAGAACCGATTTGTTAATAATTAATAACTCGGTTTTGGCTGCAGCAATCACTATCATATTACAGAAGCAGTTGTTATTAATCTCATGCTCCAAGCCTGTGATATTTGGGGGCCCAACTCATCCATGGGGATGAGATATTGATGATTAAAAATCGTGAGGACGTGTGCATTTTGACCCCAACCAATTAACTTTTAAACAGTCATAATATTTTATTTTCCTGATGGATCTTCTTCAAACTTTGTGCATATGATGGTCCTCACAACTTATAGCCATGGATAAATTTTCAGAAATGTAGCTCAAGCGATTTCCTCAAAATCGGGGCTTCAGCAATCCCCTGTTTATAATGGAGAGTGGTTGTGCATTTAACTTCCTTACAGTTACCGCTGTAAGGAAATAAAAACAACAGCAAAAAGAGGTAAAACCACTGGCAAAAACCCCTCCCTCACTCCCCCAAAGGCCTGGACGAACAGCCAGGTCTTACAGGCTCGATGAAAGCCAACAGGCTGGGAGCCAGGCAAGCTTCCTCTGGGAGGGAGTTCCACAGCTGTGGTGCAGCCACCGAGAACGCCCTCTCCAGCGTGGCCCCCCAGCTCATCCGGGGGACCTCCAAGAAGGCGACCCCGGTAGACAGCAGAGGTTGCTTCACAGCCCAGGGAGTGAGGCGGTCTCACATATAGGAGGGGTCCTATTTCTTCTAAACCCTCCTCCTCCCCCATTTCCTTCCCTGCTCTTCTCCTTCCTACCTCTTTTTTATCCTCCTTCTCTTTAGCCTATCAGATGTGACAGTCCACTTTATTCCAGGTCAGGCAGCCATTTCCCAGCCCTGTTGGTGCTTAGCCCAGGCTCAGGGGCGTAGCTATCATAGGGACAGGTGGGACATGTGTCCTGGGGCCCACCATGGTTGGGGGCCCAGTCCCACAGTCATAGGGCCCAGTCCCTATGATAGCTAAACTTTTTTTTTTTTTTTNACCCAAAGGAAGGCACTAAAATGCCACCTGATTTTCCTACGTTTTGAGCATCCAGCATTCAGTTAATCAGTACATGTGCGCTACATGCAATGTTTAAAATAACAGTTTGCTACATATGAGCCAGATGCATATTACATCCTGGAGCTCTGTGCTGTGCTCCGAGCATGTTAACAATATGGCTTGCAGCTGGCATTCAGGCCAGATCCAAAGAAGCACATACTGAATAAGTGCAATCAATGCTGATTAATTGATGCTTGCTGTGTCCACATGCCTACAGATTTCAAAGATGTAGATGGTATCCAATCCTTTCTGCTGGTATTTACTTAAAACACATTTATTTGGTTTAACTTACGGCTGATTGATTTTGTGCTGATTTGTTTGTTTGGATTGAGTTATGTTCCTTTCCCTTTTTTTATTTTGACAATATGGCTGATTTATTTCTGGCAGCAGTAGCAGTTTAATGTGAGCCACTGCCAGTAGCTATGCATAACTTATGCTTTTGATTTCTGCAAATAGGACCTGGATGCTGCAGGAATAAGCACTGTATAAACCATGAAAATAGATAAATATTTGTAGTACCAATACTGCTGTTAATTAGCATTGCCAGACAACTACCAGCAAGAGAACATAGCCACATATGAGAAGCAGTCCTCAGCCAATTAAAGTTAATGGGAGTCAAGCCACTGACTTCAGTGAGGACAGGATCGCAGCCAGGAGGGTATATTCACCATGAAACTAGGTGTAAGGAATTCACCTTGTTTTTGGTGAATTTTTCTGGACCTAAAATCAGTGACAAAACTCCTAGGGCTGGATTTGCCCTTGCTGATCAAGGAGGAAGCATGTTCCTCAATGTAAGGTGCTTGCAAATGTTCATCGCCCTGCAGCCCTCCTCGGTATGGGGAGTGGCTCGCAGGCGGCGCCTGTTGTCCCTCCCCCCGCCTCTTGCCGAAAAGAGGGCACATGTAGGGCAGAGGGGCGCATGGCACAACACTAGGCGGCGCGAAGAGAGCTCTCACAAGGAGCAGGAGCTCGTGGCCGCCATTTTGACCCAGGCACGGATCCCACCATTCCGCGCCTGGGCAGCATCAAAGGAGCACCCTACCACCCTCCCTTTTGCACTGTGGGTAGTACTGGTCACTGAGCTTGGGTTCAGGGCTGGGAAGGAATTTTGGCCACCAGGATGATTGGCTCAAGTTCTGGTTGGTTTTTCCACCTTCCTCACAGTGTTGATTATTGATTAACTTTTGGTGGGAAGGGGACATGTAAGATTAATAACTGTCACACCGCAGGGGTCCTGAGAGTTAGCAAAGTTAGACAGTAAGGATAGTCTGCTGCCAGGTCATCTCCTTACGAGGTCCACGTGAATGCTAGAGCTTGCCCAGCCAGTGTCACGTAGGACCCAGGAAGGGGGGGCCGGGTCATGGGGCCCTAGGACAAGGGCGGTCCAGGGTCCTCACGGGCTGCCCTCACTTCTTTCCTTCAGTCACGATAGGCAACGGCCTCCTGATCCGACTGGGGACGGCCGGGCAGGGTTGACACTGCAGCAGCTATAGTTAGCACTGTTGCGGTACTGAGGAACATCAGACCGCCTAGTTTACTCTACCTGAGTTATCAGTTAATAGTTAAGGTTGACAGGACCCGGAGGGGCATAGCTCCCTCCTCCCCCGACTGGGTTAATAAAGTTCGGTGCGGCTTGATTTACCCCACAAAATGGTGTCTGTGTCTTCTTTTTGGGGTGGGGGACAAAGGATCTTTGCTCCAGAGGTATCAACCTGTAGTGTCCTCCACAGTCAGGGACAGTAGGCACTCTCGCCCTAAAGCACCAGGGTGACTCATTCCAGCAAAGAAGAGAGAGACGAATACTAAAAAACTAGAGTACTGAGAAAAGCAAAGAAAGAAAGAGCTGAGTCTCATCAAACGGAGATGCTGGATCTGGAGCCCACCTCTCTGTTTGCCCTGGACTATTTCAGTTCAGTTCAAATCCCATCCTCCCCAGGCCTTCGGAGGGAAGGGTGGGAGGGCTGGGGGGGGGGATTTTTAAGATATTTTTATGATATTTCAAATTTGATTGATGGGGTTGTGTATTTTTTAATGGATTTGTTAGGGTATTTTATTTGTGTGTCTTGATGTTGTAAGCTGCCCAGAGATGCCATAGGCATGAGGGGGCGGCTAACAAATATTTATAAATAAATAAATAAATATATTTATTTATTTGGTGTGACCAAAGGTCTTTACCACAAAAACAACACGCTAGTAAAACAGCCAAATACAATACAAATATATACAATTGGTAAAATAAACAACAATATCATAAAATAGACTCCCAGACAAATTCTGCCACTAAAACAAACCATCAAGTCAAACACATCAGAGAGGTATACAAAATAACTCAAGCCAAAACTACCCTCTGGAAACTTAATTCTTTTAGGGGGAACCAAAAACAGTTTTACCCCATGACATCTCATAGACCAATTGTCGGGAAGAAACTTAGTCCCCAGGAAATCTCTATCTCAGACCTAACTACGACAGAGCTAAACCCCCAGGAGACGCTATCTCAATCTTCTGAAGCCTGGGGACTGACCATCACATCCTTGCTGGCCATGTGTCGACCGAACTTAATCCCCACCGAATCCCAGCAACTTACTTTGTGAGGACTGGCATCGGAGGCATATGTCCAGGAAGGTCACTGACAAACCGGCTGACGGCAGGGCCTAACCCCTAGGATGTCTCTGACTCGCTCCCCTGCGGTATTGAAAACATCTCCAAAGATGCTATCAGGAGGACTTTAATCCACCTTAATCAACTAGATAACACTGCCAGCTCCCTGGCAAATATCGACATTAACACTGTCCTTTACATGTATACAAATTGTATACACTTTATATAATAAACTGTTAACAATGTCAGTGTACAGAACATTATAGAATTCGTTGTACAGAATGTAGTTCTGTAGAAACAGAGTTAATGAACTCTGAAAAAATTGTTCATTGTTGAATTATGATAATAAATTAAAGTTTAATAATGAAAAAATGTGAAAGTTTAGTTACTGATAAAAATGAATAAAAGTATGTATGGTAAGGAATTAAGTACATATATTACATTTATGTTGATGAGGATAAAATATTAAATATTCCTCAAATTCTGAAATAATTTCCATGTTTTTTGGCGTTTATGTCTTGTTGCAATGTATGGAGTTGAATGTTTTTTTACTAGTAATTGTAATTAATTTGTATGTTTTTTGGAGTTTAAGTTAGAGTCAAAATGATTTTGTGATGTTTTTGAAGAGGAAAGTTTTTAGTTTTAAAAATTGTTGTGCATTTAACGTTTTTTTAAACTGTGAAGTTTTTTGTTTTGGTAAATTTCCAGGTTTTGTGTGACATGATATATCAGTACATTAATATATCAGTTGTTGCACAACTTTAAAGTTGTATATTTTTCAGAACTTTTAACTTAAAACTTTTAAGTTTTAAAAGTGTAACTTTTAAGTTGTGCATATATGAAGTTACTTGTTTATATTAGGGTCAATGGGAATGATTATCCCCATCTAACCCTAGTGTAAAGTAGGAGTAACTCTACAAGAGCCAAAGGAGTTTGAGGAGGAACTTGGTGTGTGACTTTT
>QEPC01011191.1:2743557-2782375 GCA_003113815.1 Sphenodon punctatus
TATTTGTGTGCTCCAACACTATCAACGTTCAGCTTCAGGTATAAGGTAAGGAACCGATCACATATGCCTAAAGAACATTCTACAGGACTTTCCTCTAAACATGGTTGTTGACAGGAGGGAAAAACAACATCGTTTAGCATTTATAGTGCAACTGTCAGGCAAAAAACAGACCTGGCATAAACAGTTTCCCCTTGGTTGATGTCACATTATAAGTGGATTATGTTATGCAACAAGTTCTTGAGTCAGTCAGTATTTCTGCGTCGCAAAACTCTTGAGTAAGAATGGCCAAAATAGAAAGATGCAGCCAGATACAACGGTGCTGAAGTTACCTCTTTGTATTGTTATTGCAAAACTATTGTGAAAATTTACCAGTTAAGCAGGTATTCTACTCCCCGTCCACAAGGCTTAAATGGCGGTGGGGCTTGCCAGGGCTAAGCCCCAGCAAATTCAAGGGGAGTGGGGCTGAGCCCCAGGAACTGTTCCCAATGGGAATGGGCAACTCAGAATGTGAAAGACCAGGAAAAGGCCTAGGAAGTGTTCCCAATTGGAATGTGCATCTCAAATTGTGAAAGGCCAGGAAATTGGCCATTTTGAGGCTGGAAACAAAAACTAGAAAAGAACCTGGATTTATTTTTTTGGCTTTCATTAATGACTTCCCCACTTCCTGCTCTGATCATCATATAGATTAAGTCACAAGAATTCCTGTTTTATACGCCACTGTAGAGAAGCAGGCTAGTCCAGTGGTTGGGTTGCTAGCTGGACGTTGCGTCTGACCCTAGCACCTGCTCTGATAAACTCTGCACTGGAATCTGTGGCTTCTGTGTCAGGGTTGAGCCCCAGCAATTCATTTTTTCAAATTAAGCACTGCCCATCTACCTTACCACAGTGGTGATAGCCATGAGTCCTTGTGTGAAAACCTGGCTGTTCTGTGGTAAATGAAGCTAGGATTCCATCTGGACGTTTGAGTCTTTGCACGCTTTATTTGCAATCCTAAAACCACTATTCTGGAACCTATTTGAAGAAAGGCTACTTCTTCCTTCTGAACAGTTTGCTGAGTCACAAATACATTCCTAGGGTGCGTTCAGGCATCATGTTTCTGCAGCTTGAAAATCATAGAATTCTAGGACTGGAAAGGACCACAGAAGTCATATCGTCAAACCCCTGCACCAAGGCATGGGAAGCACCCTCTGGTAAACTCTTGAAGGGGTTTCTATGGGTGCAATTGTAACCTACTATATGGGTTACACAATCAAATGAGATGATAGTCTGCTAGAGTCCATGTTTGGTCTGTGCAGTCCCCATGCAGTGCCAATCACATGTTTAGCGCATCCAGCCTAATAAAAAGGTAGCCCCCTGCCCATATTTCATGTGTTTGCATCAGCTTCCACCAGCAGCGCTAGCAATCTCCCTCCCTGTGGCTGCCTCTGAGCTGAGAGGTGCACTAGAGATCTCCCTCCCCGCCTCTCAGCTGAGAGATGGTCACAGGGGAGGGAGATTGGTACTACTCCCGCCTCTCAGCTGGCTGGGAACGCTAGGCGGGACTCTATCTGCTGACAGATCTGTCTGCTGGTGAGGCTGCAAGTGAACCTAATTGACAAGATGTGAACACGTGGGTACCCATCATCCCTGATTGGCCCACAGGGTGGGCCCGCAATGTCTCTGGACTCCACCATGAGTGGCGGCTCCTTGGTGACCATGTAGAGGCCATGTGGCAGACACCTAATAAACGGGCATGCAGGAACAAAAAGCTGTGTATTCTGGTGAAGGTTAATGTGGGCTAGAATCTTGTTTGATTCCACTGATGGTTGTGACATCTGTACAGCTGTAACCCACGGTGATAACCCTGTGGTGCAGCAGCTGATAAATTCCCCTAGAAATATTGGAAACATCTGGAGAACTTTGTAATCATTGCCCCAAAGGATCACAACATGGAACCCTGACATGGGATCACCAGCGGGTGCTTGCCATAGCTTTTTAGGCAGTGGAGATGGGACATCCAATAACACCCTTTTTATATTTAGTCACTATAAATAAATAAATAAATAAATATACTGTTTTTACTGAAACCCATATAGCTCTGATTCAGTCGTGTAAAAAGCTGTGTATTCTCCAAAAATAGTTTTGACTGAAAACTAAAGTTTTTGTAACACTCATTAAAAAGTATTATTTTTAACTGTGATTACTTTGTATCTGATTTTAATTAGCAAGCGTTTAGTCATGCTACAGTGTTCCTTGCTTAAATTAATAGCAAAGCTTTTTTATTGATTGAGCTAGTTGCGGATTCATCACATAGCAACAGACTGTACAGTTATGCCCTAAAGAAAAGCTTTAAAGTGGTAGGATTATATTATGCAAATTGCTTAAAAATATTTTTAAACAAGCTTTGCTTCAGCATTTAGATATTGGCTAAAGTAGCTTTAATATGCAAGGCAGGATGTAAGATGCTTAGCTGATCCAAATGCCAGTCTATAGATTTGAAAGACTAAAGATCACATCACTGGGAGGTTGACAGAAGTGACACTTTGCAAAGTGCCAATGATTTATGCCAATGTCTTGCTTGATGATACTGTTATAGACAGCACTGTCATTACAAAGTCCCTAACGACTTCAGTCTACATTTATGGTGCACAAATTATAGGTGAGCCCCAAGATCGAAACCCTCCTGACTTTTAGATTTCAGTGACCATGTAATTCTTACTAGGGTCGTTTGCTGCAAACATTCCAAAGCTTTCTACCTGATTGTTTTAGGAGTGCACCATTTAAGAAGTGTCAAACAGGGCAATGTGTGTTTACAAAGTGGTACAGTGGGTTTGTGGTACTGCAGATGTTCTATAGTGCTAAAGGAAAAATACTCCGGTGAAAAGCTTCTCAGTAGACTAGAATAGCAAACCACACGTTCTGTCAATTGTTCTTTCATATCACACTGCTTTTATAAAATGGCCCAATAGTTAGTTAGACATAGACTGCCTGGCGCAGACACCATAACCATGGCATGCCTCTTGTGAAAGGTGACTCCTATTCATGTTGGATCAAGTCTACAGTTTCTAAAGAGCACCTTTTGATGCAAGGCTCTAGAGTAAGCTGTCAGTGTTGTTATGGATTGACCTTCTGAGATGCTCATAATATTCTAATGTTGTACCACACTTTAGTCATTTCTGAAACAATGCTAACACATGAGAAAATTAGTCTTTGTTCTCGCTAGCAATTATTTTAGTCCTTAATGCTATAACGGTTTGCGAACACAAAGCCAGGAACTAAGTGCATGAAACACACAAGAAGGTTGTGTTACTGTGCAAATAATTCTAATTCAAAATGATTGAAATTGGTCTAAAATATATAAGCACCAAGTTATCTCACTGTCCATTACATAATAAAAGGTTTCTGGTAGAAATTCCATTCAAAGATCTCAGTACTGTAGCTTAGCCTCTGAGGATTTAACTAATGATCTGTTACTTTAGGAGAACTGTGGTAATTTTGACCAATTTCATTAAAATCCTGAAACAAGGCTAAAGCCAGTTATGAATGATATAGAAGATAATGTGAGCACAGTGGCCCCAGTCTTAGAGTCTTTCAACAGCTTTTACTCAGGCAAGTCATGAGTGTTTTGCCTGAGTGAAAATAGAGGAAAGGTCTCAAGATTGAAGTCAAATTTCTGTTTGTTTGTTTCTTCAGTGCTAGTGGAAAAGGCACATTAGCCTAGACACACAGGCCAAATTTTTCAATCTTCAGTACTTAGTTAAGTGCCTACATTCATGTTTATCCATCTAAAGAAAAATGGCCCAGTTCTTAGAAATGTTGAACTCTTGAACTTCCTTTACTCAGTGAAGAAGAAAAGCAGGATTGGTGTTGCTAATCGTATTGCTAATGTTCTGTAGCTGGCATTGGCACAAGGTGGAGAAATACACTCTTAATAATAATTTAAAACCACATATGTCCGATGTCTTTCCTCTAGAAAGTTCCTAAAGAATGTTACTAACCCTGCACAGTACCATACAAAGCAAACACTTCCCCCAGCTCTTAAATGTTGCCAGTTCAGGGCATAAGGGAATAACTGCTGAACAAGAAAACTAAGGACAGAACTATGGGCATTTACACATCGACACCAGTACTGGGCTTTGAAACACCATTGGGTGTAGCCTATTAGCAAGATTCTCCACTTCCAAATAAGCTTTGGCTAGCATTATAATCAGGGATGTGACAAAAACATGTCTCGTAGGCTGACATCTCAAAAGCCCTGGTGATTTTTGTTGCTTTAGAATAATGAAAGTGATGGGGCTTTGATTTACATTCCCATTATCCCAGCAAGCAGAGTTAGTGCATGCCCTCCTGCTGGGTTGGGTATATCCAATTGCTATCCCTGGTGACAGAAGTAGCCCTTTTAAAATTCATCTGGTTAATTTTCCTTTCCCCTGAAATATAAATTGACACATTGCAGACATCTCTCACACTGTCGTTCCCCCCAAAGGGCCAGACAGACTGGGTGAATTCTCTCACAGCATAGGAATGTCTGTCTTCTGGAATCCACCTACACAAGATGCAAGAGAGGGCAGAGGAAAGGAAGAGAGCTGTCTGATAGGACCAGAAATGGTAGAACGCAAAGATGAGGGGAGGAGACCCAAGGAGGCCCACTCAGAATTTTCTCCAGTAGTGCTAGAGATTGTCTCCCTTCAGGAATTGCCACTTGAATTCACTGATGGAGACAATGGAGGGCAAAAAAACCTCTGATGTTTTGGCTTTCCCCTCCACCCATAAAAAGCAAAAATAAATAAATAAAATAAAGTGGGGTAATAATCAGGAAGAGTGCCAGAAAAAACAAAAAAATCTCACACTCACAATATTCTGGTCAAACTACAAGAATTTGGGGTTACCAAACTGATTTGTGAGCTGCATGCGGCTCTTGGTCAGTTCAGGTGCAGCTGGACCCGCGTTGCCATAGTGAGCCTCTCTCTTACTTCATTGCACCTGAGTCCTAAAGAGCTGAATCACAACTGCTCCTCAGACTTTCTGGACCCACAATTGCAGAGCATTAGTTCTGCCAGCCAATTATGAAGCAGGAGATATCTGTATATGTGCACATGCAGGTGTGCGTACGTGCATGCCCCCTGTGGCTCTCAGGGCATTTTTAAATGAGATGCGACCATGCATGGCCACCCACTGTTCACATGTCCAAATGCTCATATGAAGGTGGTGTGTGGGGAAGCGTGCTCCCATGACCCATGCACTGGTCACCCATGGCCACACACACAGCACCAGTGAAAAATCCAGAGTGCTCTGTGCAGGGCAACCCAAAAGGGCTCATGGGGAGAGGCATCCATGCATCCCTCCCCCAAACTTGTGTGAACTGGGGCATCCACACACGGCACAAGTCTGCCAGTACGAAGTAGAACCACCATCCTGAATCCTAGAGTGGCTCCGCACCCATCTGTGGCACTACCAGCCCCCTCATCCCACCCACAGCCCTACCAGCAGCCCTTAAAAGACATGTGCATGAAATACATATCCGTGTTTGGCTAAAAACAACCCCCCAATCAGAAATTCAGAGGGACAAACCAATTCCATGGAGGGCAGCAGCTCCACCAGCCAGATAGGCAAACAGCCACCCAGGGACGGGGGTTTCTGGATGCGGGAGGAAATAGCTGTGCAGGGGGAGCAAGGCAATAGGTTGACAGCTATATACGTTGTCCCTTGACAGACAAGTACCAGGACAGTGGCCACCAGGAGCACACACCCGCAGGTCCTGGTCGTGCAATGCGCGCCCCCCACAATCCCTGAATCCCGAGGCAGGCCGGGGTTAGAGGTGGAGACCAGGGTCTTCATCAGCCTGTGAGGGGGATGACAAAGTTCAAACTGACCTTGTGAGATGCTACCGAAATGAGTTGGTGTATCAATGCATCTCTGAGGGAATGGCGCAGCTGAGATACAGCAGGGACATGACCCAGTACCAGAATATGGCAAAGGACCTGAGGTGTGACTACGAGGCATGTCATGATGACAACCTCAAGTCTGGCCATGGCTGGCATACAAAGCCCTTCTACAACGAGGTGGACAGGTTCCTCTGTGTGGACGGAGAGATTGTGGCCTCCTACATGTGTGTCAGTACCCACGCATGGGGGAAGAAGCAGATGGGCACCATCATGCCCTGCCCAATCCCACACCATCTGACCCAGCCCCATCTGATTCCCGTTGCAAAAGCACGCTACAGCCAGAGGGTCACAACTCAGCCATCCAGCAGCTGGAACTGGCATCCATGGACCAGACCACCAATGCTATCACCATCCACCTGTGTCCTGTCAAACCGGAAGAACAGCTTATGGAGCACCAGTAGGTCATTGCAACTAGGGCATGGGGGGAAGAAGCACCAAACCTGGGAAGGCTGTCAAGACCGACTGCCCAGAAGCGCCAAACAAAGACCCTAATGGTCCACTATACCATGCTTTCAGGAGGCCAGGATAGCGAGGGGGGCCTGGAGGAGCAGCTCCAGGAGCTAACAGACTCAGAAAGGGAAGGTAAGCGGGACAAGTAGCCAGGAGGGCACAGAGGTGGGACACAGTTGGAGAGGTCACAGCTGAGATCACCCCAAATCCTGATCCCTAGAGGAGGGACACATCTGCACATGTAGGCTGCTGTGACGTGTCAACAACACATGTATGTGTCAATACACTCAATGTCATCACAAAAGGAGGCCAGATGTCGAGAACACACATAACCGAGGGAACAGGTATGGGATACCTGATGCACACCCCAACCACCACAAAGACACCCAAGCTGTCACGACCAGGCATCGCCGAGGCAGGTCTCCCATCAGCACAGCAGGTGCACACCTACGTCCAGCGAGTGATGCAGGTCAATCACCCGTCACACCATCAATACAGCCAACCCACTGCACAAGGCAGGCTCCCTGTACATGTCGATATGGGTGAAGTAATGGCTCACTCATTTGCATTCCCACAGGCAATGACCCAGCATGGACCCAGACATGGCCAGCCCCCACACTTGCCACCCCGTGGAACAGGGAGCTCCGGGCCTGTAACTGACAGTGCAGGGAGGACACGACAAGGGAGCTGGTCTGGGAAACCACGCACATGATGTCTGAGATCAGGGATGCCATCCAGGGATCAGCCGAGGGCCTGGTGCCAGTAGTACAGTACCAGGTGGAGAGCAGGGCCCTCACTGCACGGGCATGAAAATGAACACCTACCTGTGAGAGCAGAGGGACTTGTTCCAGTGCCTGCAGGAGCTGCGTACTCCTGCAATGTGGTGGCGGAGGCAAGTGCAGAGATGAGGGCATTCATGAGGGAGTTAGCACTCCTTCACCCACCACGTTGCAGTAGCGAGCACTGCTGTAGCTGCACAGGGCCGAGTCCAGTATGCCCACAGGTGTCCGACTCCCCCATCCCCCCGATCTCAGACACAAGCCATGGCTACCCTAACAGCCACCCCTTGCCACACCAGACCACCTGGGCCTGTTCCTCCCTGTGCCACCCCACCCACCAGGGGATATGGTGCCCAGACCACCCCCATGGATGCCCTATGCCCCACTTGCTGTGGGTCAGGAGCTGACAGCACCTGCCACAGCCAGATCAGCCACAGCCAGACCAGGTGCATCAGCTGGAGGCCAGGGCAGAGGCACTACTGGTGAAGAGGGGCCTCCGGGCTGGCACTGGCTGTGGCCGCAGCCATGGTGGAGCCGGGAGGGACAAGAGGCTCTGATTATTGTCTCCATTGGAAATAAAATGTACATAAACCACATTCCCTGTCTCCATGCTTTGTGTGGGTTAGCTGGAAGTGCAACTGGCTGTTCCAGGCTGTGGTGGTGGTATAGATGGGCCATGAGTCAAAGGGGCATGGTTCTCAGGGAGGAAGGGAAGTTATGCCCACCTATTGGTATGCTGCATGGGCTGACAGCATGCATGTGCGGGGCAATACAGTGATATACAGTGTCGCTGTGGGGGTAAAGCATATCGGACAGTGATCTGCTCAGAGCAACCTTATCGCAGCACAATTCCCCCTTGATAGCTGTCTGCATCAGCACTGGGTAGGCTTGCCAAGTATGCACAATTGTAGCAAATGCCAATGAGAAATACAGGGTGCATGGCTGCAGTGGAGCCAATGCAGCCACACAAACTTTAGTTCTCATAGGTGTCCTCTACAACTGTGCATAGATGGAGACTGTGTTTATAGGGGATGCAGAACCTGTTGGGAACATGCTTGTGCTGTTACCATGGGGGACATACACATGCCCCTCATTATACAGGGAATAGATGTTCACATGTAACCCTTCCCCACCCCCATCACCTGTGGTGACCAATGGCAGCTATCCCTGCTCAGTAGCCATGCAGGAAACAAACCTGCACAGAGCGTCTCGGTTCTCATTGGCCATGTGCCGCTCTGCCTGATCCTGGCCCTGCTAGAACAGAGGTACCAGCTCATCAGACTGGAGTGGGAGGAGATAATCAAGAGCGGACCTACCTGTCTCACATATATTATGGAGCACACAGGCAGCCATAGTCAGAAGGGGGGCCTTGTTGAGTTGGAATTCGTTGCGATTCCATAAGAGTCTCCAGTGCTTCTTGAGGATCCCAAATGCCCTCACAACGATGCAACGGGTGGCACTCAGCTTCAGGTTGAAGAGCTCCTGCTCCAGTGTGTACAGCATACGCCTTTATAAGTCATGGTGTTAATGGGTAGGCTGGGTCCTCTATGATGATTGGGACCGTTGGCACCCCCTCTATTACCTGTATGGTCCATGGCCTGATCTATCCCATGTACATTCAGGTGCAGAAGGGTGATTGGCAGAGGATTTGGGCACTGTGGATCCGCCTGGACACCCCAGCATACACGTCAATGAACAGCCCCTGGTAGTCAGCAACACCCTACAGAGCCATGGAAAAGAAGCCCTTTTGGTTGAGATAGTCATTCCGCCTATTTGGAGGACATATTATAGGGATATGTGTCCCATCTACTGCCCTGAAGCAGTTAGGGAACCCCATATGGGCAAACCCCTCCATGACCTCTGATGGGTTTTGGAGCTGTATCCTCTCCAGCAGGATTTCTACTATGGATGTGCACACCTCAGAAAGGATGGTGGACACTGTGAAGGTGCCCACACCAAATTGCTGGGTCATGGACCGTCAGGAGTATGAGGTTGCCAGTCTCCAAACAGCAATGGCCACACATTTGCCAATGGGCATTGGCTCCCACATTACCGTGGTCTCCCTCTAGAGATGTGGCCGTAGGATCACCGTGATGCAGGACAGTAGGCTCTTCAGCATCCGGAAGTGCTTTGTTCACTGTTCATTCCCCAAGTGGACAGGATGATTTCCCACCAGTCTTCATTGCACTCTACCACCCAGGACTTCCACTCCATGGGAACAGCCAGGTGCAGACTGTAGAGGACAGCCACGATGTCAGTACTAAGGTATCTCACTGCCCACCTCAGCTCCTCTCACAGGGTAGTCGCAAACTCCTACAATGCCCTCTGGTGCCTCAGGAATGTCCGTCTCCAGAGCCGTGTCCTGTACCTGCTGGATGCCATGCCCTTCATGACCTGTCAGTGGCGTGATTCAAGCATGGCTATCCAGTGTTCAAGGATGGCTGAGAACCACCAACAGCAGCCCAACTGAAGCTTTTGTATAGATATGGCAGTGGCCTCAAGACTCGGGAGCATCCGCTCAAGGGTGGCACCCCTAGTGGGCTCCATTGCTGTATGGCAAGCCTCAGAGGGGTTGGTTGGCAGAACGTAGGTGTTTTATATGGCTTCCCTGTATGGGTGCATGGCAGCTATCATTGTCTTCAGCGCATGTATACTAGGCTCCCACTCTGTGTTTGGGGCCTGTGTTCTCTTCCCCCTCCCTGTGTAATGTGGATGAATGCACTGCTGCTGTTTGCCCAAGTGGTCACTCTGTGGAGCGTTGCAGCTGCCAATAGGTGTCTGTGGGCATCTTGCCCCCACCTGCCCCCCCTCCACTGCTGCATGCACAGCATCCATGTGCCCTAGGCCACACCCTTCCACGTGCTGCACAACACCCTGGAGTCGAGGAGTGGCATGGCGGCCAACAGGGACCAAAGCGGAGATATTTTCTGGGTGTGCAGCTTGCTGCCCATGTTAGGGATTCCCTGGACCTTTCAGTGGACACTGCCCCTGCTGCTGCAACACCCCATAGTTTGCACATCTTGTGCATGGGGCTCATCTATGCCCAGGATCAACCAGCTCCCCATGTGGTATCAGCGTAATCGTTCCCACTTCAGGTCGAGGTCTGAGGGTTGCAATGACCTGCACACGCTTCATCCTTGTGGTGTCTCTGACCACCGGCCTCTGTGCATGCTGGCTCACCACATCCCGATCAGTGCAGATCTGTGGGGTTAGCCTTCGGGATGGAGGGGGTGAGGAGCATTGCCAACCATATTTTGTGCACCAGCTCCATATTTCCTGACGCTCTCCCTATTTCTCTCTTCCTGCCCAGAGGTCGAGACCTGCCTGGGCCTTCTGAGGAACATATTCCACAACCTGGCAGAGGCTGCAGGAGCCATGGCGGAGGCGAGCCGGACGCTCCAGAATACTGGTAATCCTTCCCTGTGCACTGCTACCAACTCTGACCCCACTTCCTCTGAATGGTTACCTTTTGTGGAGGGAGCATGCCACACGGGGATGTTCCAGAAACCATTGCCCTGTCCTTCAAACAGCTCACAAGCCACAAGTAGCTTCCCCCTTCCCTGTGCTTTCCAACTTGCCTCTCCCCCTCTGTGGGGGTCGGTGGAACCCAATGCATTCCTTCCCTTGTACAGTCAGACTGGCTCCCCCTCCTTGTCATGGTCCATCCCACCCTCACCCTAGCCCACCCTCACCAATAGTTTGGTTCCTCAGGGCCCATCTGGTGCAGGGCCCTTGTAGAGCCACAATGCTGGTTCAGCTGTGGGGTCTGTGTGGTTCAAGGTATTGCGGCATTGTCCTTGGCCCCCAATGGTATGACCCCGGTGTCCATTTCCTGTTACAGTTTGTGAGTTAAGGCTGGCCCTTGAGAGGGAGTGGGGTGAGGAGCACCTGCTCCTCATCAACATCAGGCACCGGCTTCACATGCTGTCGTGCACCCAGAGCGCTCAGTGAAGCCAGGCCCGCAGCCACAGGTCGACCTGGCCTCTCCATCCCCCTACAGCAATTGTAGTTACACTGTTTTACTGTTTTGAATGTTTTTACCTGTTTGCCGTTTCAAAGTATTTTAATGTTATATAAAGTTTAGTTATTTTTTTTATCCTGAGCTGCCATTGTACCTTGATTGGGGTGTGCGCTGCTCCTGAGTCAAGGGTCAGGAAGATGGAGCAGGACTGTGGCCATGGGATGGGGGGGGTTGTGTGCACCACCCCAATATTTCATGCCCATACCTCAGCGGTGTCTCAGTCTATCCCTGGGGTAAGGGGGGTGTTGTTGAGGGTGGTTCAAGCCCCCGCAAAGGAGGGTGCTCGGTGTGTTGCTTTGCCCACATGGTGACCTTTCCTGTCTGTGGTTGGTTCTGTGGGAGCATCATTCCCCTGATACTGTACACTTGCTCCATTGTGCGGTGCCAGGTTTCTGCTAGATCCATGCTACAGGATCAGGGCACCCTGTCTGGTGCTTTGGACCCCTCTTTGTGCTGTGGCATGGGGGCCAGGTGCATTATGACCTAGGATGTGGGTTTAACCATGACATTTGCTGACATTTGGGTTAGGGGTGATGTCTAGCAACTGATTTCTGACCCATACACCGTGACTATCAGCTACGAGCTGATTAGCCAGCATATGGTGGGGGGTTTGGACATCATGTGAGCAGGCAACAGCATGCACAGCGGGCAGGGGAGCTTGGCTTCCTGGTGCTGGGGCTCCCTGGACTGCACACACACCCCCAGGGGGCCAACAAGAGCAAGTGTTTGCAAGAGATCTGTGTGTTATTCGAGTTTGGCCATTGCCTTGGAATGGACAGCCCTACCCTTGTGCTGTCATTCACCATGGCCTTTCTGTCCACACAGGGGTATTCCCTGCCCCAGTATGAGTGCCTTAATCAGCTGCTGCTGCAGAATCACCTTCTTGGGATTCCTTGCTTGGTGGAGGAGCCATCCAGAGCAGAGCTCCGTGACCTGCAGGCGTCTGGACACACTCAGATGTTCAGTCAGCTCTGGCTGCGGGAGATCCTTTGGAACCCCACTATCTGGTGTCCTTTCACATGCTAGCTACTGCCAGGGAATGTATCAATGGGCCTTGTATGCTGAGACTGCTGGTTTTTCCCTTCCACCCCACCCACAGCCTTGAGCCCTGCTTGTGCTATATTCCCTGAACCATATGGCCCCCGCTGCTTCTGTGTTTGTGTGAACCCTCCGTGGGGGGGGGGGGAAGGGGGGCGCCTTCCTGGTGCCATACCTTGGATATGGAGAGCAGTCTGTAGAACATTTTGCTCTGGACTTCTCTGTCCAGACGCCACTCACAGAGGACGGATGTGACCTGCTTCCAGGCCCCTGACTGCAGGCACCCCGCTTGAACTTCGTCTTCCCTGGACCAAATTCCCCCCTCCTGTGTTTCTGTGCGCTCTCCATGTGGGGGGTGGAACTTCCCCAGGACCTCCACATCACTGGTCTGGTGTCTCTCCGTGGTGGGGGTGTGGTTCCCCGACTATTACCCTGCGGGTGCCTTGACACCCATCCCCCCCAGGCATTGTGCCATATGGTCCGCTTGTACGGCTGATCTGTGTCCTGTATCGTGTGCAGCGTGTGGCCCTTCTGTTCCTGCTATTGCTTTTTGCCTTGGTTCCTATGCTCCTGTTGTGTTTATTACAGTTTTGTTGTTCCTTTAGCATCTAGTGCTGTCATTGTATGCTTGAGTTGGGGTGTGCCCTGCTCCTCTGGGGTTCTGTGACCGCTTACCCTGTTTCTGTGGACATCCACTTCCCTTGTTGGCCATGTCTGGCAGCGAGTCCAGTGCCTGCCTCCCCCCCCCCCGGTTGAGGGCAGGATGAGGTTAATGTCTGCCACGGCTTGCCGTCTCCTCGCTTTCCACATCTGTATGTCATATCAGTGGGTAGGCACCTCGCCTCTGTTTAGTAGTGTTGATGGGTGGGGGAGGAGGAGACAGCCTGACCATCTGAACCATGTATGTGGCCGGTGGGTGGAGGTATGGGTGTGTGGTGGCTGCCCGCACGGTCGTAGTGGCCACCCACAAAGCCACCCGTTTAAAGCACTCCCTACTCACATCACATGTGTGGCCACCCCATGCAGCGGTCATGGACCCCACCTCCTGTGGCACTCATTTTAAAACATCTCCTACCATATAAAGATTTGGGTACGTGGCTCTTGGGGTTGGTAATTTTGCCCACATGTGAAAGTACAGAACTGATATACACTGCAAGGGCTCCAGAACCACCACTAATCCAAAGCCCAGGGCCTCCTGATCACCAAAAGCTCTTCAAGTCAGGAACTCTTCGAGCATTTTACTATTTGGGTTCTAAATTTATCGCTATGCTGTAAGTCTGATGGTTTCAAATATACCCATGATTAATTGATACTTGGAGAACTAACCTGGGAGAAAATTCACAACTATTTTCGTAATTATCTCTAAAATTCCACTCTAGTATTCCACTCTCGGAGTTCTGAGCAATGCAATTTCCACTAAGGAGCAATAAAAAGATCTTCATCTTCGAGGCAAAATTCTAGGAGTCATCCTGAAAATAGTCAAGAATTATCTACCGTCACTCTCCCCCCGCTGACTCCCAATAGTTATCCAGCTGAGTGTCTGAGACGTGAGCAGGAATCCAGATGTTATTGCCTACAAGCTATTCAATAAAAACATCCTTCAGAGAACCCATTTGCTTCGCTCTTGTGGTTTATGGTGTCACCACAATTCTACAAGAAAAATACAGCCTTATAGTATACAATTGGGTGTACTTTATGCCAGATATATGAGCCTTCTGCACTTTTCTTTCTAGTCATTGACAATTCCCTGCTGAAGCTGTAGCTATTAACACAACACACAAAACCACCCAAGCAAACCCACCGAATCTGTTCAGAAGATGAATGTTGGGATGGGAACAATGTCCTTCTCTGCAAATTACTGTACAGCCATTGGCCATGTTCTACAAGTCCTTCTCTCAAGCAATGGCCCTTTTCACACAAGACACTCTCCACCCACTGCACACCCACTATACATGTTACAGGGCACCCATAGGGCAACACTGTGGCCCTGCAACATGTATAGTGGGTGTGTGGTGGGTGGAGTGTCTTGTATGAAAAGGGCCAATATTCATCCCAATTAAGTAAGTAGGTAAACAACTGCCCTCAGTCCATGCCACTGCCATTCATCTGTGGGAATCTTTAATGGGGGCTGAGGAACATGGAGAGCCCTTAATTATTAATATAATGAACTAGTTTCTTGTCTTCAAGAGTGATGCCCTAAAGCAAGCTTCCCCAGCCATGAAAGGGCCAGCAGAACGGAATCCTCGGGTAGCTCAGGAACAGGTACATGGTCTCCCACACCATATCCCACCAGGTGGGGTGGCCAGAGAAACAGGAAAGTATACGTAAACCCAAACCCTTTGAGACAATCCTCTCTCAACACTTATTTACATGTACAAATGTGCTGCTCCTGGACTTATATTGGCAATGCATGCCACCATAAAGATTCAGGAGCTTTCAACCCCTCTGGCTCTCTGCTTCTTAGGCTTTTGAAGTTACATACAGTTAAACAGTCCTACCAACCAGTCAACAATGCCAACTTTCCCCTCCTTGCTTCTACACACTTACTAAATGTTCTCTCTCTTCTAGCTGAGTTGGGCTCTTAGAACTTACCTCAGCCCTGTAGTTCCCAATTTACCCAGTTATCAATGAATCAATAATGGGGAAGGCTGGCCTCTGTAGCAGGTACAACTGCCCCAGCCCCTATGCTACATAGGTGGCACCAGGAAATGTGCTCTTAACTTGCCCAGCACAGAACAACCACATGACCAGGGAAGCACAAAAGACATCTTAAAGCCACATTTTCATCTCTGGAGATGCACCAAGAGCTCTGTGACTAGCGTTCTAGGCTAGCACACTTACAAAGTCCTTGTGTAGCCGTTCCTAACACAAAGCTCCTATTCACTTCAAAAGGAGTTTCATGCCCATAGCAATTAATATCTGAGAAATAAGCACCATAAAGAACAATTTCAGTTAGCATCATAAATACTGGGGGGGGGAAATCTAATTAAAGACTGAATAAGACTAGTCATCATTACCACTAATAATAATGTATCACTATTTTTTAAGCTTAAGGAATGCAACGGACATTAAATATATTTGTGAAATGTTTCCTATATGTATTTTTGGGGAGCAAGGTTTGGGGGCGGGAAATGGAGAAAACCAAGTTCATCATCTGTAATTTGCTATTCTTATTTTCCACTAACTTCATAAACAGAAGTTATAGGCAGCTAAGTTAATCTTTGCAAGACTAAAGGCTTAAAAGAAGGCTGAAAAGACCATTGAAGGTCAGAATTTACATATTGATCAAACTGTAAGTTTATACTCCTGCAATCATGTAATTAACTTTGCTGTTATTGAATTTTGCTTCACAACCAATTTTATTAGTCATAGCTTCACTAGTAATTCCACTAGATTGAAGCCTGAGTGACAGATGTTTGTCACAATACAAAAGGGCATACTCAAACACTGTGATAATGGACTGGTAAATATGAGCCATTTCAAACATTGGCTGTTTTGCAAGATATACTTTTTATAGAAACCCTTATCTAGAAAAAGTGAAGCCTGCAGGAAAGAAATTACTAGCATGTGTGATAATCAGTTTTTGGATTTCTAGATCATTGTATTTGTTCCCATGACACTGACCATTAACTTTAAAAATGCTATTAAATAAATAAAACAGATACTATAGTTAATTGTTTTAAGTAATTTAAGATTTAGTGCATATTTTCTTGGCTGGATTCAGGTCGCAGATGGGTGTATAGCAGGTTTAGGTGCAACTCCTTTCCCTTGGCTCTGCTAAAGGGGCGCTATAAAGGTATCCCGAAACAGGACAGACTGTGTCAGCTTTGTGAGTTGCAGGAACCTGACTCCTGCTCTCATATTCTTTTCCGCTGCACAGCTCTTGAAGACCCTAGAAGGGAGTTGCTGGGTCGCTATAGTGCTGGACAGCGGGACTTGGGTGTTCTGTCTAAGACCTTCTTAAATTGTAATGATACGGAGATGGCTAGATCGGTTGCTAAGTTTTGCCAGATATACTTGCGGATCAGGGTAGCCCGCTTGGGGCCCTCTGTAAATTGAGGTATTTTTTTTCTATTTGGTGGCTGGGATTGTTGTGTTTAATTGATTCCTTGGTGAATATTTTGGGGGACCTTGTTTTCTCCTTTGCTGTGTCCCCCTACCAAGGAAATTGATGTTGATGTTTGAAGTTTGTCAGCCTGGAGCGTAACATGTATTTTTTGTATGGACTTATGATAGTATATCGTTTTTGTCTTGTCGTTTTCACCATTATATATTGTAATAGCCTTGGCTAACAATAAACATTTATTTGACTTTGATTTAGTGCATAAAATTTTCTCTATTCTCCCTTGTCCCTGATTCCCTATCTTGAGCATGAATTGTATGAAGTTCTGCAAAGAGTTTTGAGGCGTGGAGAAATGTTGAACAGGGCAGCATGGTGACAGGAGGGTAATGAAGATCTACTACTGATGTGTAAACCTTCTGGGACCTCAAACATTGAATGATATGAAGGGCAGTGATGACCACCAAAAGATTTTCATGTTCTGGGATCAGTCAGTGCTGCTGCACTTCTTTGTGCATACAGGAGACTCATTCTGGCAAATTAAAGATTTATTCTGGAATTAAGAGCGAGTAAACTACATCCTATCCTGGCATATATATCAAATAGAACTGTTAAGTTCAAAATGGATGGCCAAATTCATTAGCTAATGAAGGCCCACACATCTTTGTGAAAGTTATAAAAGGATATATACAGTCCCCATTCCCCATGCGGGGGGGGGGCATCCTCCAGGGGAGCGGAGTTTGTCCTGTCACCAACATAGGGGGAAGATAAGCGGGGAAACAGCTGCAGCCATCTGCGGGCGCAAACCCAAGTCTCACGAGGCGGGACTTGGCGGGTGCCATCTTAGGGCGTAGCTGGGACTGAGCCAGTCGCGCCCAAGAGAACAAGCAGAAGGAAACAAGGAGCGGCTGCTCCAGCCCCTTCATAAGCTGCTTCCTAGCCCTCAGGCCTTACATGAGCAGTCAGTGAGAGTGAGCGGGCCCTCCCCCTGGTGGCCACAGTCGGCCATGCAGCATGGGCTCATTCTCCCCCAGGTGGGGCAGGGGTGAGGTTCCTCCGCTGCAAGGTTGGAGCAGGCCACAGCTGCTCCCCTTCCCCCTCCTTCACAGTACAGAGGGCAAGAGACAGTGCCTCAGCAGAGGCCTTGGCATGGTCTGGACTACCCCCCTGCCCCCCAACAAAAATGGGAAGGAAGGGAAGGGGACAGGGCAAGGACCCAGCCAAGCAGCTGGCTGCAGGAGGCAGGGCCCAAAGGTAACTATAGTCAGAAGACATCATGGCCTCCTTACAGCGAAGGATGGGGGAGTGCGAGGAGGTCCTGAGGGACTTGGCAGAGCACCAGCCCTCCCAAGACCCGTCCCGCACAGAGCCATGGCCCAGAAGGGGGCAGGAGGCCATGTCACCAGCCCCTACCAACCCCCAAAGGAGGGATGACTCCCCCCCACAGAGGGGTCCCCAGAGCCCCTGGCCATGGGTGGGGAGGAGTCCCCACAACAGCAGGGACCCCCCCGATACCCCACCCCAGCAGGCTGATAGGCGAGCTAGACCCCCCACCCGATACAGGGATGACCCCCCCAGTGGCTCCCCTCCTACCCAGGTGGGACGCAAGGACCCCCCATTCCCCAGGCGGGATGCGAGGGCTCTTCCAGTGCCCGGGAGATGAGGGGACAGTACTCCCCCAGGCAGGATACCCCGCCTGGCACACACACACCCCACCTCAGCGGGGAGGGCGGCATGATTTGTCTCCTGACAGCAGCGATGAGACCACCTCCAGGTGCCACCCGAGGAACAACCTGTCATGGGCGATACTGGAGCAGTTACAGGATTTCACCGTGAGAATGGAAACGCTGGAGGCCACAGTGCATGTGATTGTGGGTAGACACCCCTGAGCATCAGCAAGCGAGGCAGCAGCGCCCGACCCAGAACTTGGATCAACAGCATCCCAGCCGCCCAGCCCCCATAGACAGCAGGTGGTCCCCTTGCCACCCCCAGGTAGGTGCTGCTACGAACACACACACACACAGTGGGACTAGGATTCCCACTGTACCGGGTGCTGTGTGGGGCATGGCCGGAGTACTTCACTCAAGGTGGGCCCCCCAGAAGCAGCTGGGCTGGATTGGATCCTGGGTGCCATGGCCCGCGCAGCCTACCCCCGGCCCACAAGGGGATTATGCCCATGGCCTCCCCTCAGGGCTCACCCATCTGTGGCAGAGTCAGCCAGCAGGTGGCGCAAGTATGAGCACACCTGCGGCACTACACTGCCCCGTGCCAGCCAGTCTACCCCCTGGCCCGCAGATGGTGGGTGGCTATAAACACCACAATTGGGGCGCACCTGATGAAGGCCACTAGGGATAAGATATGGAGGGGCAAATACATAGACGTATTTTTCCTTCTCATCAGTCACCCTATCCCAGACCCAAACTTCAAGGACGAGGGCAAGGACAAAGAGAAATTTAAAAGGTCCAAAGCTGACCGTAACTGGTCCAACCGATCAGCAGCCTTTTCGGTCCTGATGGGCATCATGTTGCAGATGTCCCTGGAACAAGCCACCAAACTAATTAAGTACCAGGACATAGTTCGAAGGGCATACAACACAGGCAACCCCAGGGCATGGCTGTGTTATGATGAGGCCTTCCGGAAGCAAGCCTCCATAACCCCAGGGCTCAGGTGGGACAGATATGCACAAGACCTTTGGCTCGAGTGCATGAGCAACGTTAACAATGTCCCCCAGACAGACAGTGGCCACGCCTTGGTCAGAGGTGGAGTGGCACCCGTGAATGACCCCTTTCAGTTGGAAGGGCACTGCCCTCCCCCCCCCTGCCAAGGGGGTGACATGCTGGGAGTACAACATGTCAGGGAGTTGTACCCACTCCCCATGCCGTTTTTGGCATGCCTGTTTCCATTGCGCAGGCAACCATGCAGCCTTCCACTGCAACAAGGTCAGGTCCCAGAGCAAAAACAGGCCACCAGCCAAACACCCACAAGGGGGCCAAGGTGCGGGTGGCAGCAAGGGCCCCAACCCTCGTACAGCATAGGGTCCTGAACAGGGTCTTGCGTGACTGCCCCATGCAGGGAGAGGTGTGATACATAGTGGAAGGCTTCAGGGAGGGTTTTAGGATCCCCGCGGACGAGATCAATGTATGGAAGTGGGTGGAGAACCTTAAATCCATCAAGGGCAGGGAGGACTTGGTGCATGCCAAGCTCCAAAAGGAAATAGCAGAGGGCAGGGTTGCCGGCCCTTTCAGGTCCCCACCTATGGCCTTGCTGCATGTCTCACCACTGGGAATAGGGCCAAAAAAGATCCTGGGTGAATTCCACATCATTCACCATCTCTCCTACCCCAGGGGAGAGTCAGTCAATAACACCATCCCAAATGAACTCTGTACCATCCACTATGCATCCTTTGACGCAGTGGTCGACACGGCCAGGGCCTGTGACCTGGGGGCACTCCTGGCGAAATGTGACACTGAATACGCCTTTCGCCTGCTGCCGGACCACCTAGACAATTCCGAGCTACTGGACTTCCAATTTCGAGGAAGTTTCTATTTCAATAAAGCCATTCTGATGGGGTGTTCCATCTCCTGTTCGGCCTTCGAACGGTTTAGCTCGCTACTCGACTGGTTGGTCTGCCACAGAGTGCAATTACGGTATGTCATCCATTATATCAATGACTTCCTGTTCCTGGGCCACACGGGCATGGGCGAATGCGAATGGCTCCTTCAAACATTCCACTCCATTGAGGACGAATTGGGAGTCTCCCTAGCCCCCGAAAAAATGGTGGGGCCAGCCACCAAGCTGGCAGCCCTACTAAGGGCGATCAATGAATGTCTCACTCAAAACAAAGTCACGGTAGGGCAGCTGCAGGGCTTGCTGGCAGCCTGAACTTTAGTTGTCACGTAGTGGTGCTGGGTCAGGCCTTCCTGTCCTGACTCTGTGCCAAAGTACTGGGCAACCTGCCCCCCCATACCACGTCCAAGTGATGGCAGACATGAGAGAGGATCTCTCCATTTGGAGTTGATTCCTGTCCGCCTTTAATGGGGAAAGCCTCTGGAGACAGAGGTTGCTACTTGAAGCCGAGCTCCAGGTTCAGTCCAACGCAGCCAGGTCTCTAGGTTTCAGCCTCTACTTCAGGGGAAAGTGGTGTGCAGCCCCATGGCCCCCCACATGGGGTGAAGCAGGAATAACACATGACCTCACCTTCCTTGAGCTCTACCCAATCATGCTCATGGTCCATTTATGGCCCAGGGATTTCACCAACAAAGCCGTACTTTTTTATTATTATTATTATTTTATAAGCATTTGTATAGCGCCAGCTGTGTACCTGGCACTTTACAGAGCAATAAGATAGATGCAGTCCCTGCCTACGGCTTACAATCTAATAGACACGGAGCAACTTTTCAAACCGCACTCCAAACATGCCGCCGAGGCAGCTGTGCGATTTAAACACACATGTGAATCCGCCCTTAGATATGCAGGGCACAAGCTGTTGAAAGCCCTTATAGGTCAAAACCAGCACCTTGAATTGTGCCCAGAGCACTGATGGCAGCTAGTGCAGATTTGTCACCTCTACTGATGAATTAGCACCTCTTCTGAACAGGATGTGATGCAACCTAACAGTTCATATTTGCAAAGTTTCTGGGATTCCTAGAGGAAAGTACACCTTAGAAATGCACATAACTAATGGACCAAAGCTGCAAACCCATTTAGTCACTCCTTACATGGCTTACACACCTGAACCACGCTTCTGTTGAGAGGTACAAATTCTCCACTTAACCCACTTCAAGCACCCTGTGAGAACAACAGTGGGTTATAGTGTGCTATGGGGATCTTTTGAGGTTGGAATAATTAAATCACAAAAGTATAGAACTGGAAGGGACCTCCCAAGTCATCTAGTCCAAACTCCTGCTCTGAAGCAGGATACCCTATACCTAAAATATCCCTGACAGATGCCTGTCCAGTGTTTTCTTCACTCTGGAAAAGGTGATTGTAAGAATACACTCAGGAGTGAAACTTAAATGGTTCCTGCCTTAGGGTGAAAACAGACATGACAGTAGTCCGCATTGGCCCAGGACTCACCTGCATGTTTGTTCCATCCCTGCCAGATGTGGGGGCGTGTGTCTGCCCTGGGGCAAGTTGCTGGCTGCTATAGGATGCGTCCTCTGGAAAATTTTGGAGATGCATCCTGAGTCAAAGCCTGCCTGGGCCAATCCAGGCCAACGCAGGCCTGCACATCTGGTAGGATTGCCCAGCCCTGCTGCAAGGCAAGATCATTAAATCCGGCCCCTGCGCTCACCCTGGCCCCGCTGAAAAGCTGATTGGAGGGGCCTGGAGGAGTGAACTCACACTGGCCCCACCAAACAGCTGATATGGGGGAGTTGGAGGAACGTGCTCACCCCAGCCTTGCCAACAGCTGACCAGGGGGTGGGGGGTGGCTAAAGCTTCTTCACACACACATACACGCACACCATCGGATGTTTAGGAAGGCTAGGTAAGTATGCTCCTCCAGGCCCCTCCCCATCCGCTGTTTGGTGCGCTCACCCAGCTGCCAAACATCTGATGGGGGGGCACTCCTGTACTCCCCATCAGCTATTTGGCAGGCTGTTTGGTGGCAGCTCTTCCTTTGGTCTGTCCCTGCTGCACCACATTGGTCCAGGAGTCCTGTCCCATGTGGGCAGTTCCTCGGGCCGCCCAGGACGTGAAGGGACCTCAGCTGGCAGCCCCCACACCCGAGTTAAGGGTTGACGGCTGCTTGTGTGAACAGCCCTCCCCACCAACCCACAGAGTGGTGGCTGCAGTGGTTCACTCCAGGATGAGGCAGCAAGCCACCTCACCCGTTATCTATATGTACAAAAATAAGAATAAAAGGGGGGGAAGAGAAAGAAATTCTTAAGTGAATAGAGAATACATAGAAAGGGATAAAAATTATTCATGACCATCACATCAACTGAAGCCCCAACATCAGCCCACCCAAGGGCAGGATTTTCCCCAAAGGGCATTCATAAGTGACATTGTTTGTCCTCGTTAAGAAGTTCTACCTTTCTCAGTAGAAAAAGCAAACATGTTATTATTGAAAGCTGTTGGGAGAAGGGAATTTTGAGAAGAATGCATGAGCACTGGTGTACCCTTTGACCCACAACTGAACTTTTACAAACTCTGCTACCTACTGCCCAAGGGTTTCACTGCTAGGCAGGACAATGAAAAATCAAGACCATCACAAAGGTATCAGGGATGGTTATCATCACCTTTGAGGACTGTCATACCATCAGTACACATTGCCCTCAGCCATCATCTCCAGATCTATATGGCCATCGGTGACAGAGGCACCCTCCCCACCCAGGTCATTCTTAGTTCACTTGGTACAATAGGACCCAGAAGCACGATACCATGAAATGCTCTCTAGAAAAAGAGCATTACTGTGAAAGGTGGGAGTAGAGTAACATTTTGGTTCAGGGGCAGACAACAGCTTTCTTAATGTGCTTGAAAATATTTAAATCTGTTGTTCAGTGCTGGCAGAAAAGTGAAATGCTTACTGAAAACAAAGTGCTAAAAAGACTTTGTCACAAGCTATTGGTTGGCACAGCTAGCTAGAAACAGCGTTATTGCTAGGCAGTCATCTGCCCAAATTCTTTGCATAGATGCAGAAAGGGAAAAGGATGTTTTCTCATATGTTGATTCTCAATGTCAGCTGCACTGTTTTGCATCTGATATGAATCCATTACTCTGTCTGCAATCAGAACAGAAATTTTTGGACCATCAAACACCAATATTGATCTCTCTACATAACTGACACTTACAGAATGTGGCTGTATTTTCATTCTCAACCCCTGTGTTTCAGAAAAGACCAGATTTATTTATGTAGATGTGGGCTCCAACTGGAAACTGTATCGGAGCCCCCCCCCCCCGCCGCCCTACCTCTTAGACACCAGGGGGTTTGACAGTGGAGGGAGGAAGTACTGAATGTCAGAGCTCTTCTATAGTGTGCTGATCCTCACCTGATGTATGACCCCTTAAGCACTAGAGAGACCAGTGACTGTTATAATTTATGCTGAAACAGCACAGCATGAGGCGAGTTCACAGTACTGTGGAGTAAAGCTGGCTTGTGGGAAGGACTTTTATCTACTAGTAGGTGCTATATGGAAACCTAGGAAAGGATGTAGCCCCTGATTGTCAAAGAAAATGAAATTAAATTACAAACCTCTGTTACTTTAAAAAATTTTAAAAAAACCTCTCAGTAGTACTGGGGCAAATAAGGGAGAGAGGAAAACGATTAAGTTCCATGAGGCCTTGGCTCCCTAATGGCTGACCTCCATGTTCTCTTTTTAGAATCGTTGAGTGACTTCATTTTCCATCAGCACAGTCCACGTGCAAAAGAGCAGAGTTAGGATTTAAGCAACTTCCAGGAACAGTTTCTAAACTTAGATTCTTGTGACCAAATCCCCCAGTGTAAAATTCTATGATTTGCAAACTCAACATACATGCAATTTCTTGAGGCAAACCAATTAAATTGAATACAATGGGAGCTTTTAAACAGACCACGGGGTGGCCACCCCTGGGTCTGCTCTGGCAGCGGCAAGTTTAAATAGAGTCTCCTGCTGCCCACACCCGTGCATGCTCCCCCCCACCCCTGCCATAGAACTGCGGATCCCGCAACTCTATGGCCATTGCTGGGGCAACCCGCAGCTGGGAGCAGAACTGCAACAGCCGTCCATACTTTAGATGGATGGCTGCTCTGTCCCAGGCTGGTGCTCCAGTTTCAGGTGGCCTGCTCTGCTGGTGGTGCTCTGGGATATTCTGGAGCATCGCAAGCAGAACTTACCTGGAGTGGCAGCGCCTGCTCCGCTCCTGTTCTACCTCACCCCAGCGTGGCTCGTCTCTACACAGATGGGCCACCTGGGGGTAAGGCAGCGCAGGAGCAGAGCAGGTGTCTGTCTAAAGGCATCCAATGATTGTTTCTTTTCAAGTCTGTTTCTCCTTAATTATGTGTGAGCATAACCATTTTATCAGCTATCCTTTCTAACCACTTCTAAGGGATTACATCCCATATGTACATTCAGATTTGGAGAAGTGTCTCGGGGTGCATCTACACATAATGGTAGCCCCATATATTCCTCCATTTCTGCATGCATTTACATAAACACAAGAATGGTTATCTGATAACCTAGGTTTGTGGATCAAGAAAAATGTGGAGTTGCAGACCCAGGTTTTAGTTCACATGTAGCCAATGGGGTTTGATGGCCAGTCTCATACAAGGGGTCAGACTTGATGATCTGTTGGCCCATTCTTCTGACCCTGGATCCCAAGGCTCTGTGGTTCTTGTCACCTTCCTGAAGCTGCTAACTGCCCAGAGCCCAGTCTCCCATGAGTGAGAGTGGGCTATCACTGGGGCCCTGCTCAGAGCTATATTCTGGGTCTTCATTATAAGGTGTCTAGTCCAAAAGGGTGATTTAAAGCCACTGTCAAGTCTGCAGCAGATGTCAAAGGCAGGGCCTTAAGCAAGCAAACTGAATTTCTGCCTGAAGCTCAGAACTAAGGCTGGCTGCTGATCCGGGAGGCATTTGGGTCCTCCTGGCCAGTCCTAAGACAGAGCCCTGCAGCCGATCAAACTAGAATTAAGCAGTACCTGGGAAGAGCATAGGATTCGAGTTGCTCTGGAGCCCTTGTATTTGTACCTGCCCTGGTGACGGGAAATCAGGTTATACCTGTGAGTCCTGGTGGGTTCTAACTTCACTGATGTCAAATCCTGGCACTAATTGTGGAAATTACAATTTAAACTCTCTTAGGCTGCTTTCACACCTTACAAAATGGGCTATTATAATAACTGGAGACAATACCACGTATTATAATTCTACAATTTTTGTAATGTGTGAATGCGCTATTCCCCTTTTATACTGAGAGATCTCAGGTCATTGTAAGAGCTACCAAATGTGGCTCTTACAATGACCCGAGATCTTGCAGCATAAAAGGGGAATAGTGCATTCACACATTACAAAAAATTGCAGAAATATAATACCCAGTATTATCTCCAGTTATTATAATAACTCATTTTGTGAAAGCAGCTTTACCCTCATGCTGGGGCAAACTGGGCTACTTAGAGATGCTGGCTTCTGCTGGTAGAGATGCAGGGCTGCACCACCCCAGGGAGTGCTCTAGAATAGATTGGGTCTCAGATGTCCCAGTTCCTCTCTGAGTTTCCTTGCACTTGGGTGGGTGGGGGGTGTCTACATTGGACATCATCTCTCCGACAGCACAGACTTGTTCCTCTGATGAGCTGATATAATCCTGAAGGCTAGATGGGAGGGATGATAGGGGTTTGGCTCTGCCTTGTCCCTGTCCCTCTAGGGCATCCTTAGGATAGCCTGCCCCTCAGCCAATGCTAGAATGGAGCAATGGCCTCACTTGTCTGTTAGCAGCAGTAACAGTGGATGTAAACAGATGAACGCGGAGGCTGCCCCTGGAGCTGCTCCAGGAATGCACCCCCACGTCTGTCTGCTTGCAGCCCCGCCTGGGTCCATTTTAGACAAATCCAGCAGTTGCCCCAGTCTGCAATCCGCCCGCACGGCGCCTGTCCCCAATGCTTTAGTTGGCGCCCAGAGCTGCAGTGCAGGTCCACTGAGCAGATGGACAGATGGAGAGCAGCCCTGCTTCGGGCTGGTGTGCCGTGTTTGGCAGGCCCACTCTGCAGGTGGTGCTCCGGGATGTTCTGGAGAACTGCAAGTGGGACTGGCCTACAGCAGGCAGTGCCTGTTTCACTTCCACATCTGGCACAGTGACTTTAGATGGACGAGCCAGCCCAGGGGTGAAGCGGGCTGGTGCTGCCAGCACCAGGGCAGCCCATCCATCTAAAACCACTCAGTGTCACGGCTTGGCATGAGCTGTACATTGGGTGAGGGAGAGAAGAAGGATAAGAAGAGGTAAAGTTGCTTGTGTTTGATTAATCTCTCCCGAGCATCCACACTGAGGTGCAAACTATTCCTCACCCTTTTAAAACAAATTAGAGGACAAGGAATAAACAGGGAGTTTGCTTTACGAACTCAGGAAACTAGACAAGGCAATTTTATCCTTTAAACTTAGGGCCAATTTTTGCCCTCGGTGATATCCCAGCAGCCACACTGAAGCCGAGATGGAACTGAAGGCAAAAACCGGCCCTTAATCATTAAAATATTATTTAGAAGAACAAGAATGGGAACAAAGGGCAAAGAATCCCCACTTCCATATCAATGTACCAGATATTTTGCATTCATACAGAGCAGAGTTCATGAACTCTTCCTAACCATGTTAACAATCCACTGGGTTTCTAAAGAAGCAGCAGGGGTTGGTATTAGAAGTCTCCCCCCTCTGCATCAATAACATGCTTTGACACACTGATGGGATTTCCAGCATGTGCCTTGCTGAGGACTCAGCTGCCACAATAGGCAACACTCTGCAGTGACATCGCAGGAACTGCCTTGCAGGGAGTGAAGTCTAATTCTCAATCACTAACTTGAAATGCTGGTCTAGGTTTGCATGGGATTTCTATTTTAAATGCATTCTTCCAACTTATGTCAATTCTGTTTCATTAACTACTCTTACATGAAGTTGATAGTAGGGGCTTCACTGATTATTAATAAAAAATTATTAGCAAGTATTTCTGAGGGGCCAAGGACCATTCCCAAGTGTTTGAGTTGGTTTGAGGGGGGTCCAGTGAGGGGGTCCAGTGATGTGTGGCTTTCTCTGGGGCCGAGTAAGTTTTAAAAAATAAAACAAAACTGGGCATCCTCAGAAAGCCAAATGGCCCCTTCTGAGCATGCTCAGACCTTTCCAAGATGGTGCTGGCAGTGTCCACACGCTGTGAGTACCATCTTGGAAAGGTCTGAGCATGGTCAGAAGGGGCCATTTGGCCCTTCTGAACATGCCCAGGTTTTTTTCTTTCTTTTTTTTTTTTAATTTACCCCGCCCCAGAGGAAGCCACGCGTCACTGGACTACCTCTGGAGGGGGAGTACTCTACCCCATAGTCCCTGCTAGGCCCCACCCCCTTAAGCACCCCATCCCTGAACCCCTGCTAGGACCCTACCCCCCTTTCCTGGCCCCTGCTGGCCTATTCAATCCCTGGCCAGTGGGGGCCAAGGAAGGGGGAGCAGGAGCCTAGCGCTGGCCTCCATCCCCCTTGCCTGCACTCACTTGGCCAAGGATTTTCCAAGTTCCAAAGTTTTAGGGGCCCTTCCTTGAAACTTCAGAACTCGTAAAATCAAGTTGAATACCCCAGTCCTTTGTGTTTTCTGAGGAAAACCAAGGCCCACATTTCAGCAGTATTTGATCATTATAGAGTTTCCAGTAACCAATTTTAAAAGTTTCATTCTAGTTCACAAGGTTTTCCTGATGGAACTGCACACTGTTTCACTGCCAGGTTAAGGAAGGGGTGGTGCTTCTAGAACACAAACAGATGCATTGTTGCAGTCCTCAATGGGACTACTCCAGGGTAAGTGATCTGAGAAGTGCAGTCTAAGGATAACCCATGTGTGGTTAGTCTAGGAAAGGTGGCACAGAAATCTGCAGGGCCGGACTTACCGCAGGGCGGCAGGAGGCGGACGTCCTGGTCCTGGGGGGGCGGGGGCGCGCTCGAGTCTGAGATAGCAAGGCAGATTGCCCCAAGTCTGAGACAGGCAGGCAGTGGAGGGGGTCAGCGGGAGTAAGGGAGAGGCAGAGGACCCGCCTCTCCTTCACTCCGTGGCCCCCTCCACTGCCTGTCAGTCTCGACCACGGAGTGAGGGAGAGGTGAGGCCTCTCTGCTTCTCTCTCACTCCCTGGCCGAGACTGACAGGCAGCGGAGGGGGCCACGGAGTGAGGGAGAGGCAGAGGCCCCACCTCTCCCTCACTCCCTGGCAACTTCTGGTAGCGGGCACGGTGGCAGTTTTAATCAGCTGCTGCGGCGCCCACCTGCCCCAGGAAGCCGGCGAGCGGGCCCAACACAGGGCCCAGACCGGCGGCAATGGATGAGGTAAGCACCCCGAAATGGCTGGCCTTGGGGATGGGCAGAGGGAAGTGGCCCTCCACCTGTACCCAAGCCCTGGCCCGGGTAGCGCTCCCAGACTGAGCCAGGGAGCACCCCATGAGCTGGGGAGTGCTCCTAGGTCCGCTGATGAGAATAGGGCACATAAGTCCTGCCCGGCTGAGCTGTTCCAGGTGGTGAGGGGGCTGGTCAGTCTGGCTTCCCTCCGCCTGGACGTAGAACCATCAAATGCTCACTGTGATTTGTTTGTGGACTTTTAGGGGGATAAAATTGCTCGAATTCACCAGAGTTTTGATGTGACTTTTTTTAGCAGAGAACGGGTCAGAGGCAGTAGAAGCCCCTTCTTGTCCTGTTTTATGGGATGAATTTCAGGCAGTGTTGCCCTCAGATGCGAGGGATGCTCTTGGGACTCTTCGAGCCACCTATTGTGAACTAGATCCATGCCCGTCCTGGCTGGCTAAGGATAGCCAGGAGACATTGGGGTCGTTGCTGGTGGGGACAGTAATCACCTCCCTTGGGGAGGGCAGGGTGCCAGGCTGTCTCAAGGAAGCAGGGGTGCAGTCCCTGCTAAAGTAACCATCTTTGGACGTTGACGTCCTTGCCAGTTATCGGTCAGTCTCTAACCTTCCCTTTTTAGGGAAGGTTATTTAATGGGTGGTGGCTCAGCAGCTTCAGGGGCATTTGGACCAGGTTAACTTTCTCGATCCCTCACAGTCAGGCTTTCATCCGGGTTATGGCACACAGACTGCGCTTGTGGTCTTGGCCAACGACCTCTCCCGTGAGTTGGACCGGGGTCATTCGACCCTGTTGATCCTGTTAGATCTCTTGGCTGCATTTGATACCGCTGATCATGAGTTGTTGGTGACTCAGCTGCGGGACCGGGCAGGGATTGGCGGGACTGTTCTTGAATAGTTCCGCTCTTTCTTGGCTAGGAGAACCCAGCGTGTGGTGCTGGGGGAGTTTTCATCTTCCCCCTGGGGCCTCACACATGGAGTACCGCAGGGTTCCATCTTATCCCCTCTCTTGTTCAATGTGTACATGCAGCCTTTGGGAGAGGTTGTTAGGGAGTATGGAGTGAGATGACATCAATATGCTGATAACATCCAGCTATCTCCCTCATTTTCCTCCGATTCAGGCCTAGCAGTCGCGGTGCTTACCTGGTGTTTGTCCACTGTGGGGGATTGGATGAGGGCGAGCCACCTGAGGCTAAATCCTGACAAGACAGAGGTGATGGTTGTAGCGAAGGCTGAGGGAGTGATGACCCTCATCATTGATGGGGTCTGTCCTCCCCTGGTTTCTTAGATCCAGAGTCTGGGGGTGCTTCTGGACCCACAGCTCCACCTGGATGCCCAAGGTGGCAGCTGTGGCGAAGGGAGCATTTCTCCAGTTACATCTGGTGCATCGACTTAGGCCATATGTCTTGGACTCGGATCTGGCCACAATCATCCTTGCTTTTATTACCTCGAGACTGGATTACTGCAACACGCTCTATGTGGGACTACCCTTGGTGCTGGTTCGGAAGCTGCAGCTGGTGCAAAATGCGGCGGCCCATCTCTTGACTGGGACGGGCCAACACGAGCATATTACACCAGTACTTCACTCTCTACACTGGCTGCCGATAGGTTTCTGGGCCCAATTCAAGGTGTTGGTGTTGACCTTTAAAGCCCTAAACGGCTTGGGCCCCGCCTAACTGCAGGACCGCCTCAGCCTCCGGGTCCTGGATCAACCCCTGTGGTCGGCTGGGGGCGCCCTCCTTGGGGTTCCCCGGGTGTCTACTATGAGGAGGGCATTCTCCGTGGCTGTGCCACGGCTGTGGAACTCCCTCCCGTCGGAGATCCACTTGGCTGTCGGCCTCCCCTCTTTTCGCAAACAATGTAAGACCTGGCTGTTCCGCCAGGCCTTTCCCGAGGGAGATGGGATGGGTAGGTTGGGTTAGGTTAGGGTAGGGTTTTATATTGTTTTTAACTGTAATCATTATTGTTTATTTTAATGTTTTAAATGGTTTTTAAGATGTTGTGAACCGCCCCGAGATGCCTGAGGCAGGAGGGGGTGGCATATAAAATTTACTATAAATAAATAAATAAAATAAAATAAACATTTCTCCCCTGCCCTGGGCCCCGCAAATCCTAAGGCAGACCTGGAAATCTGGGCATCGTTAGTGCCAGATCTTCAGCTGATGTGCATCAGAACTGCTTTAGAAAAGTGTGCCAGACAAGAATGACACCAGATGAAGATCTAGACTAGGGGTGGGAGCCTACAGCTGTTCTCTATTTCTGAAGTTGCCTGTGGATTCAGTCCCTACCCTCAAGTCCTGAAAGACTGAGCTCAGAGAAAAGTAGCAGAGTTAAAGGCAGGTATTCAAGGATAGAGGATGGATCAGCATCGATCCCTGATCTGGACTAGGTGCATAGCTAGGATGAGATGCTTGCCTTCCCCCTCAAGCTGCACCAGCCTGGGGTGACTCGCATAGCTATAAAATGTGCAGGTGGCGCATGTGTGCCCTGCCCAGGCTGGTGCAGCTGAACCCCCTGCACATACGAAAACTATGCCCCTTATCTGGACCTTCCCTTCTTTCCCCCTTCATGCGCATACCCATTAAATGCTCCTATTCCTAAATCCTATGCAGTTCATGGAGTACTAGTTTTCAAAGTGACCAGTGGGAGGGAGACAGTTCTCCACCTATGCGCTAGATCTTAGACCTTAGAGATGGGTCCATAAAAAATAATAATTGAAAACTGTAAAACTATTTGTTTTGCAAGGGTCAAAATGAACCCTATCCTTTTTTTAAAAAAAGGAAAAATGTTTTGAGGGTTTTTTTTCAAAATGAATCTTGATTATCCGAAAATTTTGTTTGCCAAAAATCCAAAAAAAACAACTCTAGAGCCACACAGCATAACTCGGAGACAAGCGTTTTGCTTTGTTTGGAGGAAGGACAGAATGACTGATTTTTTTCCCCCCCCTTGGACAAGCAGGAGAACTTGCTACATGAGGCAGCACCGAGGAGCTAGACAGTGTGGTATGTTCCTCAATCCCTGGTGACTGGCTGTGGAATTGTGGAAATTGTGCACCCTTCAGGATAAAACAGGAGTTAATCTGCAAGGATTTGAAATCTTCTTTCATGTAACACAGCCAAAAATCTCTCTCACAGGCAAACCTTGCAGGGTCAGGAGGATAACCTGTAGGAAGTAGCCAGATGTTAATTAAATAAGAGTAGATTCCACGCAATGTATCACTTTTCCCACTGGTGTTCGCACCTGCTAACAGGAACCTCTGCAACTTTTTCACCTTGAGGTATTTCTGATTTGGGGCATTGCTACCATGGAGCGAGGGGGCTTAGTTGAGCCTTGGCAATAGACTCCAGGGGGGACCCTTTGCAAATGGCCTGAGTGCTGCTAGGAAATGTTCAGTCAGCAGGGACGGAGTACTGGCCCTGCTCCTCCCCCACCCACTCTGAACATTCAGTTTGTTTGTGTGTGTTGGGGATTTGCAGTGGCGCTCATGGCTGGGGTTCCTCTAGAATGGTGGCAGCCCGAAGCGGGAGCTCTCACTCCATCCCCTGTCCCCACAACCTGGAGAGCCTGCCACCTTGTCCTTAAGGGAGACCCATAGTTGGGACACGAGTCTGAGCCCGCTATAACTTTGCAATATCACCATTGCTAGGGTAATTTCAGACATGACGGGCCTTTCGGCCCGCTACGCTGAACCCTGGACCGGGATCCGTCTTGGAATCAGACGGGCCGTCGTTTAGATGTGCCGGCCTGATCGGGGAGGGGCTGCGCAGCACAACGTGCGGCTGCTCAGCCCCACCCCCCATGCTCCTACGGCCGCCCATCCTCGGGGAGACGGATGGCCGCTGTGCCCGATCCCGTACCGCGGTCAGAACCATGGTCCAGAACAGGGCGAGGTAACAGACGTTACCTTCACCCCAGAATCGTCGTTTAGATGTGCCGGCCTGATCGGGGAGGGGCTGCGCAGCACAACGTGCGGCTGCTCAGCCCCACCCCCCACGCTCCTACGGCCGCCCGTCCTCGGGGAGACGGATGGCCGCTGTGCCCGATCCCGTACCGCGGTCAGAACCATGGTCCGGAACAGGGCGAGGTAACAGACGTTACCTTCACCCCAGAATCGTTGTTAGCTTTGAACCCCACCAGGAATTCACCGTGGTGAACATCTGGCGGGGCTCAAACAGACGTTCGCACGATCACAGCCACCACCCTGAATCCACTGCGATTCAGGGTGGTTGACTGTGATCCCGTAATGTCTGAAATTACCCCTAGTTCTTAATTTGTAAAGTTAGAGGTGCCAAGGCTCAACAACAACATGGCAGTGGCAACACAGTAGCCCTTTTTACATGAGACGGACCCACGCATGCACACGCAGATCTGCTGTGTGTGCATGTGTGAGTGACACCCGTGTGACCGCCGTGGTGGGTGTGCGGGCGTGCTCCCATGATCCACCCATCTCCACGCCAAGCGCATGCACCTGGGACCTCCCAGCCTTGTGAATGTTACACTCCTTGTCTCTCCCTCTGTTCACCTTCCTTTGTCTCAAACCACCCACCCCCCAACCCCCGTCTCTCTTAGATTGTAAGCCCTAGGGCAGGGACCATGTCTATTCAATTACTTTGTAAAGCACCAGGTACATTGCTTGCGCTATATAAATGCTTGCTAATAATAAATAATAAATCACCCATGCACGGAGCAACCAGTGAAAAGGCAGGTTGCTCCATGTGTATAGGTGGGTGGAGATGTGTGCACGCTCATCTGAACCCCCCCCCACCCATCGCCCCTGCAGCAGCGCTCCACCCGCCACACACCAATTCCCCCTCCCGCCTGTTTAAAAAGGGCCAGTGAGTGGGTGACTTGGATCGCTTTCAGACTGAATGTCCGATATGTATTTCCTATAAAAAAAGTCTGTGACCTTTGATAACCTATTAAGGGTGTCCTCCTCACCTTTTTTCCTGTGACAACAACAGTTGCCCAAGCTGTTAGAAAGTAGAAGCGTTTCTATTAAAACAGCATTGGCCCTGCTCCTGCATACAAGTTTGGATTTCTTTTTCACAAGATAGCACACTTATAATTTGGTGTAGAACAGAATCTGAAGTCCGTTGGCAGTGTCATGCTTTCCGAAAGTCATTCATCCCAGAGATGTTACTCTGAAGGGTGACCAGTGCTGAATCCAGGAAAGTTAGGACTCTCCGAGAAATGGCACTGTGAGCCCCCCTTTTCTAACAGGAATGTTTGGACACAGCGGGTGTTTTCAGATGCACAGGGAGTCCGCCAGAGCCCAGAGCTGCTCTATGGGCCCACCCCCATGGTCACCAGTTACCAGCTCCACCCAGGGCCACATCAGATAAACCACTGTATCACATTGTATGGGAGCAGAGTAAATTATAGCCACTTAGCTAACTCCTTTCTGTATAAAGTGAATTGGCTAAAGATTTTCAGAGAACATTGAAATTTTAATTGGGCTTGTATGTTAGGAACAAGTCCCTTCCTAATTCATACCTATCAGAGGGTTATAGTTCATTCTGTGAACTTGCTAAACCATTTCACTACTGTTTAATGGGCCAGCTACATCTATGGCTGCCATCTTTAGCAGGTAGAGTACAACATTCCACACTTAGGTCAAGGAAACATCAGCTGCACAAGAACACAGATACTGGAGCAGTGGATCAGCACAAAAGCCTGGAAGGAGCACACGTGTAAATGATCCCCTTTAAACATAAGCTAATTTTGGAGTGAAAGGTAGGTCTTTCTTATCACTACATATTGCTGATTGACAAAGTAATCATACTGTCTCCTAAGGGTTCTGGCTGTTCTGAATCAGCATGTAAGACAAAAAAAATGTACCCAATCAGCCATACACAAAAATGGTACGTGCACAATACGACATGAACAGCAAGATCACAGGACTTTGTTATTTTTAACAAGGGTAAGAGATGAAAAATGAAGAGTTGTTGCCTAAAAATAGGTGATATGCCGCAGTAGACGAAGCCAGAATTACTTTTCCCCAGGCAAACATTATGCAGTCATAACATCTGCAGGTGTTCTGAGTTGAGAATCAAAGACTTTGTTTGTGCAATGATGATGCTTGCCAGAGCCAGCAAAACTTGCTCTCTGTAACATCTCATGAACCCTTCATGTCCCTGAAATATGCTTTAGATGGGTCAAGGATACTTTAATGAATTTTTCAGGAGTTATATATCTTAAGAACTAAAAATACTGGCACTTGAATTAATGTGAATGTTTACACTGAAACCAGCCTACTTTGGGAGATGCAATGAAAGTGACTAGAAGGACATTTGTGGTTTATTCTGGTGATATACTGTATAGAGTAGGAATTACCAAGATAAGTACTCTCAATTATTATTATTTTTCATATGAAACTCTTATGAAAAATAAGTCATAAATTACTGCTTCCTGGAGCAGCTCATCCTGGAACTAGCAAGATAAGGAGCCACTCTAGATCTAGTCCTAAGTGGAGTGCAGGATTTAGTGTCAGGGGTAACGGTGCTGAAGCCGCTGGGCAATAGTGATCATAATATAATCAAATTAGACATACTCACAAGAGGGAAAATGACAAATAAAACCACTGCAGTAACATATAACTTTAGAAGGAACAGTTGCAAGGAAACTTAAAGGAACAGTTGCAAGAATTAAATGTCTACAGGCAGCATGGAGACTATTTAAAAACACCATTTTGAAAGCTCAGTTTAAATGTATTCCACAAATTAAAAAAGGTAGGAAGAGGACCAAACGTCTGCCTGTGTGGCTAAATAGTGAGGTGAAAGAGGCTATTGGAGCCAAAAAGGCATCCTTTTAAAAATGGAAAGAGAGTTCCAATGAGGTAAATAGGGAAGAGCATAAGTGTTGCCAAAGTACATGTAAAAAGTTAATAAGACAGGCCAAAAAAGCATTTGAGGAGCAACTTGCTAAAGATGCTGAAACTAATAATAAAAACTTTTTCAAGTACATCAGAATCAGGAAGCCTGCTAGAGAGTCAGTTGGGTCGTTAGATGACCAGGGGGTGAAAGGGGTGCTTAGGGAAGAAAAGGACATTGCAGAGAAGCTGAACGAGTTCTCTGTTTCGGTCTTCACTGCAGAGGATGTTGGGGAAATACCCACACCAGAATCTTACTTTGTAGGTGATGAATTGGAAGAGCTGTCACAAATCAACACGACTCTGGAAGTGGTTCTAGAGCAAAGTGATAAACTAAATACTAACAAATCACCAGGACCAGATGGTATTCACCCCAGAGTTCTGAAGAAATTCACATATGAAATTGCAGACCTACTGTTAGTAATTTGTAACCTATTGCTAAAATATGGCACTGTACCGGAGAATTGGAGGGTGGCAAATGTAACCCCGATATTTAAAAAGGGATCCAGAGGTGATCCTGGAAACTACAGATCAGTAAGCTTGATGTGTGTGTCGGGCAAAATGGTGGAAATTGTCATTAAGAACAGAATCACTGTCTTGTTTTGGGTATTTGTTTTTGCTTTTTGCTTATTTGGTTATATTTGTTTGTGACAGTCCTTGGACCTGCTGGAGTGGGGAAGTTTTCTGTGGACCTGACAATGTGGAGTGGGGTAGTCTTCGCCAGGGGTAATGGTGGTGGCAAGAAAGCCTCACATACAAAAAAATATATCTTGTACTCGTGCTGACTCCAAAACATATTACATGACATAGTGCAATCTCTGAAATGTATCTCTCTGAATATAAGAGGATTAAACTGCCCAGTTAAATGACAGCATACAATGCATCTTATTATGTCTCAGAGAGCGGAGGTTTGGTTGTTTTTTTTTACAAGACACACACCTTCTCAGACACGATATGGGGCGATTTAGGGATAAACATTTTGGCCACCTCTACTTCTCATGTGCTGCTAAAAAGAGGGCTGAGGTGATGATAGGATTTTCAGCTTCATTGGGCTTCCACCTACTGAGGCAAGCCAAGGATAAGGACAGCCGCTTTCTTTTACTGGTGGTGGAAAGAACTGGGGAAATCTTCACACTGGTTAATTTATATTGTACCAATGGTAATTCGGTCCCATTTTTTAAGGATCATCTTTCAAAAATCCTTGATCTGGTTCAAGGGAACTTCCTGATAATGGGAGATCTGAACTGTCCCCTCTCCTGCCTGGATAGGTCCTGTGGGACTCCCTTGGGGGGCTGGCAGAATGGAGTGGCTGAGTTGATCTAAGAGGCTAGTCTTAAAGATATTAGCAGAGTATTAGATCCCGGGCATAGAGATTAAACATTTTTTTCACCCCAGCATTGGACTTATACCAAAATTGACCATGTCTTAGTGTCACCAAAAGGTATTGAGAAATGTCTAGTCTATGCAATCATCCCAGTGATGTTCACTAACCACCATGCTGTAAGATTGACATTACAGGCGGAAAGCTGTTCCAGAAACCTCCTAGTTCCTGGCGCCTTTCTAATAATTTATTACAAGATCAACTGGCCAAAGAAAAAATAGTTGAAGTATTAAAAGACTACTGTAAGTACAATGATATCCCCCCTGTGACATCTCACACATTGTGGGATGCTGCAAAAGTCATGCTGTGGGGCGAATTTATTTCCTTGGCAGCCTTTCGCAAGAAGGACAGAGCCAGAGAGTTAAAGGATCTTTACTCACAATTTAATATTCTGTTGCTGGCTGATTAAGCTAATCCCAGCAAGAGAAGCCAAAGACTCATAACCAAACTTAGAGGGGATATAGATCTCCTTGAGGCCGATAAAATGGCCCAGCAATTATTTAATACATTTATTTATTTTATTTAATTTTACAATTTTATACCCCACCACTTCTGCAGAGCAGCTTGGGGCAGCTTACAATTTAAATCAAAAATATAAAACATATAAAATAACAATATAAAACAACATGGTGAAGCCATAAAAATATAAACATAAAACAAAACCCCCCCTACCCTAACCCTCAACCCCCCCAACCCATCCCTCCCTCATCCGTCCCCTCCACCGAACAGCCAGGTTTTACAAACCTGATGAAAAGTCAGCAGGTCCGGGGCCAGGCAAGCCTCCTCTGGGAGGGAGTTCCACAACGAAGGTGCAGCCACCAAGAATGCCCTCTCCATAGTGGCCCCCTGATTTACTCGGGGGACCTCCAAGAAGGTGCCCCCAGTGGACCGCAGGTGCCAATCGAGGACCCGGGGAGTAAGACCCAGGATGGTCCCGCAGATAGGTCAGGCCGAGGCCATGTAGGGCTTTAAAGGTAAGAACCAACACCTTGAATCAGGCCTGGAAGAAAATAGGCAGCCAGTGCAGAGAATGAAGCACTGGTGTAATGTGCTCCCGGCGACCCGACCCCGTAAGGAGCCGGGCCACCACATTCTGCACCAGCTGCAACCTCTGAACCATCATCAGGGGTAGCCCTATGTAGAACATGTTGCAGTAGTCCAGTCTAGAGGTAACAAAAGCATGAATGATGGTGGCCAGGTCGGAATCGGAGACATAAGGCCGAAGCCGCCAAACCAGATGAAACTGTTGGAAAATCCCCTTCACCACCATCTCTACCTGGATATCCAAGCGGAGCCGGGAATCCAGGAGCATCTCTAGACTCCGCACTTGGGAGACCAATGGGGTACAAAACCGTCAATGACGGGGGAAGTTCCACCCGCCGCTCTCCCCAACAACATTACCTCCGTCTTGTCAGGATTCAGCTTCGGTTGTCTCTGCCTCATCCAGTCCCTCACAGTCATCAAACACCAGGAAAGTACAGACTCTGCCATGTCTGGGTCCGATTAAAATGAGAGGTACAGTTGAGTGTCATCAACATATTAATGACAACTCACTCTGAACCACCTCACAACCTTGCCTAATGGCTGCATGTATACATTAAACAAGAGCAGGGACAGACTAGAACCTTGCTGGACACCACACAAGAGGTCACAGGGGGAAGAGGACTTATCCCCCAGCACCACTCGTTGGGTTCAGGCGGATTAAGGCTTATATTATGAAAAGAGCAATAAGGGTGACCGTTTACTAGCCAACCTGGTTAAAGTCAAAAGAAATAAGACAATGATAACTCAAATCAGCAAGGCGGATGATTGCTTGTCTACTAGGCAGGAGGAAATTGCTGAGTCCTTATCTAATTTGTATTACGACTTATACAAGTCTTCCTCGCCTGATAGAGGCAAAATTCAGGACTTCTTAAAATCCCTAAAACTATCTTGACTAGATGGGTTCCATAAAGAAATGCTCAACGAGCCCTTTACTGTGGATGAGGTTAAAAATACCATTAAACATCTTCCCAAGAGAAAGACTGCTGGTCCTGATGTCTTCTCATCAGAGTTTTATCAGGTCTTCGCAGACTAGGTAGCACCCATGCTAACTAGAGTATATGATATAATCAGATTTGGCACTATGCCGGATTCTTTCTCTTTAGCAAATGTTGCATTATGCCTGAAGGCCAGCAAGCTGTCTGAGAAGAGTGCTAGTTATTGTCCCGTTTCCTTACTTAATACAGATTTTAAAATATTCTCAAAGACCCTAGCTAATAGGCTAAACAACTGTATACTGTATAGGCTCCCTCAT
>QEPC01011191.1:2792107-2885920 GCA_003113815.1 Sphenodon punctatus
AGCCATGGAACCATGAAACTATACAATCACTAAAGAATATTTTCACAGCTTAAAAATATATTGTAGTTACTGCAGCACCATATTAAATAACTACCTGTCTCTCGCTGGTGGGTGTATACTTTCGTAACCCAAAGCATTAAAGTAAACCCAAAAGCAACATCTAAACACTTCCTGGATCTCTGAATGCCCACAGCACAATTCGTCCCTTCTCCATAAGAAGATCGAAGTGGAAGAACTAATCAAGCTCTTTTATTAATCTTTTTTAAGTTATTTTCCTTTGGAAGGAAGACTTGAAAATGTATCTTGGTGTAATGAATAATGGGTAAAAACAGACGTGGAGGCGGTGCGGCGACTCTCCAACCCAGCACGTGGTGGGAAACAGCAGCTGACACAGCCCAGGTTGTGGAGGGGCACAAAACAAACATGCCCACAGATGAGCTCGGCCTGGGTAGGTCAGAGGGCTAAACATATGGGCAGACAGGCAGGCAGCCCTGCCCCCATCCTGCTTCAAGCACCCCACTCTCCGCCATGGCAACCAGCAATGACACTCATCCATGGAAGCCCCCACCCCAAGGCAGGAATGGTGGGGCTGAACACACGTACTAGCCTGCGTTGGCCCGCATGGGTGGCCCTTAGCCTGGGCTGTATTCTCAGAGATTTTCCGAGAATGCAGCCCGGGCTAGCCGCCTACTTCCCCCGGGCTAACATCTGGCGGCATGTAAACAGATGTGCTGGTGAGTCCTGGGCCACAACAGACCACCATCACATCTTTTTACTGTTACTCACTAAAAATCTGTTCACTGTTTATGGCTGTTCACTGTTACTCAATGAAGCCAGGAAGACTACTCCTTTTTCCTGAAGATCATAGGTTATTCACAGTCTCAGCACCTCAGATTGGCCCTTGGAGACTGCAAAGAGAATTCTCACTGATTGCTTATCTTTTCAGAGGATAGCAGATATATTCACAGCTGTTGGTCAGTACTCCTTAGGCTGCCACTAAGAATAGTAAGATTTCTACAAGCTCCCTCCCTGTCAGGGACCACAAAGGCAACATGGAGAGTCAGTGCAGGATGAGGTCCAGGGAAACATGTTGGGAGAGTCTGTGCAGCATCAGGATCCAACGTCCAGGAGATAATGCAGGAGTGGGGTCAAAGGGCCATAGCAGGGGTTGGCACACAGTTCAACAGGGCAGGCACAGATGAGGCAGGACTGGAAAAGACAAGGCAGGACTGGACTTGTCAAAACACAGTTGGAACCAGGCGGAGTGGTCTCACTGGGCAGTCACATAGGGGGCACATCCCAAAGATGCCAGGCCCCCATCAAAGCAGATGCCAAGCCCCAGTATCTCAATGGTCAGATTTGCCAGCAGGATCAGAAGGGCCATGTTCTCAGAGGGAAGGTCAGAAGGGTCAGCAGCCTCCAGCTGGTCCAAAAAACACTGAGGTTCAGAGAGTGCAGAGCCAAGTCCAAGGTGCATGGAGACACAAGGAGGAGACAACAGGAACCAGGAAGTAACTGATGATGATGTCTGATGATGATTTATTATTTATATAGGACAGCAATGCACCTGGCACTGTACAATCAATAGTTACAGACAGGTCCCTACCCCCAAGGTTACAATCTAAGAGACAAGGGAGAGGCGAACATCGGGAGGAGGTCTTATAACAAATACTGGGCATTGGCCAATGTGAACTGGTGGTGCTGCAGAGCCAGCTGCTGCACCCAGGGCCCCAAGGGTGCCGGTTCAAGCCTGAGTCTTTATACTCCCAGTTCGCTACCAGAAGCTGAACCGTTCTCTCTTTTAAGTAACTTTTATAACCTAGACAGCTCTTTGCATAAGACATGCTGTGGTCTAATGCACTAAAGTCTATATCTATAATAAGGGTCTCTGCTGTGCTCATCAACAGGTATAAGGCTGGAAACAAATGACTTGTAAAAGTCCACTCCTGACTTGAACTACAACTTTTTTAAGCCTTGGATTCTGCTTTTGTATCCCCGTCTTTTGAACCAATTCATTTGTTAACATCCACAAAGTGCTATTGTTTACCGGAATGCACAGACGGGCCACTAGTTTACTTAAATTATTCGCTCTTTCAAGCACTTCTAGTGGATATGTCATTGGTCCAAGAATCAGGAGACCTTGGAACTATTCAGCTGTACTACTGAACTTCTGTGTCTCTCTCTAGACAACCCTTAGTCCTGGAGGTGCTGAGCAGAGAGGCTTACTTGTGTGCTCCTTCATCAGCTTCTCTCATTTAGTCTTTTTAATTTGATGACTAAGGGTGCAATCCAGTTCCCATGGGAGTTTGGTCACTGATTTCAATGGGAACTGGATTATTCCCTAAGAGCAATCCCTCCATTGGAGTACTGACAAGCTTCTGTTTAAGTATCAGATCTGCCAATCCAAGTTATTCCACTGCCCCTTGAGCTACTTTGAAAAAAAACATTCCTTTGCCTTTCAGGTCATGTGTAGCAGTGTGCTTCAGGAGGGGATCTTGGCTTCTCAAAACACAAGTTGATGTTCCCAGAACAAATAATAAGGACTGTCTTGGGTAGTATTATGTCCTTGAGCTGGCATACACCTGGACCTCAGGGTCATTCAGAACCTGAGAGATCAAGGGTCTACTGCAAAATAGAAGATATCCTTAAAATAGTTGTTTGTAGTGTTTGAACATGAACAGAGAATGATGTGACTGGCCCAGATTTATGTTCCCAACAGCGCCATTCTCTGCGGAGTTGGCACTTCCCACAAATATCTCAGTGTAGAGCAATTTGTAGTAGGAGGGCAGTGGTTCTTAACTGGGGGGCAGGCTCCTGAGGGGGAGGCAAAGGTATTTTGGGGAAAGGGGGTTGAGACAAACCACATCTGGCAAACATCTAGCTTTACTCTGAATTAGGTAGAATCTCCAAAAATAATGCGGTGGAATAGGGGGAATAAGTCAGAGAACAATGGGGAGGGAAAGAGAGAGCACAACAGGAGGGTGGGAAGGAAGAGAGGAAGCAAGGTGTTCGAAGAGGTGGTGATGTGATGCAGGAGGAGGGGCTTACCACAAACAAGTAGAAGGGGGTGTGCAGATCAAATAAGTTTGAGAACTACTGTTATAGGGCACCTGTCTGAGTAAGTGTCAGCAGGGTCTGAGCCAAACCTGCTTTCAAGAGGCAGGCTCTACCACACAGCATTCTCTTTTACTCTTGGTCTTTTACTTATTTATAAACCCACCCACCCCTGCCCAATTCACTGCAGTCTCATCACCAAGCCTGCACAGCTTGTGCCTGTCGTCCTGAGCCCCTTCCTAAAGTGAGCCCTTCTTTCCTATGAAGCATAAATACCTCTGGGCTTCCAGCCAGCTTCCCTGGTGGTCTAACACAAATAAGCATCCAGCTCTGCTTTATAACAGCTCTTGGTCATGTGGAGCCAATTAGGTTCAGGCTCAGTGTGTATAGGGTGTTGCCCTACTAAGACTTGGCTCCTGCAGGAACTTACCACAGCATCCTGCCCCATCATCATCATTTTTATTCCATTACTTTTACTCTACTTTTCCTACTGCAATAGACTGAGAAGAACTTGAAAAAAATCTTGCTCTTATTGCAGCCCCCTGCCAAGGCACTTGGGATACTGAACAACAATAAAAATTCAAATATATAAATTCAATTAAAATACATAATTAATACCATAAACAATTAAAGAACAAAAACAAAAAACAGGGAATGGGGAGAAAGCCAGCAATGAAATTTTTGAAAACATCTCTCAGAGAAAAATGTCTTGAAGTGCCTCTTAAAATTAAGAGATAGACAAAGGCAGATGTCAGAAGGGAGCAAATTCCACACTATGGAACCCACTACAGCAAATGCCCAGTAGCCAATTGACTTCAGTCACAATGGTGAGATTCCTAAACAATGGGTGTTGTCTGAATGCCATGTTTATGTGTTTGAAGTACCATGCTGTCAGCCCTTCTACTGGGTCCTCCTCAGGACTAGCATTACAGTGATCAGGGACAGGAGCTGGTTATATTGGCGTGAATATGAAAAATTGCTTTGCAGACCCTCCCAAAAACGCTCAAGTCAATGTGGATTCTCAATATTTATCCATGCAAGATTCCAAGCCACCCTCCTCGCTGCCATACTGAGCAGCCAACCTGGTTGTTTTTAGGGATCTCCTAAAACAAACATTTTTTTACAAATCTTAGCAGTTATATCACTTTTATGTTAAAGACTTTAATCTTCCACCTGCATTTTTGATTTGACATTTGCCCAGACTACAAAGACTGATCTTCTCTTTCCCTCTTTGATAAAGTGTCAGCGCTTAACTTAAAGGTTTAGAAGGCAAAGACTCTCAGTTGAACTAATATATTTTTTGTTCCCAGTAATGTATGGGAGTTGGTAGCAGTATGTTGAAATAACTTTACCTTGAGATAATAGTCTCATGCTTATCTCACATCTACCTGTCACACTGTCTAACTTCTGTACTAACAGAGTCTACCTTTGGGCAGCTCACACAGTACAGTAGCTGTCAATCTGTCCACACTCTTGTGTATTTACTGTAAACCAAACTGAAGTATGTTAAAGGTGTTCCACAAAAGACAGGCATTTTCCATCACTCGACAACAAAATTAGGGGTAGCCTTCAGCATGGCCCTCCAGCACTCCAGATGTGAAGTAGCACAATATCACTATAGCCGAAGCTTCTTCCACACAAGGGTCTGTTAATAATGTTGACAGTAGAGGCACCCTAGACCCACAGTTTAAAATTCAGAATGAAGGGAAGACACAGATGACTTGGAAACCTCTAGATTCGTAAAATTAAGCCCTGACAAAGCACTATGGGAAGTTTCCAACAATGCAGCTGATTCAGAAGTCTGTTATTTCTGAGTTTCCCATACCACATACCATAGGTTATCTGAGCATCTCCCACCTGTGACTTTCAGAAACAAAATGAGGATTTGATACTAATAAGGAAAGGGACCATCTTTGGTGTGGATTTTGTGAGTCAAATCTAAGCAGCAGGGAGGCAGGACATATTTTGAAAGATACGTGCAATCCACGAGCATTTGTATTACTATTAGTGTTTCTATAGCCCCAGCTACGTACAATCAGTACTTAGAGACAGGTCCCTACCCCAAGGGGCTTACAATCTAGGAAGGACAAGGAAGGGGAGAAAAAGGGATATATTTGTAATAATCCTAAAGATCGGTAGCAGCTCGGGCAGTATGTCATGGGTTGGAGACAAGTGCTGATGCTGAAGGCACTTCATTGCTAGCAGTTGTCAAAGCTAGCCCTGGTGGGTTTCAATAAACACACTTTTGCATGGTTAACAGATAAAATGGTTTTGCTAGCGCTGCCAGGATAAGGGGTGATTGCAGTCACCTAAGGTACAATCTTAAACAGTTACTGAGGATGCCCTGAGCAGCCTTCCATAATACAGAGTTGTGAGGGAGCTCCCACTCCAGGCCCAAAGTCCCTGCTAGTATAGTGCCAGTCCCTCACAGACCTGCTTTCCAGATACAGTCCGCACAATCCCCTCCTCAAGTCTCCTTCTCCTCAGGCCTCTCCTTCCACACTTCCCCAGGAACAGCCCTCCCTGGGTCACCATTCAGAGGTAGGGGCTGCTGGGAAATGTAGTCTCTGAATTCCTCCCCCCAGCCAGGAAGAGGGAACCGCCTCCAGGTCCCAGCTACAGGTCACTGGATGAACAGATTCATCACTCACTCATGAAGGTGAGAAGTTTTCTCTTTTATTATAGGGACTGTGATCGTGCCTCAGACAGTCCCAATCCACAAAGAGCTTACAATCAACCGTGGCAACCACAACACAGAAAAGAGCAGAACAAGGGAACAGCGAGATGATAATGATCAGCATAAGCAGCAACCAATCCAGCCTCCAAACTTCTCTTTGGGATTTCCTCCTCTCTGAAGCTTTCTTGCCTTATTCCGGGAGGGTTATGTTTTGCCATCTCTGATACCTCCCCTCATTCTTTTCTTTCTTTGGTCTCTTCCATTCCACCTCCCAGTTCTCTCTTTCATACCTCCTCTATTCATGGTCCCATGTTTCTCTCTTCCTCATCCTTCTTTTCCCCCCACTCTAGCGTCGAGCCATTGTGGTGAGTGAATAAGGTCCTGGACCTGGGAAGCTAGGGTTCAAATCCTGCCCTAGCAATGAACTTGCTAGGTGGCGTTGGGTAATCTCAGCCTCAGTTCCCCATCTGTAAAGTGTGTGTGTGTGCCTCTGTACTCCCCTTATGCTTGTCCATCTTAGATTGTAAGCCCGCTGCACAGGGACCTGTCTCTGAAAATATGTGACTGTAGAGTGCTGCATATGCCTAGTAGCATTATAGAAATGATAAGCACTGTAGTAGTAGCCCTCTCTTGTTGATTCTCCCATCCCTCTATTTCTCTTCCACGAATGTCCACTTCTCCCCTGTTTCCCCTTCATCCAGTAATCATACCTGGTTTTCCCTTTCTTCTCCCTAATGTTCTGTGACTTCTATTTGACTCCCCTATACAGAATCTATCTATTTCTAGCTAAGGGGAAACTTTTGCCATGTATTAGATACAAGTTCCTTCTCCCCTGCCATACATGCAAAAAAGGCACGCGTTAGGTAAATAGTATCTAAAGCATCATTATTCCTCTCTATATCCAGGGTCCTGTGTCCACTGCATTTTCCCCGTTGGCACCAGTGGGGTCCCTGAATAACCCTCTTCACCAGTCCTTCAACCTCTCTTGATTGCTGTAGCCTTGTCTACACTCTGCTCCATTTTTTACTCTATTTTGACATTGTAATTTTTTTCCTCTTGTCATGCTCTCTGACCACAAGCCCAATAGCGTTAGGGTCAACATTTGAACCCCACAATGCTTGTGGGGGGCTCATTTAGCTTGCCTGTCCCAACCAGGGATGAGAACACTGGTCAGAAAGCACGCTTTTAGAAGTTATACTAGAATTTTTATAGAATGGCCCAGTTCTCAAAAGAAGGATGACTCCCCAGGATAAAGGTGGAAGCTGACCTCTGTAGCTCCAAAGAACTCTCCCAAACCTGTATATATTTAACAACATTTTAAATTCTTAGGGCTTCATTTACTCCTGATGGACTACTCTGTTGAGTGTGGTTGAATGGTCCTTCAGGAATGAATGAGGTCCTAAAGCTCCCATTTCACAGTAATTGCAATGAGCTTGCTTGACTATCCAGGCAAAATCCAAGCATTCAGCCTGTTTCCTCCGCTCAGTACCACAGCAGGGATTTTTTTGCAATGAAGACATGATCAGCACAAGGCAAAAATATCAGTGTGAGAAAAGATGGAAGACCTGTAGTCCCCATCAACTGCCCTGTTGAACTTACTAGCAAAGAGAAAGGGACATACCAGAAACAGATATGGCCCACACCCTCCATCTGTTATCTGGAGAGTTCAGGTTAAGACAATCTAAGGCTATCAGCTGATGTCAGCATTAGATCCAGGAGAAAATAAAGACAGAGGTTACTTCCAAATGTCACCGTTGAAAATGGTAAGACGTGCAGAAAGCACTATGTGATAAATATACCACACTATCTCTGTAAAAAAAAAAAAAAAAACCACACGCACATCACAAGAAGTGCCATACTGAGTCAGACCAATGGTCCATCTAGACCAGCATCTTGTCTCTAGCAGTGGCCAGTTTCAGTTGCTTCAGAGAAAAGTGTATTAGAGGTCATAATTGAGTGATCCATTTCCTGCTAGTCACTCCCAGCACTGAGGTCTCATCCCCTGACCAACTTGACTAATAACCATTTATGAACATATCCAATCCTTTAAAAAAAAAGAGAGAGAGAGAGAGATGGATACTACTGGCCATTGCAGCATCCTCTAGCAATAAGACCTACAGGTTTAGCTGGCTTGATGACCCAATAGGAGTGCTAAACATATAGGAGACTAGGGCTTGCTGTTTAGGACTGGTCTCATTGTAGTAAGCCAGAAGCTGGGAGTTCTGCAGAACCAGTATATATATGCAATTTCTGGGGATGAAGAGGTTTCTTTTGTCACTGATGAGTCTCACAAACATTCATTACTAATATTTAATAGTTCAGATAGGAGCTTCACCTTGTTCTCCTAAGACTTCCAGTGGTGAGTGCAATATACTAGTACTACTACTTACCATTTCTACAGTGCTACTACTCATGCACAGCACTGAGTTTTGAGAATGGAGGACTGAAATGGGATACGCTCAGTTATCTTTCAGAGATATGGGAAACCATGGCTGCACAAAGAAAAAGAGAACTATTTAAATCCTGATGGTGCTTGATTCAGGAAAGAACAGAACTCCAAATCTGGAAGTAACGGGACTTATACTTTCACACAATTTCTTTCTGAATGTTCGGTTTAAGTTATACCCACAATTTCACAACTTGCAGCTGTTTATTTACTGGATTTCTTTCTTCTCTTTTCTGTTTCAGTATTATCTTTTGTATTGCAATGCTTGTATATTCATTGGCTATGATGAAAGTCATGCCGTAAATAAATAAATCAAAATCAAATCAATACTGAAGAAATTGAAAATGAAACATTTGTTCTGCGTTATTGGAAACAAACTGGATTTTATGTAGGTTTGACTATCAATAATTTTGATTCATTTTCAATTATGATTAATTATTTCTTGATTATTTATGTTGAATAAACTATATTTGACCATTAGCATATTAAGTACTAAAGGAGATTTTGATCACACAGAAATTTTAAAGACTTTTCTACTTTTCTGAAACTTATTAGAAGAAAATGACAAATTAAAATCTATTATGCCACTTTAAAAATGTACGGTCCAAGTTATGTACCAAAATACACAGACACTTTTATAACACTCTTTTCCATGGTGATCTAAGTTCAAATGGTTCACCAAGACATTCTGTACAGCAGTGTCAGTGAATGAACACTAAACTGTTTCATGTTTGCTACCATTTCCCACAAGAACACATCCCTTTGAGACTTTGCAATGTTTCATTAACATTCCAGTTTGCTTGTGTATACCTGGTCTGACGGGTGCTAGACACTGGGTACAGCATAAATTATCTGCCATCAGCACAATGAACAGCTGAAATGCATAGGGTACCTGACCATGCTTGTTAGTTAATTTGCTTCTTCAAGCACATACTGTACTCTTAAATGCCTGCCATTCAGTTATCTCAAGAAACTTCATCATGTAATTAAACAAGACGTGACAGTACACTAGTGTCATTCTGCACCTAAAAGTGCCTTATTACATCTTTCATGATTTGTCACATCATTGAGGTTAATTTTTAAACAGAAGTACAAAAATATTGGTTATTGTTTTCATGGTGTACGTATCTTTCAACTTGGCATGGCAGCTCATGGAAAAGAGACGGATCTCAAGCAGATAAAGTTTGACAGATACTCAGGCAGAAAAGCACTAAGAGCCTGAGCCAAGCCCAATGATGTCTTTGTAATTAATTTTTGGATCTAATATTTTGTAGTCCATCTGTCCTGGCTGATTCATTATGAGCTTCGCAGAAGGTCAAGTCAGGTATAGATTTTAGTGAGATCTGTGCACCAACTGTATGAGATGGAGAACCTCAGGCCTGAGGACCAAATGAGACCCATGGCTAGTTTTTATCTGGCCCCTAGATCCAGTTCCCACCCCCAAGCACTGAAAGACTGTGCTCAGGGTAAGGGAATCAGACATGTGGGGATACACACAAGGATAGGCCACAAACCCGTGATCTGAACCCTTTTCTTCCTGAGTGCATCTCTGAAGTACCCCACCCCACCCCCCATCTTCTATGTGGCCCTGAGAACTTGTACTAATTTTCAAAGTGGCTCCCAAGAATGAAACCTTTCCCCACCCCTGGGCTAGAGCACAAAAGTTGGGCATCAGTAATTCCTGCGTTCCTCAACCTAGGGCTATTAATTTTCATCTCTTCTCCACAGTTTCTCTTGGTTAGATTCTCTAATATTCTCTTTTCATTATGTGTCACATCGATGGAATAAGGGGGAAAGATTCAGACTGGAAATGGCTAGTGCAGAATTCCACTTCCACATCGGTGACTGGTAACTACCGATATTGGGGGGGCGGGGGGCACAGGAGGGGGGGCTTGGCAGGAGGCTGAGCAGGGGTTCTATTGAGTTCTATACAGCTTACAAAAATCAGGTGGGGGGCATGTGACCCCCATATCCCCCCTATGAGTCGCCTATGCACTTCCAGAAGTGAAGATAATAGAGCAGGCTCCTGCACCATCTTTTCCTTAACTCAGGAGTGGCCAGATCTAAGGTGCATGCAACCCATTTGATTGAGGTGTCAGCTTCAGGTGATTTACCAGGATCCCTTCTACTGGCTCCTGTGCTCCAGGACTGGCCCCCCTCCTGCTGGCTCCCAGCTCTAGGGCACCTCAGCAACTGGTCTCAGGAGTGAAGAGGCACATTCTCCTTTAGAGAGGGACTTCCATACTGCACTGGAGGAGCTCTCCTAGCCCATCTCCTCCCTGGGTGTCAGTCCCACTCTCCAAGGGGTTGGTCCCCTTCCCTACACAGTGATCTACTGAAAACTAGCTTGTCATCTACCAGTAGATCGCAATCTCCCTCTTGGTTGCCACTGCCTTAAGTACTCCAAGCAAAAAAACAGTGTTGAGGGAGGGAAAGTGTGACCATGGCAGGGTTGTGCCAAGGTTCATTTATACCAGTTTTCCATTAGCATAGTTTAGAGCAGTCCCTTGGCTGCACTAACTAACATCAGGAAGGGTCTAATCGGTACCACACATGCATATTCCTCTATATAAACAGTGCCAGGGAAGAGTAAGAATTGTGCCTTTTGTCCTTAAAAGGCTCAGTTCTTAAAAGGTAAATCCTTAAAAAGGTGCAACCTTACTCGGTGGGGGTGTTGCGAAGATTGTTATGTAGATAATGCTTTCAGAGTGCTGTATTATTAATAGGAAAGAGCACTGGCTCTTTCAAGAGGAATTAAAAGTACCAAAGCAAGAGAAGTTTGCATTCGCTCTAGAGATGCCACTCTTTTCTAACATATACTATGTGCTCATAATATGGTATGCCATTTTGAGAAACTGACAAGCTGACAAGGTGGCTCATTACTAGAAAGCAGACTGTCTATTTTGTCTATTGTAATACAGTGAAACCTATTTAAATAAAAGCCTGATTAAGACATGAAGCTGTTGGCTTGATTCACAGCATGGGAAGCTGGAAATTACTTGCTACATGCTGGTAAACTACCAATTTCCAACATTTTTTTATTTTTTTTTAAAGTAATGTCATTTCCTTGAGCTGGGGACACAATGTGTTGCAACTTCAAGCATCATTGTACTAGGAGATGTATGCAAGGTCACTTTGTGTTGATTTGATGTAATCTAGCCCTGAGTGATAAACACATGGGAGTTCATTCCTGATTTAAACAGGCTAGTAACCTCAGAGAACATGATGTCAATGGAGTTACAACAGCAAGGAATATGTCTATCCTACAAATCAAGCCTTGTGTTCCCCCCTTACTGTATGTTGTCCTTTCCTTCAAAAGGAGCAAAGCCACCTTGAAATGATACAACTTTTATTATATACCTATCCCAATGAGAGGAAAACAAAATTTCAGAAATGGACAGGGAAAAAATCATAGTTGGCACATTGATATTTGTATTCTGTGGGGGGGTGGGAATTAAAAGTATGTGCAGTATAAGAAAGTCTATTAAAAATTAGTTTAACCACAGAAATAGATTAAAGACATTAATGGAGCTTAGTGGATATTCACAGTGAATGATTTGACAAATGTAGCCCTCTTTTCTGCTTCCAAAACATCTCCAGGTAGGTCACAATTTCTTCAAATGCAGGTGTTTACATTTGTTCAACAAATCTCTTTTAAGAGTCTCTGAAGAGTCTTCTTTAACAGCAAATGTTCTGATTTTTTGTTGTTGTTGTGGAATGAGAAACCACATTGGGTGTTTTCAGACAGACAGGAGCCTGGTCTCTGCTTTACCTCACCCCTAGGCAGCCCGTCCATCTAAAAGTGGCCTGCCAGATGTGCAGGTGGAGCAGAGTAGGAGTAGGCTGTGGGGAGCAGGCAAGTCAAACCCGGGGCACCAACCCAGGGCAGAGCAGCAGTCCAACTGATGTGCAGACCCACACTGCTGTTCCACCTCCAGCCAGCCATTGCCCTAGGCAACACCATACCATTGCAGACGCTCTAGTCTGCATTTTAATGGGGGGGGGGGGGCGCCATGCAGGCAGACCATGGGCCAGGGAACCCCGGGGCCGGCAGGACTGGAGGCAGGTAGACATGACATCCATCTCTGAAAACACCCACTGTGTCACTTCTGTGATGTGACTGAATGTGGTGTGTGCAAACAGAATATGTGCACTGACATGAATACTGAGATCAGCTTCTCACAAACCGTTGCACCAGGAAACCCGACTGCTTGAATGTCTGTGGGTAGTAAATATTAGAGTGACATAAGCATAGTCAAAGCCAATCTGTTTAACAATATGAACTTTAGTATTTGTACAATGCTTTTTGCATGATTTGCTTAGCTGCACTTGAAAGAAACTCCACATCTGATGTAAACAGTCTTCCCTTCACTGAACCAGTGAACCAACACTGGTTGTCAAACATCACGTATAGTAGGTCAGAACACCATAGCTTCATAGAAATTCAAAGAACAGACATTACAGCTCCAGAGTCCTTTATTTTTTACCATTTTGATCTCACAATCCTAAGCTTCACTAATTTACATCAGTTCAGGATCTGCTCCTCATTATAAGCCACTCTGTCCTATTATGGAGGGGCTGTTACAGGAGATATGTATACACTAGCTGGTAGTCCCTTTCCTGCATTATTTGGCTTTAAAAACAGCCTCTATAAGAGTTGTCATTCTTGTCTTTGGCACTCATAGGAATCATTAACCAAATCGTATTCAGAGTGATCTTTAGTTACACAGAGCTGAATTACAAAAGGAGAGAGCTGAAAGAAGAGTTGATTCAGTACTTGTGAAATAGATTGATTTGTCACCTTTGAAACTGATCCACACCTCTTTAACTGGGGAAAATTAGTGCCTTCAGGAAGACAGAAACCAACAATGCTAGCTACCTTGGTAGCTACCTTAGAGAATGCCATAGTGGACCAAATATTGAAGAAGCTCAAAATGTCCTCCACCAGTGTTCATCTTTTAATATCCCATATTTTCTTCAGGGTTTTTGTAAAGTTGATAGCATCCAGGAATCAGCAATCTCTGACCTCTTCGACTTTCTTGGATAACTGAATATACAAATTTCATCTTAGGCTGTAATACAAATACAAGCCTTCAGACGGCTAGATGGTTCAGCAGCCTTAGATATGCTGACCATACTGTGATGTCTGTGTTAAGAGACCCATAGGTCTGCGTTAAGAGACCTGAGAGTGATAAATGTGTGAGTACTGTGCGAGGCCTCAGTAAGTACTAAGGAGAAACTGTGCATGCTCAACCAGGTGCCCAAAATGCATAGTCCTCTCCTTGCTAGCAGTGGTATAAGCCTGCTTAGAAAGAAAGTGTGATGCCAATAATTTGGTGTCATAATTATACAGACATCATTCAACCATACATTTTCCTCCACCAATACAATTTGTGCTATTACCAAACTATTTCCATTCTCAGGTAGATGAAAATGCTTATTTAAAATTAAATCAAAGGAAGAAAGAAATGAATTATGTTGGTTTGGGAGAAACAAATACCTGGGGAAAAAACTTGCTATCAAACAAAGACATAGGCTCAGACACAATCAGGGCAAAACCAGAAAGTCCTGCTAGGCTCCTTACTACACCTGAGTGGACACAAGTTTCTATAGTACCACAGGAATGGCTTGTTTAATTTTGTCTAGCTAGACCAAGCCTTGTATTTTTGGAACATCTCTTGAAGCTTCTATTCAAGAATGGGGCTCCACTTAATTTCCATATATTATAATTCCACCATTTCAAAATGGCATAATGAACCCTATAATACAATAGGTTCTTTTCACATCATTGACTGTTGCAAAGAAAGTAAGAAAGAAAGAAAGCTATTTAAAATATAAACCTGTTATATTTTTCTCAATCCATGGCTTCTGTGCTTATTCTTGGAAAGGGGCTGGGGGCTTGAGGAGATGAGGATGGAAAGGAAAAGGGGGCTGTGGAGAATCTGCTTTGAGGTAGGATGGGGGGAAGGGAAGTAGGGATGCAGGGAAGCTGTGATGTCAATAGGGAACACACCGGGAATTCAGGTGCTCTCCTGTGAATATCAATAGAGAATGGACAGGGAAAGAAAAGGGTGAGCAAGACCACGAGGGTTGGTGAACTGACACACATACAGACACACTGGAAACATTCCTAAAGGCTTTATTTAACAATGTATTTAATAAAACAAGGCATTCTGGTTTATCTGATGGCACAAGGCATTCTGGATCTCTCTCACAATTGGATGCTCCACTCTGTTAGCTGGTCCCTAAACAAGGGCACTGGTTTGCCAGATCTCACTGGCATGGGATTCTCCAATGCCACCACACTGGTCTCACAGATGTTATGCAGAACACAGGCGGTGGTAATGAGAAGTGGAGTAGTCTCTTGTTTGATATCAATTCTGACTGAAATTGATTTCCATATCTGCTTTAAAAGCTCAAAAGCTCTCTTTAAACAGAGTGGGTAACACTGAACTGTCAGTTAGAGTAGATTTGCTCCAGGGTGTGGACAACGCTGTATGTCTTCATAAGCCATGACTTGAGTGGATAAGCAGGGTCCCCCAGAACTACAGGCCACATGAGAACCCTGTCAATGCCTGTTTGCATGAAGGGTCCAAAGTCCCCAGTGTACATGCACCCAAAGAAGAGGGACTGGTGGAATATGCAGGTGTCGTGGTTCTTCCCTGACCACCCAATCAACACACCTATGAACCAGTATGGTGGTCCACCACAGCTTGGAGAACCCCAGAGAAGAGTCCCTTGCGAATGAGAGTCATCTTTGGGTATTTTCAGACATTACGAGATCATGCTCAACCACAGTCAATACCCTGTGGTGGGGAATGGTCCCATAATGTCTGTTGGGGAACTGGAAGTTCCCCCCCAGATGTTTGCCACAGTCAATCGCGGCGGGGAATCACATTCACCACGCAATCAGGCTGAACCGGTGGGGCTGGCGCCGATTGCGTGGTGAATGTGATTCCCCGCCACGATGAAGGGCCCCATCTCATCTGGATGGAAACCACAGCCCATTCGGGTAGGTGCTGCAGCTGCATTGGCCGCGGTGCCCGCCCGTCTCCTCAGAGGGCGGGCGGCGGGGGAACGTGGGGGGGGGGCAAGGCCGAGCGGCCGCACATTGCACCACGCGGCCCTGCCCCCTCCCCAATTCCCCGCCGGACGTGCCGGCATGATCCCGGCAGGGAATCATTTGGGTGATTCCGGGACGGGCCGAATGCCGCCCCGTCTCATCTGAAATCACCCTTTGTTGGGGGGTGGGATTATGATGGTGATATGGCTGCCATCGTTCACCCCAATGCAATTGGGGAACCCCTCCCTCCAAAAGTCCTCCAGCAGGGTCAGCTAATTGTGCCACCCATTCAGCAGCACTTCCACTATTGCTGTGCAAACCTCAACAAGGATGGCACCTACTGTGGAGTCCCCATGCCAAATTGCTGGGCAACAGAGTGGCAGGAGTCTGGAGTGGTGAGCTTCCATATTGTGATGGCCACGTGCTTCTGCATGGGGAGGTGCTCCCACATCACCATGCAGTCTTTCTTTAGTTGCAGCCTGAGAATCTCAGTTAACTAGTAGATGAGGTGATGGGGCATCCTGAAGTTTTTAACCCAGTCAGTGTCTCCCCACAAGTCTGTGCTTTTGTCCTTCACCCACACCAGCCTCTTGGTGAGTACAACCAGTTGCACGGCATGGGTGAGTGAAGCTGCATCTCTTGAGAGGTCACTCTCAGCATGCCTCAGCATCCCTTGGCAGGACTTCCATGCCCCTCAGCATGATCCATTGTCACCAGAAGAGGTGAAGTCTATGGCACTGAAGCTGGAGCCACCTCCAACTTCTGATGCACCAGGGCACCCTGGTCACAGCTCAAGTGAGTGCCCATCTGTGTCTTACAATCTCGTTGATCCAATGATGGATTGCTTACAGGTTCTGCTCTGCTACAGCAGTGAAGAGCTGGAGTGTGACCCTCAAGGTCTCAAGATCCATGGCTGCAGTCCCAGTGTCCATGAACGCTAGCCTCTCAGACCTCTTGAACTCTGTACACTACACACCAAATACTTTCAGCGCCTCTCAAACTCCCTTGAACTGTGTAGCCCAAATGCCAAATGCATTAAACAGCTCAAACAGATATTATTGGTCACTATTGGTCATGTGTCCTCCAAGTGTCATAATAGCCCAGAAGAAATAAATAACTAGGGAGCTTCTTCTTCCCATAGTTCATCACAGGAAGGGGGTTGGTGGGCAGAGCCTGATAGAGAAGAATGCCTCCCTGTCTATTAGGTTACTCAGGCTAAACCTGTGAGTTGGGGCTTCCCACAGGCACAAGAACTACATGCAGGGGGCTGCCTGTTTAATTGTTTATACACACTAAACCTGTGAGTGGCAGGTAAGTGGACACAGACCAAACACGGACTCCACTAGGCTAACTGCTCATTTGTTTCCACCCAGATCTGATACCATCTCATTAGTAATCGAATGAATTCTAAATTGGAAAACCACAACGCTTTAGGTGGGTGTGCTTCATAGATGCATGCTACTATCATAGAGCAGATACTTAAATACACAACTGACTTCAGTGATTCTTGGTTTGCACAGTGTACTAACTGTGTCTTCATCTAGGAAAAACAAGTTCCACTGCAAATTTAATAGAGATCCGGCATGCTCATTAATATAAAAGATAAACTCTTACATGGGTTCTGCTTTTCATGAGTACATGGCAGTAATCATGTAATAAAGATTAATTAATTACTATAAGTTATGGTGCCTAAAATGTGTACCTCCAAGCTGTTAAATGTGTGAATGGAGATACATTATGACAACAATGGGCATACTACTCTCAATAGGGATTATCTCTATTTGAAATGTGTGCACATATTAAGGTAAAAATTGCAAAGAAATCCATTTTGAGCACAGCTGAAATAGGATCTTTACTTAAAGCTTTATAATAAGCCCCGATGTTATAGTAACTCTTAACTGTGGGTTTTATTGTGTACTCCTGCTGGTATTAATTTCATGATATAGATCTTATGGGGCTTTTATGTTTCATCATATAATAATGACAACAGCAGCACATAGAGTGATTTTTCTACTGACAATATCAAAGTGATTTACATAAGGATAAGTACCATGATCCCCAACTGACAAGACTACATCCATGTCACTCACACACTTAATAAAGGGCTTAAAAGTCAGTAAGCTGATATCAACCCATTTTTAAAGTAAGGTAATTATAACAATAAGATGCTCGCTGGGGATTTTGCATGACTCTGTGCGTCTAATTTAGTTCTAAAATGTATTGATGAAGTTGAACACTTTTAAACCAGAGTGGGGCACCTTTTCTCTCCCGCCAGTCACTTTGAAAATTAGTACAAGCTCCGCAGGCTGGATAGGAATTGCGAGTAGGGATGCTTAATTGGTGTGCTCAGTTTGCGGGAAATGTGAAAAGGGGATTATCAACCTATGACAGGTGGAGAACCTTTTCCCTCCTGGGGGCCTCTTTGAAAATTAGCATAGGCAACAGAGCCTAAGGGCAAGGGGAGGCATATTATATTATATTATTATTATTAACAAACATTTATATAGCGCCAGCAATGTACCTGGCACTTTACAAAGTAATAAAATAGACACGGTCCCTGCCCCTAGGGCTTACAATCTGAGAGACAGGAGCTGGGGGAGAGACTTAGGAAGGGGAACAGAGGGAGAGACAAGGGGTCTAACATTCATGAAGATGCGAGGTCTCAAGTGCACGTACTTGGCTTGGTTACGATGGCGGGGGAGGCCTGCGCTGCGCTGCAGCTGTGGCCGCCGACTGTTACCCGGGCCGCTCTGCTGCTGGGACTCAGTTGGGATTTGGGAGAGAGTTGAGATTAGGTCGTCCACCGCCATCTTTGCTGAGTTCTCTGCATGCTGGGAACGTAGTCCCTCCAGCATGCTCCAGAGAGCCAGGTGTGGGGCGTGCCAGAGCCACTTATGGTGCTTATTGATAGGCTACAAATAACAGGAACCACCTGCTGTTGCACGTGGAGATCTGCCTGCCTGGACAAGAGGAGTGCAGGAAATCCTGGGCGACCCTACTCCAATTGAGCATTTCTAGGGGGTGCAGCGCGTGCTAGAAGTCAGTGCTGAGCTGAGGTGGGAGAAGCTGACTTGGTCTCCACTGCCGCCAGGCTGTCAACCGGGTAAAGAGACTGGATGGGTTCTGGACCTTCTGGCTGCCACCTCTCAATTCCCGCCCAGGTTTCACCCTACACCCTTAGCCAGGGAAGCCCTCCCCCCCCGAAAGAAGCACACTTCCCATCCTGGAGCAGCCCCTCCAGTGCTCCCCAGACCACATAGGTCCATCCCCCTGACCTCCCACCTGCATTGACCACTAGTGTGCCCGCCCCCCTAGAAATTCATTGCCACTGTACACACTCCAAGGGCCATATAGAAGTTTGGGGTGGGAGTGCACGCTAGAAAAGGAGGATCCATATCGTGGATCCATCTCCTATCCGTGTGTGCATGCCCTCATCGCTGCTCACTTAACTAGAGCTTACTTTTTCAGTGCTTTGCCTCCCTCTGCATTCTACAGAGAGCTGAGCTTGCTCTCTGCCTCCTCTGACAAGCTACACTCTTCATAGGGTGGCCATACCTCCCCTTTAAAAGAGGATGTTTATGAAAAATACATGGTGCAGGGACGCACTGGAACCAATGCAGCCCTGCAACATATATTTTTCATAAGTGTCCTCTTTTAAAGGGGAGGTATGGCCACCCTAACTCTGCATAGTTTATCTGGGACCCGAAAGTAAATTATCTGAGTGGGAGGGGAACAGGGAAACCTCTTCCCAGTTGTGTCCTGCTAATTGTTCCCTGTTTTCAGGGGTGTGCTGTGTGCAGCCCTGATATTGGTCCCTCTGGAAATGGGGACCAATTAGAGTGTTGTACACAGCTGGGAAGAGGCTTCCCTGCTCCCCTACCTACTCAGTTCATTTACTGTTGGGTTCCAGCTAAGTTCTGCAGCCTACCTTTGACCTAACGGCACTGCTGGCCTGGGATTGGGGCTCCAAAATTGCAGGGGGAGGACTTTCCAAATTTCAGCCCGCATGCCCTGAAAGGAATTTTTCAGGACTTCAGTCTGCGGAAGACCTAAATCAAAATGCACACCCCTACTAGCTATACTTCTGAACAGAACCCGAGGCAGCGGTGAAGGGGAGAGGAGACCCAGGAAATGTGCTTTCATAGGTTGGAGGGTATGGCTAAAGGAAGGCAACTCCGTTCCCGAACATACGCAGCCTTGTGCATTAATCACAGATAGCACCTGTGTGCTCATTTAATTTTGCAATTAGATGCATAGCATCTTAATACATTTTCATGCCTATTTTTTTTTCTGAGCTTGAGCAAGCTTCACCATGTAATTTCATATTTCTACAAACTGATCACTGCTGTGGGTCAAAAATGTACAATAAAAATGTCTGAGTTGTGGGCTCCATCATGAAAAAATCAGGGCACAGATGCTGCTTCTAATTATGGCATGAGAAAACTATTTTGTGTAGCATATCAAGTAAGTAAGGAGCTGTATGGATAGCACATGCTCTAGCAGCTGAATTTCACTTTTTATTCTAATCCCCTCTTTTTCAGTTGCTCATAACTTTTCTAAACTCATTCCCCCTGGACTAGAATTTTTATGTTTTCCCAAAAATGAATTATTTGTAGAAAACTTGAGCTAAACCAGCTGGTTTTGAAATTGGTAAATACTTTCCCCATAGGTTAAGATGCTGGCACAATTAAAACTCATAAATTCATGGCCACATTATATTAGCAGTCAACTCTCTGAGACCCAGCAGCAAATGCCTTGTGAGTCACACAGATCACTGTTTGGGAATTACTGGGCTAGGCCGTTTTTAACATAGGCCCTTTTTACATGGGCAGCAGTGGGTGAGGGGATGGGTGTGCTGCCATGGTGGGTGTGCACCCGTTCCCACAGGTGCACACCCACCTCCACCCATGGAGCCTCCTCCAGCTTGCTGTATGGCTCCATGGGTGGGTGATGGGTGGAGGTGTGTATATGTCAGGAGCATGCACGCACCCCCACCCACCACCCATGCTGTTTGCATGGACAGACACCCCACCCACCGCCGCCACGGCATTTACATGGACACCCCCTCCCCGTGCATAGAACACCCTCCCGCACACCCAGTGGGGGCGGGGGGTGCGTCTGTGTAAAAATGGCCATATGCTTTCTGTAATCTATAGAAGATTCATGCTGGTGCAATTTTGTTTAGTCCTTTTGTGGAAAGACTTAGATCATTTTCACAGAAGACACTCTCCACCCACCCACTATACATGTTGCAGGGCTGCAGTGTTACCCTATGGGTGCCCTGTAACATGTATAGTAGGTGGGTGGATAGTGTCTTCCCATCCCAGGCTAATGACAATAAACCCTTCAGCTAGAGGTTCCCAGGACTGCTGGTGGGGTCATGCCATCTTCAAAATGGGGTCACAAGCTCAATTGATATTTAACACATTTGCCATGTCTTTGTTGCTCTTTGGGGACTTTGGAATTCTATCTAAGGCTCTTTTTAAACAGGTGTAGGGTGGTGGTCCAGGCCGCTGTGCTGCAGGTGGAGTGCCGCTGTGGGGTGATGGGTGTGGGGAGGGTGCAGATGGGTGCACACCCATCTCCACACATGGAGCAACAGCCATTTTGGCCAATTGCTCCATGCGTGGGTGATGGGTGGAGATGGGTGGGTCTCAGGAGCACGCATGCCCACCCACCCGTCACAGTGTTTACATGGGCAGCACCCACACATGCACACACAGAAGACCTGCGTGTGGATGCATGGGTCTGTCGTGTGTAAAAAGGGCCTAAGTCTCAAAGCAGCATCAAACAGGCAAAAAGCCCAGGAACCATTGCCTTTAGATCGATATTTTCCAAAGCTACTGACATTCAGCTTAATTCTGCTTCCACTGAAACCAGTGTGAGCTTTGCTATCTGCACTAATAACAGCACGATTAGATAAACTTCTGAAATTCCCACATTTTGACCAGGGGTGACACTAGAATAATCAGATCAGGGACATGAAGAGGTGGCAAAGACTAGGGAAGCAAGGATTTTCCTAAACATAGCATGAAACTATTCTACTTCTCAAATGGTAGGGTGCTGGGAGGGGTAGCACTGCAGCAAATAAATATTTTGAAGTGGCACTTGCTACTCATTGCTACCCCTTGGCATCATCTTTGCTTCTGACTCAAATAGCAACGATCCACCCACAACAGCTGCATAGTCCCGTTGAAGCCCTGGTCTGTGGATCATGGCTGATATAATATTGTAAACAAATCCATCTCCTGGAGAATGGCAACACTGAGGGCATTTTCACACAAGACAGTTTCCACCCACTACCCACCCACTCCCACCCACTATACATGTTACAGGACACCCATAGGGCAACACTGAAGCCCTGCAACTTGTATAGTAGGTGGGTGGGTAAGTGGGTGGAGAGTGTCTTGTGTAAAAATGTCCTGTGTCTGGAGAAAGTCCTCCAGATCTAGATAGAAAGGACTGCATGATGGGTCGCAGGAGGACTTTCTAACCAGAAAAGGAGTGGTGGGTGAAAGGGGCTCTGTGTAGCTACTAGCTATTCCAACAGGGAATTGTTTACACCTTTTGACCCCCAACAGGAAAAGGAGGAGCTTGCTTCTACACTGGTTCTGCTCCTGCTTGTCAGGGCCAACCTTAGAATTTGCAAGGCCCAGGGCAAACATTAAATGTGGGGCCCCTGGTGACCCCTTCCCCACCCTCTGCAGGGCACTAGAGGTGGTCAGGTTTGGGACCCCATTGGGAGAGATTTGGGTCTCAGCCCTGGTGAAAATGGGGGCCACTATGGGGCCCCTGCATATGGAGAAAATAGCAGGCCCAGGGTGGTCATTCCAGATAAGGCCGGTCCTGCTGTTTAGGTCAAATCAAGGAGGTTTTGAATTTGAGAAGCAACTTCTGGCAGTCAGAGGTGGAGAGAGCAAGATGACTAGCTAGCAGTGGCTGTCTGGAGGCCAGTGAGTTGGTGTGGTTCGATATGGAAGGAAGCAATAGGTTTGGGTTCAGGCTGGGAACATGCTGGGTAACTATGTATAATAAAAGACAACCCAGTCTTTGTTTTGCAGGTGATCTCCTTTGCTCCGCCTCTCTCACTGAATCCAGCCATTGAATTCAGAACTTCCCCTGAGCAGCACTCACTTTGCCCTACAAGGCTCTTAACGGACCTCATGACAGAACAAGAGAAAGAGGAGGGTAACAACATACTTTGAGTATGAGTGAACAACACTGACTAATGTACAGCAACAAAACTATATCTGTATCCTTAGTATCTGGACACTGATCCTAAGGATAGGAGATTATTTTTCATATTCAAAATTTATTCAAATTAAGTTTCAAAATATTAACCTCAAATATCAAATTTGTTACATTCAACATTTTCAAATGAACAATTTTGAAGTGAATTCAGAGGTTGGATTAGAAAAAAATTTCAAAACTTGCAGAGTCATGTCATGTCTCAGTTTGTGCATCTGTGCTTTGCAAATTCAATATCCACGTCTGTAGATTTGCAAGTTTATTCACATGCTCAGGGGGGGTGTTATGTTGTATTCACTGTTCATGCCTGGGCAGTCATTTTTGAATTTGTGCAAAGAACATTTGGACCTTGTTTGTTGCAAGGGACATTTTTGATTGAATCATAGAATAAAAGAGTTGGAAGTGAGTCCAAGGATCATCTGGTCCAACTCCCTGAGCTGCTTGGATGCAGGATGAGCACAGTTACAACAAGGGTATAGCTAGGTGGGGATGGGTCTTGGGGCAGGAAATGGAAAGGATGCCCTGCTGGGGCAATCCAGTCACGTGCAAATATGTATTCTAGATGTGTGCGGGGTCTCCAGACAGGGGTGCTTAGCTTCCCTGACTACATTGTCCTGCACCAGAGAAAACTTGATAGATGGAATACACTGCAGAAACTTGGAGGGAAATAAAATCAAATTAAGTAAAATCATTTGGGTGAAATTCTAGCTAAACTTTAAGAAAACATTTGGTAAAGAAATTATTTAGGATACAGAATCTAGCAATTTCTTTAAAATCTCACACAAGTCTAGGATGATAAACAGAAGGCACAACTGGAGGGGGGAGGGGGGGGACGGTGGAAACTAGAAGGCAAAATATAGCCCCCATGCCACTGTAATGATGCCCTAGATTACATCAAGCTATATTTTAGATCGACTTATGAAGTATTTTTTCTAAATCAGAAAATTCCCCAGAGCTCTATTTACTAAAGACAAACTGGTCTGTAAAGATACATCAGTCAGAGCAAAGATGAATTCCTGTCGTACAGAGCTGTTGTTTTTGGCACGAAGTCAATATTTATAAGACAAAAAGCAGTTGTAGTATGCAAGTTAGCATACTGTATAAATCTTTGCAGCAGGTTATGGCAAGATTATGATCCTATCCACAGGTAATGTGATAGAAGCATTGCCACACCAGAGCTTTCCTAATGGTGGTCACATCCATTTAACAGTGTGAGCCAAGTTAATTAGGTCACACTGATTCACTTCTTGTCATTTTCCCTTTGAAAGCAATCAGGCCAAATATGAAACAGTCATCTATAAAGAGAGGCTGCAAAACACAGTAGTTCTGTAAGGTGTGAGCTATTTCTGTAAGATTGTGAGCCAGACTCAGCTTGGATTAAGCAATATCTTCACTTGCTCCATGACTGACTTTGGTCCATTAAAATCAGATGGCAACTGTAAAACCTATGACAGCCATTCTAGAGAATTAATCTGGTTCAGTTTAGCTGTTAAGAAATTCCATGAGCTCCTAGGACTCAGTACACCACAAAATCTGCTTTTGTTAAAGGTGTGTATTTTTTGATAATTCTACAGGTTCAGACCTTTTAAAGTACTTTGATCATTTTTTCAAAACTTTGGGCACCATCTGATAGAATAATCTTTGATATTCTTTTGGCCTAGATAGAACCTGACACCTGACTTGGTTGGCAGGATTCTGAGCAGCTGAGTCTGCTCCAGGGAAGCACACAAGGACTTCATTAAAGTAGTGTTTTACTGGATAAGAGCATCAGAATGGCCTTTCTGGGTCAAGTCAGTGGTCCATCTAGTCCAGCATCCTGTCACCACCAGCAGCAGCATCAGTTGCTTTAAAGAAGTTCAGAACAGCTCTACCACAGAGCAACCCCTTGTGATGAGTACTTACAGGATCACTCCCCGACAAGTATTCCCAATAATTGCAGCTCTTATACTTAAGTCCCCCAGTTTTGACCCTTTCATCTCCCAGTGGCATTCCCCTATACACAGCTCAAAAGAGCAACAACAGTCTCTAGATTCTCCCTGTCTATAGGTTCCTGCTCTGTAGGTACTCCCTGCTATCTGTGGCCAGCTCTGCCTTAATACCCAGCCTGCAGCTATCAACTCATTACTGGCTGGCTTAGCTGCTGTAGCAGTCACCTAGAGTGGAGAGACAGACAGGCAGCAAGTAATAGGCTGTGCTCCACTATGAGATAATCCCTGCAATAATTTACAGCTTGTTGCAAGGTCATAAAGGGTTGATCTATTTCCTCCTATTCATTTCCACCCCCTGAGGAGAATAATGTGCTCAGAATTTTGCTGGATCAAAATCCTAAAGTCTTGAAGACAGTGACATTTTTTCTATTGATTTCACTGGACCAAGCCCTCCTAGACTATGTTGTTCCTTATTGCTTTAACTTGTACTAAGTTCTATTTAACAAGTCATCAGTGACAATTACCATGGGTTGTTTAATCTTTTTCTCTCTCTCCTACCCAGTCCACCCTCCTATAATTGTGCTGTGACTTAGGGACAGGTTTCCTAGGATCACTCCATTACATGTATGTGAAAGGGACTTGATCTATTGCAGAGACACAACCTTATGTCCCTGGAAGTCAAAAGAGCTCTGCCACTGATGTGCTGTGTAACCTTGGGTAAGTCACTCATCTTTCTGTGCTTCACTCTCCCAATCTATAAAATGGGTTTCCTTTTTCTAATGGATGAGTCAGTGTGTCAGTATCTGTCAGATATTCCTATGTCCGTACCTTCAAATCCCTCCCCAAGACTCACCTCTTCTGTTCTGCCCTCCTTGCTCCCCTCTCCTAACTCCTGCTACCTACCATCCAGTACAATCTGCTACCTGAGGTCTGTGTACTCATATCCTCACCACATGGATCAGCCAACCATCATTCTCGATGTAACCAAGTCAAACACGTGCAGCTGAGACCCCACATCTTTGTGAATGTTACACCCCTTGTCTCTTCCTCTGTTTCCCTTCCTTCATTCTCTCTCTCCCCCCCCCCCCCCCCCCCCCCCCCCCCCCNCCCAGTCTCTCAGATTGTAAGCCCTAGGACAGGGACTGTGTTAATTCCATTAGTTTGTAAAGTACCAGGTACATTGCTTGTGCTATATAAATGTTTGATAATAACGATAATAATGATAATAATAAATAATAATGTTAGTAGGGGCCCACACCACCATTTTGCACAGGGCCTCAATATCCATGGATCCAGCCCTGGGTCCATCCATGAATACCCACAACAGCCCCATAAACCCAAATGATCATAATTCGGGATGTTTGGGGTTTTCCTCTAAGGCATCTAGAATTCTGGGTCTCTTCTGTATTTATATATATATATATATATATATCAGTGATGACAGATGCAGTCTTTGTAATGCATTATCCAGAGACAAGATGTAGTCAATCTGACATGCTGAGTTACACAAACAATTCTTCCCCATTCCATTCCCTTCTTAACAACTACTTTGTAACAAAATGCATTCCTTGACATCTTGGGACTATTCACATGAGTAAAGCTATTGATGTGCTTAAGCATTTGCGAGGTTAGGCCCTTTTTAGATCTTACTTCATTCAGTGCTAGTGTCAAGGCATTTATTCAGACGTTCCAAGCCATTGTGCACAACAAAATGATGCCCCTCCCCTTTAGACAAAGCTGTTAGAAATCTTATCCTGCATTTACCTTGCTTGTCATCAGGTTATTGGTTTCACTTCATTGTATTTTAGTGTTTTAAATGCTAGTGGCCTTTTTCCCTACAGCTCCCTCCCAAATGACTGCAGTCATAGATATATAGCTAGCCTAGTTCTGACTGTGCCTGGGGAAAGACCTTGTGTGGCCCAAAGCTTGCATACTCTCACCAACAGAAAAGTTAGTCCAATAAAAGATCTCATCTGAACTGCTTTATCTCCATCTCTTACATTTAGGGCCAGCACAACAACCACCCTCTCTCTAGAGCAAGGTTCCAGATAGATAACCTCATCCTCATGGGAAGAAGGAAACAAAATGAAAACCAGTATGCCCGTTTTAATTTATCAACATGCATTTAGTCTCCTTCATAAATTCCTCGACCATGATAGTTGGTTTGAGCCTCTGATTAAAAGTAAAATAAAATAAAATAAAATAAAAATCAACAAATATCCGTTTGTTTAGATGAAAGTGAGGAAGGGAAGAACACTTTTCAAAAAATAAGAGAGCTTAAATTCAATTTTATTGGCAAGATTTGTTTATGTTGTTTGTCAAATAAATCTACATTGTGTCTTGTGGTGTTACTCAGCTGTGATCTTACTCTGTGCTTTCCGCATCCTGTCAGACATATGATACTTTGTCCCATAATAGACCCAACTATCACATAACCAGCTGAGCTCAGGGTCATTCCTAGGTCAGGCTGGTTAAAGATGGCTGTCAGTTCACCACCTGACTCACAAATGCACTTTAAATCACCTTTATCTTACTTATGTTGATGCTTTGCAGGGATCACTATAAACATAACCATGACATAACATATGTACAACCATACATACACAATGTAGGAAATGCTTTAAAGAACTACTGCAAACTTATCCTCGTATTATATATGTTTGTGTAAAGTCCACAGCAAGTTACATTTGTGTAAAGTTATAATAATACAGTTTCTGTATTCTGTAAAACAAGAGTTCATTCAAATACTCCAGCACACAAGTAAATAAAGTATTATGTCTCCCAACTGTCTTACAAATATAAGAAATTTGAAGAGATTACAACTAGTGGGATTTGTCCTTTCAGAGTGGAAAGGTAATTATTATCCAGTCAAATATACACAGCAAAAAGAGTAATTGCATAAGAAGATATTAGAATCTGGGAAATTAATCACCTGCTGTTAGTATTGTGATAAATGCTCCCTATTCAGATCCATGCGCCTCTACACCGCCTTCATTTTTGTCGCACATCTCTATGGTATATGGGAAAGACAGGCCTTAATTGTGAATTTACACATGCTTTATTGCCAGTGCAGTGGCATGAACATATTGAACTGGGCTGTCATTCCAGTTAATTGCGTTGATTTTGACATGTACCTATCACATAGCAAATTGATACTGTCTTTAGGCCAGTTAGGAATAGACAGCATCTTTCTCTCAAAGGGTAAGAATATTAGGGAGGTGGAGACTAGTGGGAGGCAAAGCTCTCTACACTAAATGGGAAAATATTTTTTAAAACCTTGGCTATCCCAAGAGAAGGTATCTTTCTGCACTGCTACCTTTATTCCTACCCCAAGCAAAGGCAGCCATCTTCATTGTGACTTATAGTAAACAAATCAGACTCTAGTTCACAAAAACCTCAACCTCGTTCAGCATGTGTCAACTAAGCAGAGTGTAGTTCTCAGTGAGAAGAGAGACTAAAATGTACTCATCCAGTACCAATAAATAAATAAATAAATAAATAGATAAATAATGACAAAATAAAGCAAAAGCTTCTCTGACTTCCTGGGAGCAGAGGGTTGAGTCTGTGAATAATAAGGTGGGGGAAATGGACGAGATGAAACCAACAGCAAATGAAGGTAGTGGTACACGCACTGTACTCCTCCTAGGGGCTATGACTGAGATCAGATTTCCACATGAAAGGAACGCCATGCTGGAAATACAACTAGAAGCATCAGAAAACCAAGGGTGCTTCAATTAAGGCTATGGGAATACTACCAATTAACTTCAAAAGGGGTAGGATTTCATTTCAAGTGTGGTTCCCCCTCTTCCCCAAAAAATACTTCAATTTTCTAACTGTCAAGCACTTTACAGGATCAAGTTCTGTATGAGGAAAAGATAACTTGATGAAACAGTGGGCTGAAAACTAAACATTGGATAACTTTCTGCCATCTTGGCTTGTGCACATCATATCAAAAGAAACACACACATTATTTGGTCCCTAGATGGAATATGATTTAGGACTGATTCCCCCCTCTCTTTTCTGGTCTACTTTCACAGAAACTTGTTGCTGACATGCAAATGTCCTCAAGGCAAGTCGTATGGGAACAGGCTGAGCTGTTTGGACATGCCTGTGTATTCACTAAGATCTTTTCTGTATGTGCTGCAATGTAAACTGGAAGTGTTGACAGGAGAGCATACATTTTCATATACTTTGGAATTACCTACATGGTCTGAATGAAACCAACTTTCCCCAGTTTTATTAAAACTAAAACTTTTGTAAACTGAAAATTGACCTTTCAAATAGTGTTGGAACTGAAGCTTTTCTTCTTGATTATTCATTCCATGAAATCTGGTTTCCTGCCATCAAAATGTTCTGCTGTGTGTTTTACCCAAGGATCATTTTGTCTTTCAATTAAGACACATTTGTTTACCACAACAGTGAGGGGCAAATAGAGTCCATGCTTTAAAATCAATATCACTATAAATTATACATAAAAGGCAATGTTAGACTCCTAGCCTGGAATGGCAGATTTATTATCCAAGGAGGTAGCTCCATTGCAATTGAGTACATTCATTTTACAAAATCAGAGAAAAAGAGACAAAGAGAAAGAGATCAATGATAACTTATGCTGGCTGTTGCTTTTAATGCTACATTTATAGTAGCAACTTCTCACCTATTAGTTTCACTTGTAAAATGTCACCCTGAAAAATAGATAGTCATGAATGACCCTAGTACAGTTCTGTCTGGCAAAAATCCCACTGGTTTCAGTGAGTAAGGATCCCTAGTGTGGATTATTAATTTAACCTGGTTCAAACTGGTTGTTATAGGCAGGGACCCATGTTGTTCACTACATTTCCCCATTGGCAGAAATGGGGAAAGCATAGTGAACACGGGTTCCTGGTTAAAGACCCTGCTCCTACTCTTAACTGGATCATCATCATCACCACGGCTGGCCTTACCACAGGTCAAGCCAGGGTGACTGCCCTGGATCCCATTATTTTCTGTCCTTCCAGGGACGCTGCAGTAACACCCATTTTCACCAGGGCAGAGTGTGGGAGGCCCCACTCCCTCCCAGCAAGGCTCCAAACACAACCATCTCTAGGGGCCCCCAGGGAGTGCTCCCTTGGGGCAGGGCTACAGGGGAGGAAGTGGGGCCACCTGGATCCTCACATTTTATCTTTACTCTGGGTTCCACAAATTCTAAAGCTGGCCCTTTTCATAGTTAAGGTTGTAGATAAAGTTCTTTTTAGAACTAAATATTTCATGTCAAGTCTTCTGTTTCATATACAGTCAAGGTTGTTTTTGGAGGGGTAACAAAAGGAGAAAATGCCCCACATCTCTTGGATTTAGGGGACTGTGGATATTTTCAGACGTGACGAGGCCAATTGACCCCATCACGAAACCAATCTGTTGATCTCCTGCCGGGGCCACCGCAGACGTGCCAGAGGCTACCGGCAGGGAATCGGGGAGGGGCCGCGCGGCGCAACGTGCGGCTGCACAGCCCCGCCCATCCACCCCCCATGCTCCCCTGCTGCCCGCCCTCTGGGGAGACAGGCGGGCGCTATGACCAATGCGGCCGCAGCGCTCGCCCAAATTGACCATGGGCTGGAATCCCTGCGGGGATTCCAGGCCGTGGCCACCGTTCTGACGTGACATGACAGCTCGTTTCATCGTGGCGGGGAATTGCTTTCACCATGCGATCACCACCGGCCCTGCCGGTTCGGCCGATCGCGTGGTGAATGTGATTCCCTGCCGCGATTGACCGTGGTGAACATCTGGGGGGGAACATCTGTTCCCCCATCAGACGTTACGCGGTCACAACCACCACAGGGAATTGACTGTGGTTGACTGTGATCTCGTAATGTCTGAAAATACCCTGTGTCATGGGGGAAATGTATGGAAGTTGTGTAGAAATTGTTACAGGGGGAAATATTTAAGCTGGCGGAGGGAACTTAAAAACCCCTTGGTCTCGGGCCTCTCAAGGGTGTTTTCAGATGAACACAGGGCTGCCCACCCCTAGAGCTGCTCTGGAGGTGCACCCACATGTTGGCCCACTCCCAGCCCTGCCTGAGTCTAGATCAGATGGACTTTGCGAATTCTCCAGCCTGTGGTCTGCCTGCACAGCACTGCCCTCGCCCCCACCAAAGAGTTGCAGGCTAGTGCATTCGCAATGCTATGGTGCTGCCCAGGGCACCAGCTGGCTGGAAGTGGAGCAGCAACATGGTCCACGTGTCAGATGGACCACTGCTTCCCTTCGGGTCAGTGCCCTGTTTGGCAGGCTCACTCCACTACCAGCACTCCAGGATGTTCCGGAGTACGGCCAGCAGGGCTGCCCCATCTGCTACACCTGCACATTTGGCGGGGTGCCTTTAGACAGATGGGCCACCCAAAGTGAAGAGGATCCATCCATCTAAAAGCACCCAAAGGGTGAGGCCACATGAGCAGCAGCGGCTGGATCTCTGTGTGACTCCATGGTGGGAAATCACTAACACCACATTGCGGGGCACGTGCAAGGAGCTGACTGGTTGTGGGGAGGCTGGGTGGACTGGTCTCTGTTGGAGCTGCTGCCACAGCTGGGATAGACCAAGGTGATGTCTATTATCTTCTGGACCCAATTCAAGGTGCTGGTAATGACCTATAAAACTCTAAACGACCTGGGCCCGGCTTACCTGCTGGACCGCCTCAGACCGCGGATTGCATTGTGGCCCCTGCAGTCGGCCAGGGGCGCCCGACTTGAAGTCCCCTGGGTTTCCCAGGTGGCGATGATGAGGAGGGCATTCTCGGTGGCTGCTCCCTCCCAATGGAGGGCCACTTGGCCTCGGACCTCCCCTCTTTCCGAAGTCAGTATAAGACCTGGCTGTTCTTCTGAGCCTTTGGAGAGGGAGACGGGTAGGGTGGGGGTGAGGGGGAGTTCTGCCCTTTTTGTTTATTTTTAGTATTTAATGTTTTTATGATATTTTATGTGTATGTTTTTTCTTCTGTTTTATTTGTGCTTGTTGTAAGCTGCCCAGAGCTGCTCTGTGAGAAGGAGGGGGTGGGGTAGTAGAACAGTAAATAAATAAATAAAATTAATGAGTGGGCACCTGGCTGTGCCCCGCCTCCCTCCCCACACTGATCTGAGAGCCCACCCCCAGGCATGACATGGCCATGCAATGGGCGCTAGAGCCCATCACTCATGGCCCCGCATCATTGCACTGCATATGACAGAGCAAGTGTGCCCCATCACATGAATTGCCCTGCCCTCAGAAGTCTTATCCCGGTTGGCGTACGGCTGCTCCATGATGCATCCTCGAAATTTTTCCAAGGACATGCTGTGGAGAAGTCAGCTGCTCGCCCCACCCGAACACGTGGAGAACATCTGGCTGGCCCTGGGCACACAAGCCACTGCATCAGGTGACTTAATTGCCCAGGGAGGGGTAAGGCTACCTAAGACGTCTTACCGTAGCTAGATCCTGTACTCACTGTGAGTTCCCACTTGTATATTCCACATATATTTTGTAGGTAAATCTAGCCTGAGGTACTCGGGTATTTTGCCAGGTATGTTGATTTTCTCCTTGTGTATTGACCACTATTTTCTGGTGCTGACTGAAATACAAAAAGAGCCATTTACCTTCCATGGCCACTTCTTTGTCAGAGATTATATTGTTCACACACTAAAGGCCTTAATCCTGCAGAGCCTCGCTCAGGTGTGAAACTGTGTACTCTCTCAGCCTCACCATTGACTACAATCAAAGCACTGCATTGCTGGAAGGGGTGTGTGTGCCTCTAAGATAGATTGTTTTTATACATTGAAATAATAATATATACAATGTCATGTGTCTCAAATTGGTGTCCCCTTTGCAGGCGGGGTAGGTGTTTGGACCCGGCTCTGTGCTCAGGAGTGGAAAGGAAGGGGAGAGTCCAGATCATGGATCTATGTCATGAATTAATTCCCTACCCTGGAGTGAATGCCTTCCTCTCCACTCCCTTCCCCTGAGCTCACTCTTTCAGTGCTTGAGGGTAGGAACTGGATCCAGGGGGCAGATCCAGGAAATGGAAGGGCCCAACTATAAAACAGCCATGGGCTGGATTGGGCCCCTGGAATGGGGGTTCCTGACCCCTGCTCTACGCTGTTATTTTTACTTTCGTTTTGTCCCTTTGTGAGGAATTCAGTCCTGTAATCTTCTTGCTTTACAATGGACCAGACTCATCCCCGGGTAAACCCTGGATTTCCTGGCAACTCAACATCAGGTCGACAGAGGCTTTACTTATTTGTTTTGTCCTGCTGGGCACGCGCGCGCGCGCGCACACACACACACAATTTCTCCCCTAGCTGGATGAGAACACTTTATGGATGCTCTGCTCTGCTATAAAACTCTGCTGTCAAATAGGAATCAACCTGAATCAGATTCAGAAATGTAAAATAGCTTGGCCACTGCTTTCAATGAGAGGATCCGTGTGCTAATTAATACCCTTAATTAAAGGTCAGGATGTTACATTAGGAGAGAAATGGCCCATTCATATTTTTGATTGACAAGCAATACCATTAATCCTTCCTCATCCTTACTATTTTTCCTGGGGCTTATCTTCAGGCTAAATTAAGTGGTTGGGGGCTGGGGTGGGGGTGAATGGGAGAAGTGGAGGAGGGTGGAAAGCCAGGCAAAGGAGTTAATCAGTGAAAAAAAACTTCCCTTGTTTTATCATGTTGCTTTAGGCTGCTGTGTCCAGAATGCTATCTATTTTATGAACTTGCACAAATGCACGCTGTGATTCCCTACATGCTCGTGTGTGCCTGGTAGGAGGCAACTCCTTATTCACAGAAGAACCTGGCCTCCTGGGTTTGGTTTGCTCTGCTCTTAATTCCACCTCACCAGAACTGAATGACTGATGAAGAGGAGAGAAGATGGACAGTCTGAGGAGGGAGTCTTAGCTTGAGGGGAAATTTTCCAGAGGCGGTGTAAAACTTTTCTCTTTTGCAAAGCATTTGGCAGGTGGGGTTAAGGGTTGAGGTGGGAGGGTTTAGGGGTGAGGGTGAGTTTTTAAAATGAGTTTTAGATGGAGTTTTATTGTATTTTTATGTGTGTTTTATTATGTAAGACACCCTGAGCCTTAGAGAAAGGGCAGGGTAGAAATTTTAATAAAATAAATAAATAAATAAATGATTTTTTTTTTAAAAAGAGGCTATGAAAAAGTCCAGCCCAACTCCTCTGTTTACCCAACTCTCTGTCCTGTAAACGTCAACATCTGTCACCACCAAGTAACCCCAAAAGGGGCACCCCCTTACAGGACTCTGCTAGCATCACTGTTCCCCAGAGCAGAGCGCCTGTCGACTCCGAGTGGTGCTGACAGAAGGAAAGGGGAGGTTATTCAGGTTTGACTGATGGGTTGATTAACAAAGAAATGGGATAAATAAGTGATCGCAATGGATGCTTTCTTAAATTGTCAGGACTTTGCGGGACCCATGGGGACGTGGAGGAGCAAATCATTCGGAGTGAGCTGGAAACGGGATAACGGTAGACATCATGGGACAGCGAGTACCGGAGCGTCCCCAAGGCTGACTTCTTGCTTTCGCTCTAGTTTAGCCTATCCGCTCTTGAACTCTGGTGATTACCAGAAATGTTATATACAAAGGGCCTGATCCTGATCATCCCCAAATTCATGGCAAACTATCCACTAATTCCAATAGCAGCAGCAGGTTCCAGCTCCCACGTCTGTCGGTTCGGTGTGTTCATCCCCACCCTGTTTACCAACAGTCCGCAGAGCATTGGTGGGAAGAGCTGATAGGGCCGCTACGGTCTCCTATAACGAAGGTGAGATCGGACAGAAAGGCAACATTGGTGCTAAGTGAATAATTGGAGTTTCCCAGACCGAGGCTACTATTCTTCCTCGTGCCTTCTGCTTTGTCTGCAGACAAGCTGCCTGGCCTGCTCGGGATGCGCTTTCGTGAAGCACTGGGGCCCAAGGCCCGGCACAGACCAAAAAACAAACAAACAAAAAGGGCTGAATTGGCAGCCCCTTTGGGAAAGAGTGTAACATGCCCCTACCACGCACGTGGGTGTGTGACAACTTTCAGCCGGGCAGCTAGCAGCCTCAGCATGGGCGTAGGTTGTGTCAGTCTCCCGCGTTTGCACTCGGCCACATTCATTCGGCTCTCTTTAAGCTGAACGGAGAACTCGCCTTGAGTTGAATGGAGGCAGAATTGGATCCTTTTGATCGGGCCTGCTCTATTGGCACGGTTCCTTCTTTGCAGATAATATTTGCAGGATTTAATACTTCCAGTCCCTGTGGCTCTTTTAAATCCACCCATCCATCCTAGGCCAGGGCTATTATTATTATTTTATTTTATTTTATTTTATTTTATTTTATTTATTTATTTATTTTTTAATTTTATTTTATTTTATTTTATTTTATTATTTATTAAGAAACTGCTAGAAAACAAGCTGGAAATAAAAAGTAGGGAAAGGGGGGGAAAAAGAAAAAAGAGAGGGAGGGAATATGTCATTCTTTTCAGCTTCTTTTTTTGCACCCGAGTGCTCTCTTTAAACAAAAAACAAAAAAACCTACATAATAGCCTCCGCCACGACCCACAACGGACTTACTTCGGAGTAAGCTCCATTGAAGCTCTCCTACTCCGAAGTAAGCGGAACGGGACACTAGCGCCTGGCACTCTGGCATAAGAAGAATTTGGGGGAGTTAGTGTTAAGATCAGCATAGCTTATTTTGGCTCGGTTTTTTGCTAGCAAATAACAATGGAGTATTGGGCTAGGCTAGCTGGGGCTCCAAAGCTAAACATCGCTGACGGATCTCTCCAGATAGCCAGTCCTTGTCACTTAAACAAACAAACTAAAGCTGCAGACTTAAAGTGCTGCTTTAAAACGGAGTAGCTAGAGTTCACCCGCCAACCCCCTGCTCCCATAAAAGGGCGAAGCGCTGCCTGGAGCTGGGGCTGTGTAGCAAGGGGAAGCCGCTGAACTCCGCTAAGATTGGGGTTACAATTCACAAAACGAAATTTTGTTCCCTGTGTGGTTTTGACAGGATTGAAAGTAAAGCCAGCGGGGCACATCGCCTTTCCTTCCCGAACACACTAGCCGAGGATTCTTTGCAAGCCCTTTCTCATATCTATTTCGGGATTAAACATCGGGGCTCTTTCCTGCTGCTTGTCCCTTGCAGAGTGGCCATTGGGAATGGTCTAGCAAGTCCCAGAGCTTTGATTTCAATATTTTTGAGAAGTAAAAATAGACCCAGTCAAACTAGTGGCTGCCCATATGGGCGCCGAACAAGCCACTTACTCGGGAGTAGTCCTCTTCAGTGACTAGTGGATCCCGGCCATGGCTGGGGGGCACGGGGCCAGATCTCTGATTCCGACCCCAGCCTGCCACATCTCCCCACGGCCCCTGTTGCCGTTGGAAGAGACCAGCTGATTCTGTATCTTCCACTGGCCCAGTCCCACCTCTCCAAGACTGGCAGTAAGCACACCAATCTGCCGTGGGGACCACCTTTCCACCGCGTGGGTTCAATCCAGCCCGCACCTGGGCGGCTGTTTAATTGCCACAAGCGCTTGATTTCGTTCACTTTTTTTTCTTAATGCTCCAGGAACTGCTACGATGTGGTTTCCATTATTTCATAGAGTTAGATTCCCGGCGCCTTAACAGCCCAGATGTATTTCTAATCGCCAGTAATCCTGACTACTTTAGCTACGCACTGAGCAAGGGGAGTAATAGCTACGTGTTGAGCAAAGGAGCAAACCTAACACTGATCCATAAGAGACGCTCCCTGCTTGGGCCAAAAATCCAACTCCTGTTACTCATGCCCGTCTTCGCCTCGAAGTTATAGGGCAAATGGCGCTACAAAGGAAGGGAGAAGGGCTTGCAGCCTTGCGCTGACTTAGTATAAGGGGCGCTCCAGGATTAAATCAGGGGGAGCCAGGACCTCCAAAGTTGGATCAAACACATCCTTTAAAACCCCGGAAAGTCAGCCTGTTTGCTTTTGGGAGGCGAGGCTGGGGGGGGGGGGAGAGAGAGAGAGAGAGAGAGATGGCGGTAATATCGTTATTTTAATATTTATACCCACCCATATATGCGACCCTTGCATATTCCACCATTTATTCACCTGTTATTGGAATAATTTTACTCATTTGAATTATTTATTTCTCAGTGCTAGCCAATTGTCAGGCTAATGAAATAAACATTTTAATGGACTTTTAATAGAGGCAAACAATACTATGAACATGGATTTTTGTAAAAAAAAATAATAATAATCCATATTAAGGAATTAGATAGTAACTGCTTTGCGGCTGGATAAAATGTTACCTTCAAAATTAAATGCGTTTTTCTTCTTAAAATAAATAAATAAATAAAATTCAAAAAGTAAATAAAAAAGGCACTGAATCTCTGGAAAGAAACCAAGATGTAAGCGTTGCTCATTCCTAGGAAAGGAGGTGGCCGGTGAGAGGTTCTAGAGCCCCTACTCAAACGTGACTCTTGAGCTGCCATTGGAAAAAGCGAATAAATTCCAATTAAGTATGCATTTATGCAGTGATTGCCTGAACGTTGACCTCTGAAAGGTTGCTGCATTTCGCCGCAAGGTCCAGCACTTTCCTCTCAGAACTAGTTTTCTCCATTTCTTTTACCAAAGGAGACAATCAAAGCTCAGGGTGAGACGTTTCACAGCGCGCAGAGCACTGAGTATCCCTAAAATTACTGGATAGCGAATAGGGTCATGACCGGGGTAGGTTACTTGTAGGAATTATGTCCTGGGGTAGAACATAATTGTAATTTTGATATTGTGTTTTAATTTGCTGTAAGCGCCCGAAGTCCTCTTGGGAAAGGGCGGGGATATATATTAATAATCAAATAATCATAATAAATCCACAAAAGTCAGCCCATTCAGCTTGTTCCACTATGGCTTTCCCTGAAAGTCTTTTCCAATTCAAGGAATTTCGGGATTTATTTTCAGAAGTGATTCTCCAAAGAATCCATCCCTTTCTATCGAAATATGCCTGCCTGGTTTGATTTGGCCAAGGCAGGAAAAAGCAGGGAAGGAAGAAACAGGAAAAGAGAAGAAAGTGAGTGAAGTTTTTAACAAACTGTCCGAAGCAGAGGAGAGTCCCCGCCGGTGGAGCGGGTTTGTAATTGCTGCCTGTAGCCCAGCAGGCGAGATAAGCCACTGGGACTCCCTCTAAAGTGACCCATCACTGAATTCATTTCGGCTTGAACTCTCGGTGAACCTGAGATTAAACAGGGGTGAGCAGCTAAGCAGTTGGTTGTTAGCTGCCTTTTCAACAACCCTTTCAGACTGAGTAAATATTGATCGCTTTCAATCTGATTGCCCCAGAGGAAAACACCAGAAAGCAATTCAATAGCCTCCAAAAGTAAACTTTAAAAAGGGGTACCTGAGGCTGAAGGGTTCTGGGGAAGATGCTGAAGTGGAGGGAGAGGGTTATATATATATATATAAAGACTGCGACCTACAAACCACTTAACACTTAACCAGGAGTATATACTCCGGGGTAAGTGGTTTGTAGGTCGAAGCCTTTTGTATGGAAGCCGGAGTATATACTCCGGGGTACCTGGTTTGTGGCTCTCTCCAAAGACTTGTAACCGAGGGGACCCCCGGCCCAGTTATTTTTAGTCTCATTATTCCCGTTCCCTTTCAACATGGGAATGTATATATTTTCATTCCGCTCTTGCTTATTCGTGGCTTGGTATCTAGTAATTATAAAACCTTGCAACATATCTCCCTTGAGAGTAATCGAGTGAGGGGCGGCAAACAGGGATTTTCCTTCTAGGGTACAAGAGAGGGTAGCACTGGCCAGCAGACGGGCCAGAATGTTTTCTCTGGTCTTCCGTCCATTATTAACATAGCCGATCACAATCCCCCTAACCTTCCCGAAATTGATATCGCCTTCACTGCCATCCACTGGGGCACATGAAAGTCGCTGGCACAAAGCCATCTGTTTGGTTTTGTGGCCTTACACTAACAAACAAAAGGTAAAGTTATAAGGCAGGCGGTGGAAATGAAAGGGATGTCTTGCCTGGGCTTTGAAGTGGGCCCTGCCTGCCTGCCTGCCTGCCTGCCTTCACGGGAGACATGCACGGCCCCTTTGCTCTTGATATGGCCGACGCGCCAGCAAATCAAGGCTTGTCTCCCTTTTGACACTGGAGTGAAGAATATTTTCTTTGACACTCTGTGTGTCGAGCCTCCAAGCTGGATGGCCAGTCCTTGGGAGGAGGGGGGGGGAAACTAACACCCCTTCCTCTCCTGCAGATGTGCAGAGAAGCAAGAAGGTGTAGATTGCTAGATGACTGGGTTAAAATTCGACATGGGGGCGGGGGGACATGTACCTGTTTATTCTTGGGTGAGGACTTGATGCTAATTTTGCGGCTAGCTCTACTCCTGGCAAGCGTAGTCACTCCTGCTAGAAAACTCTGAAATTCTACCTGCGAAGACTTGTGTGATGCAGAAAACAGGGTGGGTATGGGGGGAGCAGTAAAATCGAACTGGTTTAGGTGACTTGGCTAGTTGGCAGATGTTGCGTGCCACACCTGGAGGTGGAATTCTCTCTGATCCAAGCAGGGGTAAGACTCGGCACCTTGCAATACTACAGCCCCTGACAAGTCAGAAAGTAGAGAATGAAGCTGCATCTCTGGGAGAGCGTTATGCTGGGGGTCAATTCAGTGCAAATCTCTTAACTCTCTTGCCTTGTGATGTGAGGAAAGATTGGCCGAAGACAGTCTGGGTTTTTGAAGAGCTCACTGTTTATGTTTATGTCAACATTCAGTTTGAGGTGAAAAGGTTAGCACTTGACCCAGGAAGCTCTCCTATTTGTATTTCAGAAATAGATCTGGCTGGTAGATACCCTCCATCTACAGCAGAAGGGGTTTTCCTTTCCTTTACTGAAAATATTATCATACATGTAAGAACGGATCTCTCTCTCTCTCTCTCTCTCTCTCTCTCTCTCTTAGTTGTGGGGAAACAGCATTCTGACTTGTATTAAATACCCACATCAATACAAATAGGAAGGCTAACATGATGACCTTACGATAGCCATGATCAACGAAGGCATTAAAAATGTATCCAGACAAAGAGAACCTGAAATATGAATATCTTTATTACAGACATTTGTGGGACCCGTAAAATTCTGCCCTGGATTCAGTGGTCAGTCACAGAATCGCAGAGCCTTGAATGATTGTACAGAAAATCAGAAAGAGAGGAGGATCACAAAATGCAACTGATAGAACTCAGTGGAGATTAAGTACGTCAAAGCTTTGTGCGTCATGCAAAGTTCCATAATACACTAATCACATAAAATATACATTCATTTGGCCATTCACCACATTTACGATTTGGCTGAGAAGACGTCAAGACTAAGGAAAGATGAATGTGAGACTAGGATAGGAGAGGTTCTTTTTTGTGGATAATATACCCTTAGATTTAGAATAACCCAACACAAATTGCAGGAAGGGGGGGGGGGGAGGGACAGGGAACACATCAAGCAGGTTTACAAAACCTAGTGCAATTTAAGCCTTTTTAAAATTTCCTATCTCGTTAAAAGAAATAGTGCTAGAATTTGAGGTATCTGATTGAGTTGAGCTGATATGATCGTCAGTTTTAACAATATAAAATTGAACCCAGCTTTGGAGAATGTATCCATCCTGTTTAATCTCAGAATCTAAACATTTCTAGAAAAATCTGTAAAAAGATAAATCTCTCGGACAAAGTATTTACAGCCAACAAACCCATACACAAGAACAAAGGGACGCCTTATTAACTTAAAGGGGGACGAGTTCTAAAGCAACTCGTGTAAACACTTTCCATAGTGCATCTCTCCAGGAAGATACCGAAGTGACAAAGCATGTCTTTTATGGAGGGAAGAGAGATAGAGGCGCGTCCTTGCAGCTTTATTCTGCCGTGACAGATTCATAGAAACGTGCCAACCCCTCATGTTGGAAAGGTACAGGAGTGTGGAATGAATGATCATGGGAAAATAAACCCATTATCCAAGCTACTGTGATTGGCCCTGCAGAGGCTCACCAGCTAAGTGGGGGCCTCAGAGCAAACTCCCTTCAAACAAGTTGAGGTAATGTACAGGTAACCTCAAGCTTTGGCGTTTAAATTACAAAGTAGGTTTGAGAGAATGCAATGAACTCTAGGGATGAGGCTGCAGAGTGTGTGTGTGGTCAATTTGAGGTAGGAAGAGTGTCTGAGGTAGAGGAGGCCGGAGAGGGGGTGCACGGGGAGGAACTGGACTTTTCTGAGGACTCTTCTGCTTTCTCCTCGCTCCCCGTAGGGGTGGCAGGGGAAATGGGGAGCAAACCCTCTTTCTCTCGCTTCTTCTGCTTCATCCTGCGATTCTGGAACCAGATCTTCACCTGAGTCTCGTTGAGCTGGAGCGAAGCAGCGATCTCCACCCTCCTGGCCCTGGTCAGATATTTGTTGAAGTGGAACTCTTTCTCCAGCTCGGTCAGCTGCTTGGTGGTGAAGTTTGTTCGGACCGTGTTGGGCTGCCCCACGTATCCATACTCGCCAGCTTTCCCTGCAAGGAGAGAGGAGAGGTTAGAGGCCAGGGTGGGGGTTGAGAGAGAACAAGATCACAGCAGGTGAATGGAGAAAGCAGCATCGCAGCTCTTGGAGAGGAGAGGGACCCTTTAAGCCAGGGGCTGTGGTGACAGATGCTAAGTCAGTCACTGGTGTGGAGTACATAGATTTAGGGATTGCCCCAGCAAAAACATGGGTTTATTTATTTGTTTATATAAAATTTGTATCCCGCTCCTCCTGCCCAGTTTGAGTTGGTCCAGGTCCCCAGCCCCCTACCTGTGATGCCCAGGCACCTGCCCACTGCCCCTAGCAGTCAGGAGGCTGCTAGGGTTTGCTTTGAGCAGCCTGCTCTCCAACCCGTGCATGACTGACCTGTTTTAGGTGGGTTCCTTTTAACTTTCATCCAGTCAAAGGTTTGGGCTGGAGGCGAGGTCTCTGCAGAAGGAGAGCGACAGGCTTCCTGGTGGCTGGCATGGAGAGGGGACAAGGAGTTATTATAACTGCCCAAAGTCAGGTTCTGCTGCTCTTCTCCGTAGGAGGGGTGCATGTACTGAGCGGAACCCACAGCGCCCCCCGAGTAACCCTGATGCGGGGGTGGGTGCTGCACCACGGAGGAGGAGAGGTTTCCAGAGTAAACCGCGGGCGCGCACTGGGGGTACCCTCCACTTAGCTCTGCCTCCTGATTGAGTGGGTAAGGGTTGCTGCTGTACCCTGCGCTGAAGTTCTGGCTGCCATATCCCGGGCCACAGCTAGGGTGCGAGTAGGACATGCCCAGGCTGTGGGGATGCTGGTAGGCACCAGTCTGGTGGTGGTGGTGATGGTGGTGGTGGTGATGGTGGGGGTGATGGGGACTGATCTGCACCCCCCTGCCAACAATAAAGCGCTCATCCCCGCTGCAGTTATTGGCACTGACCGCACAGGACTGGAAAGTTGTAATCCCATGATCTGGGTGGTAGGCGCGGGAGGACTCGCCGCTGAGGATGGGGTAATCGAGGAAGGAACTCATCCTCGCTGTGTCCATCTATCACCGAGTGACCGGGTCTTCCTAGCCCTGGATGACCGTGCCAACTTTCTCACTTCCTCCATGGGGCCAGAAGAAAAATGATATGAATGTACAGTGAGCTGGGGCCATGTGACGCGTGGCAGCCAATGACTGAGCCTCCTGCGAAAGTTTCCCTGTTCCTGCTGGTGATGGATCACCGTTTCAGTGGCATTTAAATTCCGAGCGCTCCTCCATCAAGGTGACGCGCAGCCACCACCCCCTCCTCCCCACCCCCAGCCAGTGCATTGGGGCTTCCGAGCCCGGGCCGGAGAGACAGTGCGCGCCTAGGCGCTCCGCCTCGCAGCAGCAGCCGCAACCGTTGCCGCCGCCACTTCTGCCTGGATTACAGCCGGGCTCCGGGACCCATCGGGAGGGATCACGTCTGCCAGGTAAGAAAGGGAGACAGGCGTTCCCCGAGCAGCTGGGGGGCAGCCATATGGTCCCGGAATGCCCGCAAGGACGCAGGCGAGCTGCGGGAAAGCCCGGGCGCGCTGCTATTGTAGGAGCTGTCAGGGCAGCCCTCTCCTACTCTGGATCGGAGAGGAGGAGGAGGAGGAGGAGGAGGGGGCACTGCTCTGCTGCTCACGGGAGAGTCCAGAGAGGAGCCTTGCGGGGCTGGGGAGGGGGATCAGCTGAGTGTCCCCTTCCGCAGAGCAGGCCATGGGAACCGCCAAGAGTTAAAGGGGCTTGTCCAGCCGCATCACCAGCCTCCCGCTGTTATTAGCATGGAAATGAGGCGCTTTTGTAATCGAACGCCATTGTGTGCCACGCTGGCTCTACCGGCCCCGGGGATCAGGGATAGGCGCGGGAGCGAAGGAGCAGCACCTACTCCCGGGGCTCTGACTAGGGAACGAGAGGCTGCAGGAGAGGGGAAGGGGGGCAGGAAAATGGATGACGATTGCAAACGTTGCCAGCAGACTGGAAACTTTTCCAGCTTCTGCAATCCATCGGCTGGGTCCCCATAGCGCCTGTGCAAAAGAGCTCTGAGCTCCAGGGGCAGTTCCTAACCACACACGCGCACAGACCGGATGACATGTCCAGAGGGGAGGGGAGTAGGGTAGGAAAGGGGGTGCACCAGCAACAATTCATTATTTTTGTCACTTGGGGGCTGCACTCCTCCAGCGCCTAAATAGGCAGTAAATAGATCGCTAGGAGGAGAGGTGGCTTCGACCCCTCCTTGGGAGCTGCTCTCAGGATTTACTCAGACTTCCAGAGAAGGAAAACAGAGTCTGCTTCTAGGGAAGCTTGGGTGGGAGTTGCCAGCTGGAGTCTGATTCCATAGGGACTGTTTCTGGGCAGGCAGACTCAGGCAAAGAGCACAGCCACATAGAGAAGATTACTGAGCACTAGAAAGATGTGCTGTTTGAAATGCCAATTCCAGAGCGAACTGACTTGTTTAATCTGGCAGAACTCGGTGTTTATTTATGCAGGTGCGATTTTCTCATGCTTTGTCCTGTTACCATACTAGATAGCTGCTTCCCTTCTACAATAGAAACGATTGGTCTCCTCCAATTACCTCTTCCTCACTCCCCTCTGTCCCCCACCCACCACAATCAGCACAACATACAACTTCCTCTTTCCCAAGACCAAAAACCCTCCAGGCTTTTGCTGGGACACCCAATGGTATTCCATTTCACCTCTTCAGCTCCCCTGGCCAAAACATAAATGAGATTTATCACCCTCAAGTGTCCCTTTAAAAAGGAAAAGTCTGTTCTGCCCTCATATTCATCTCCCCTCCCCCCACCTATATTTACTACGCAGATGGAATACTGTAAATGCAGCCCCTTAAACTCCAGTAGAAAAACCCAAAGAAACAAACAAACCAAAAAGAATATAGAGATCACTTTTTCTATCTATCTATCTATCTATCTATCTATATATATATATATATATATATATATATAATGAAATACATTAAATTATTGTAAATCGGCTATATAAAAAAAAGTCTAGAGCTAATGCAGGCCTTTCTGTCTGCCTGTTGGAATGGGAGCTGCCTCATATTTTCACATATTATTTTCACAATCTTAATGACTGGCAAACGTGGTATATGTCAGTGTAATTGAATATATATTATTGCAATATACTATGGTGTAATATACGGTATTATAATATTATAATATATCATACAGTGTGTTTGCACACGCATGCACACACGATCATATTATATTGTTATAATATGGTATATTACAACATAATATATTACAATAATATCTAATACATTATGTATTGCAATAAAAGTATGTATATTGCATAGTATATTGCAATACTATATATATATATATATATATATATATATATATATATATATATATATAATATTAAAATATATCTATCTATCTATCTATCTTGCCTATATGGTAAGATTTGTCAACATAACCAACCCTCTGCTCCTTCCTCCTACACTCCTGAAGTGGCTTTTCTCCCTCCTGGACCATTGTTCCCAGGAGCCAGTCCCTTTTGTTACATTGTCTCCCGCCCAATGCCTCGAATTCTGCTGCCAGCAGAGTTGCCTAAGCTCAGCATAATGGGGAGCGGACAGATTGAGGGGGTGAAGGGGGAAAGAACTGCCTTTCCCTCTCGCAGCCAGAAAAGTTACCAACACACACACACACACACACACACACACACACACACAAATTTTGGAGCGGCTCTGTTTTTAAAGGCAGACCTTCTGGTTAGTGCCCATCCCCCACCTTTTAGCTCCAGTGTCGCCTTTGTTGAGTATGTTCAGCTGGGTTTGTGGGGCTACTGCTTTGCTGGTGCCAGATGCAGGTTCCTGGGCCTTGCTGGATCCCCTTCTCTTTCTCTTTCTCTCTCTCTTCCCTCTACACACACACACACCGATTTAACTGTTAAGAGTTTCTTAGCTGTCTGTATTAGAAATGTACCTCCCTCAAGTGTACATAGAAATATTCCTGAAAGGACTTTGCTTTTTATTCTATTGTTCTTTTAATTTGATGCACCTAATTTTTTAATCTTATCTATAATTTACACACTCACACACAAGCATATAAACGTATGCACACATACACGATAGCTAAACACACCCACCCGATGATAAACCCGGTTTCAAGCAGTATAACAGGGGTTAAACCGAGTGGACTCCCTCCCTTTCCATAAAGCTAGGGCTCTGAAGCAGGACGAGGGAAGAAGGCCCGAGATTTTTCGTTGTAGCCTCAGCTCAGCCAAGCTGTTGTTTTAAAGAGCAATAAAAATGAATTATGACTAAACGCTTTCTAACTTAATGGTTTTAGACGGGGATCCCCAGCCCGGGCAACTACGTAAGAGGATTTTTATTTGTGCATGTGTTCCTGCAATTGATCTCTTTGATGACATTCTCATTCATAGAAAGAGTTTGATTTATGGGTTAAGGAAGAATTGCATCCAACCCTTCCAGCTATTACCCAAGTATCCCAGCGTCATAACGTGCTGCAGAGCTGAGAAGAAAAACATCCCAAACACATGGGCCGCAACCCACAAACCACTTACTCCGGAGTAACCCCCGACCTTCTATGAGGCTACTACGGAGGCAGTGCTTTGTGGTTTGTAGCCATCGATGCCACATGAGACAGGGAACAAAGACATTTCTCTTCTTCAGAATCTTAAAAGAAAAGTCAAAGTTGCTCTTGAGCTATACCCCGAAAAATAACTTACTGGCATCTGTTGCTTGATTTCAGCAGGGTAAATTTTGAAGCGAGTTTAAAATATTGATAATACAATTAGGCAATTAGCTGAAGCTCTTAATTGTGCTTCTCAACTGCTTTAATTGGGCCATGGTGGACCCTGAGCCTGCGCCACTGAAGTTTAAATTAATTTTAACCAATAGTTAAGAGTTTTAATTAGTAGTCCTATGCAGGGCAAGCAGATTTGAGAAAGAAGTGCCTTATTCTCTGAAATCCCTAAAAGATCTGAATTGATAATTTGTCTGTATATTGATTTATTTATTTATTTTACACTTAATGACTATATATTTATTTCTTCTCTCTTTTTAGATTTGTTTTCTTGGGACCTCTCAGCAGCTGGGAAGCTAAGCAAATGCACACGTTTGTTAGCATTTCTATTTTCCAAAACAAAACAAAACAAAACAAAACAAAAAACACCAGATCGCCTAAAATGACTAGTGAGACGCAGAAGCACTTAACTCTAGAAAAACACAATTTTGAATTTTAAATTTTGCCCATGTACTAGCAGTAGTGTATACAGAAACCCATACACTTACAGTAGATTAGATTCTGTCTCAGAGAAGTTAAACGTTTATATTTTTGTTATCATTTTTAAAATAACAAGCATTGTATTCTCAACCTGATCATACGTAGCTTGTGCACTAAAAGGAGAAAAAGAAGAAGAAGAAGAAGAAAAGATCTACGTGTAATCCTTATGGGCGTTTTAATTTTTATTTTTGCTTTGTGATAACTTGGCAATAAATAATTGGAGTCTGCTTTCCCTTCTAATAAACATACTAAATTACAAAAAGGAGAGAATTTTGTGGACCAGCATGTTTAATTTTATTTCCGAAGTTAGATTAATAGGAAGAAAAAAGAATATCCGTTGTGTTATGAGTCTAGAGAGAAAAAACAAAGCTACTTTTAGCAAACAAGAATTTATTCTACCAAAAATACTTATGACAATGCATCCTAATGTAATACAAAAATAAAAAGAAAGTGAAGCTACAGCTGGATATGCTCACTTTCTTACAGGCTTCATATATTGCTTTCAGAGAAGTACCTAGAATGAGCTAGGTTAATTTGAACACAACTAAAACTTCAAAACAGTTAAAAAAGAAAAAATGGCTCTCGGACACAGTAAAAGGGAAATAATAAACAGAAAATACTGACCAAGGGGGGGAAAAGAGGGGTGGTGGTGGTAAAAATAAAGTCATTTAACACCCCCCAAAATAAAAACCCCACAGAAGGCAGAAACTCTGGGCGAGAGGAGGTCTCAAGTGTCTCAATAGTTCAGATGCTGCAAGTCAATTGTAGTTAGTGTGTCTGTGAAAAAGTCAAAACTGTCAGCTGAAATATCTACGGGGCTGTCGAGGGATCCTTGCAAACTGGGGGAGACTGCATCTGAAAGCTGTAGGCAGGAATCTGTGGAGAAAACGCTAAAGTCCTGTAAAGAAGGGACATCCAGGGCCTCAGGACTGTCATTGTTGAGGCCAGCGGCGCAGTTCTGGGCCATTGTTGAGAGGCAGTTTGGAACAGTGGGTGACTGATGCTGAAAATGTTTCAAATTTTTCTCATTGCTGCTTAAAGGCGAAACTGGGAAACTTTGTGACTCTCCATTGTGTACATTCGGAGCCTGCTGTTGAGCTAGTGCATTTTGTTGAAAAGTGTAGCCTTCCCTTTCCAAAAGAGCGCCTGAGAGGGCTTGCTCAAAGAGAGATTTCTCTTCCTCTTCTTCTGCTTTCTCGGGGTCCTCTAAACTCTTAAATTTCCCCTCACTGTTTTGATTCTCCTTGCACTGGGTCTGCCTTTTGTGCTTCATCCTCCTGTTCTGAAACCAAACCTTTACTTGTCTCTCAGTCAAATCCAGCAAAGCTGCTATCTCCACCCTCCTTGGTCTGCAGAGATACTTGTTGAAATGAAATTCTTTTTCCAGCTCCAAAAGCTGAGTGTTGGTGTAAGCCGTCCTCAGCCTCCTAGATCCACCGTTTCCAGGCTCAGGGATTTCCAGAGAATCTGGCAAAAGCAAAGAAAAGGGCACAGTTTGATTTGATTGTTTTAAACTTCTAAATCCTGGTCCACTTTGGGGGGGGGGGATCTCTCTCTCTCTTTAAAATATATATATACACACAACCCTTCTAGCCTAAAATATTAACTCCAACAAAATGGCCGCCCTTGGATGCAGCAAATCCATTGTGTTGCATTCCTGTGCGCCCGGGGCTTTGGACCCCTTCTTCTCTCTCTTCCAACCCCCCACACCGCCATAAAAATGATTTTAAGCCAGCTCCCCCCAGCCTGCTCACACCAGAGCAAACTTTATATTAGCCATAGCACAATTTATAATTAATGCATCAGCTGCTTAGCTGAGCAAGAGCAATCTATCACTCTTCATTACTGTCAAATATACTAACTGCAGGACAGCGAGACAAGAGGAGGTCAGCTTCAACTCAAATAAATCATCCCACGTTAAAACAAGTTGGGGCAAACTTTGGGGGTTTGCGATCGCCACCCCCTGCATTCTCCCCCAGTTAAGTTGTGAGAGACCCAGCAAAGCCCCGGGAAAAGGGCGCTGGAGCAAAGTCTTTCAACTGACCTTTGTGGCTCAGGCAAGCTGGTCCAGTGGCCGAGGCGGAGGCCGAGGCGGGCGGCAGGGCAGTTTTCTTGGAGGCTTTTTTCTCTTTCATCCAGGGATACTCCGGAGGCTGCAGGACTCCGGCTGGTACCGGGCTGCTGCCGCTGCTGCCACTGGGGCTCTGCTTGGGGCGGTTGCTGCTGCTGTGGCGAGGGTGGCTGGCTGGGTTGAGGCTGGGGATGGTCTGCTCAAAAGGAGGAGGAATCAGTGTCGGGTGTGAAAGCGTCGAGTTCTTGATTGATGAACTTTGAAATGTATCACCGACAGGGGGAAAAGATGTCAGGCACTCAGCAAGCGATGGCTGACTATTGATAAAACCAATCTCTCGCTCAAATTCGAAATTCATGGCCTTCAACTGGCAGCCCCCTTGGAGGAAAAAGTTCCCTCTGCGCGCGGCTTTATTGTGGGGGGGAAAAAAGGCCCAGGGAAAAAAAGAGAGAGAGAACCAGGAGGAGGGGGAAAAAAAATATATCTCATAGAAGATCGCTGGTGGGGTGTTTTTTTTTTTCTAATTCACTGATTACAGCCGTATGGGGACCGTGCTACTATTAAACTATTGAATTCATGGAGACAAGGTTGAAATTGGACCGAATTGGCTGTCACATGATTGCCTCTGCCCAATGACAATTTGGGCTTTAATCAAAAGAAGCCACTGTCTGTTTGATTGATCCAAAAAAGTCGGGAAGGAACGCCTCATTGGGGGCCAGAGAGGCATTATTTACACTTTTTAAGGGGGAAATTATAGATCTGTATCTCCCCCTCGCCTCTTAATCTCAAGTGATCTGGTGTGTGTGTGTGTGTGTGTGTGTGTGTGTGTCCTGCAGGCTGGCTTGTCCCGCTTGTCTCCTCCCGCACACTCCTCTCATTGTTTGGGACTGTCAGGAAAGCGCTTTGCACCTCACAAATCATTTAAGCACCTCAATCTGACGCCTTGAGTCATTAACAAAGTAATCCATTAATCTTCAAAGTTTTGACACCCATGGGCCCCCACATAAGAAGTTGCGCCCAAGCAGGAGTTTCAGGCAGTGAGTCCTCGCTTTTTTTCCTGGGGAATAGAACATTTCCTTCCCAACTAGTTTCCTTTCTGCCTCTGCTGATATGCGTTTGCATTTTGCTTTTGCTTTTCGATGGGCTGTACAGTATGGAGGACAATTGGCCGCCGATCTCCGAGCTCATTGCGTAGCAGGAATTTCTGCAGCCGCAGCCAGGGGGGAGAGCCCGATACAATACCGCCACCACTTTCCGCTGCAGTTTCTGTCGGAGACGTGGACCGTAAAAGTACAGATTAGAGATGCATACTGTACATAGCGTTTTAGAGGGGCGAAAACCCAGCCCCTTCTCTTGCAAACTGGCGCCGGCTGATTATATATATTGGTTTAATAATCTTAGTAATCTGGGTCAGGTTAATATTTTCGATTGCAAGGAAATAGATTAGAAATCAATCTCAGACTTATTTATTTTTAAAATATATAGGGGTGTGGTATTTTTGCTTTTTTTTTTTTTTAATCAAATAAAATCTTGCAGTGGCTGCACACTTGTACATGTTCCCACCGCATTTTTCCTGGCACAATCATTTTGAATTGTCAAGGATCTTTCCCCCACCCCCCTCTTTTTTGCACCAGTTTTTCAATCCGATCGAGAATAAAAATGATGCTGGCGATGGATATATGGATAACGCTAAGAGCTACGGCATGCAAACATTTCTTCTTCTGGCAGCAAAGGCCACGTGTGTTTCATCGAGTATTTGAAAAAAAAAGAGAGAAAAGAATGACTGCTTTTTTCTAGATTTTAATGAAGCCCAAAATTGCATCCATTAGCTGTCTCTCCTATTCGAATTTCAGATCTGCTTCTAAATGAATCGTGAGAATAATAAAATGATCACCCTACCTTAGGTTTGTGCGAAGCTGATTAATAGAAATCCTCAATCTGTAGCAAGCAAATCCAGAATGGGGAACACGGGGGAGGGGGGAGGGAGACGAGGAGGGGGAACATTTACATTTAAAAAAATTAACTCTGGAAAAGGATTTGTCATTGAAACCCATCTGAAAGGATGCTTCACAAATATAGATGCTGTGGGCGATGGTGAAGGGGCTTCAATTTTCTTGCTTTTACTCCAAACAAAGCTCTGCTGAAGCCTGCGCGCGATCAATCTTGTGAGCCAAAAGGTTTGACAGCTTCTGGCCCTTAAGAACACATTTAAAGCTCCTTGCTCTTTCCTAGATCCAATGTGACCGAGAAAAGCGGGAGAGCAAGAAACGCAAGTAAACAAGGAAAGGGGGATTCTTTTAAAACGCATTTTGATTGTTACTGTGGGAACCGAGCATGATTTGCTAGCTTTGTCTATTTGGGGGAAGGGGAGAACTGCCTGGCTGCTAATTTTACTTGGGAATATTGGGATTAACAGGAGGATGGAGAGCAATAGGGAAGCAGAGGGCTGGCGGGGAGGTTCGAGTTTAGGGAGGTTTTGTAAGGAAGATCTGGGCGTGGAGGCCTTCTGTACAAATTTTGGGTGATCGGTCTAATACAACAAAAACCACCCAGAACCAAAACATTGCCTCATCAGATCAAATGCCCTATCTATCTATCTATCTATCTATCTATCTATCTATCTATCTAGTTAGCCAGCTGTCTATGTTAAAATACATTATAATTGATAGAGTATTATGTGTATGCAATTATATGTATATTTCAATCCAGATGCTTCATTCCCAATCAAAATAAGAGAAGAACAATACTTTTGCTAGTAAAAAAAGAGAAAAGGTTACAATTCTATTTTTTAAAATCGCTGTGATTCTCTTTCGAAGGAGGGGAGATGTCTAATTATATTAATTATTATTATTATTATTATTATTATTATTATTAGTAGTAGTAGTAGTGCTTTTTAAAAGGGAATTTTCTGTTTTCGAAAATAGCCAGTGCATGAAAAAGTCACAAGATCTATCATTACATTTGATTTCACGGGGATCTATTTAAAATGAACATTTTTGAAGATAACCCCCACCACCACCAAACCACCACCACCACCATCGCACTAGTCCTTTTTTACTTTATCTTTGGACAAAAGATGCTTCCCCACACACATCAATTTTCAGCCTAGACGTCTATTTTAAATATGTTTGTCTAGCTGAAAAAAATAGCAAATTCGGAAGAATTACTCTTAATTTCCATTAAGAGTATATCATAAAGATGTATATCATAAAGATGCATGTGTGAGCGTGTGTAACTGAAGCTCTGCATGCATCAATATTATTACAGATATATGGCTTCCTGGATGTGTTACCATTTTGGCTCCAAACAAGCCAGTTTCTCAAAGCCAGGAAAAGACCAGGGATTAACAATATTTCAGAGAGAGACCAAAATGGCCACACATTTCTGTATACCGAAAGGNCTGGACTGGAAGTGTGAGGGGATCAGTCACTGCCTGGAAGGAAGCTCCAGCCCGTGAACTCTTCTTGAAATGAGATTCAAGGACTGTCTCTTATACACATCTAGATGTGTATAAGAGACAGGACCAAAATGGCCACACATTTCTGTATACCGAAAGGTACAACAGGGGAGCGGTGTAGGGTATTATTATCTATATATGATAGATAGATAGATAGATATTTGTGTATGTATAAATAAATAAATAAATGTGTATGGTTCCCCGTGTTATTCTACCGTTTTACCGTTCTTTCCTATTACCATTAAAGGATCACTTCTTAATTTTTGTCATCCAGATTTTTGTCTTGGAGGGATGAGGAAACCCTTATTAGAGGGCTGGGTTTTTTGTTTGTTTGATTTGTTTTGTTCAGTGAGAACAGATATTTGCAGGCGCACATTTTGCTAAGGCAGTGTCAGAAACCATCCAGAAAGTAAACATGTTGGAACAATTCATATTTTCTATCCGAAATCGAGAGCTATCTCGTTTCCCCCTCTCCCACACAATGGAGTCGGTGTGGGGGAGGGGAGGGAAGTAAAAATAGCCAAAATGCAAAATTACAAAATCTGACTGAACGTTTGAAACTTCAGATGACTAGGAATCCGCCTGCAGAGAGGGATCTATTCATCAAGTCCTATTTTAATCCTGCTTTGGGGCCGGAACTGCTGCCTTATTTGCTTAGAGACTGTAAACACACCGGAGTCGCTGCATTATTGTGCTATCTGCACCGTCATCACTGGGGTGATGAACTGTATTTCCCACCATAAACGCATGTGTTTTGAATTCCTGCCACATTCTATAGGATCTTATTTTATTCTCGGCTCTCTCGGCCTTTATTGAATTATTCTCTCTCTCTCTCTCTCTCTCTCTCTCTTTCCCCCCCCCCCCTCTTTTTTGCACCAGTTTTTCAATCCGATCGAGAATAAAAATGATGCTGGCGATGGATATATGGATAACGCTAAGAGCTACGGCATGCAAACATTTCTTCTTCNCCCCCCCCCCCCTCACAATGTAACAGTCACTGAATTGTCTGCTTTGACCCTGGGAGGAAGAGTGTGGGAGGAAAAGCTCTCTGTCTTTCAAAGGTCCCCAACGCCTATGCAAGAAGAGTCTTCTCCAGATGGGCGGCTTCTGTTGATGAATGGTTCCTGGAGGCGATCTGGTGAGAGGAGGGCATTCTAGGAGCCAGGACTAGCTGCCCATTAGCCCACAGCCTCCTCCGAAGTCTCTCTGCCCAGCGCCAGCAATTTCCCCCTGCATCGCCTGCTCCCGGAGAAAGCAGTATGGCTTTGTTCCTCACCCTGACCAGCCTTGCCGGAAGACCCAAGCAAGCTACCCAAAGCTGCTTGCTGCTGCTGCTGCCCATCAACATACATCTACTGCCAGGCAGGGACACAAAGGGCGGATCGAGATTTTCCACGCTGAAACTGTGGCGCGTCTTGGGACTTGCCAGGGCTTTGCAGGTTTGAAAACCTGATAGACAAACTAGAGGAGGCTGCAGGGTGTTTTACGATAGAGATCCGGGAGCAGCTCACACGGCCATGGCGAGCCTTGCTCGGCTCGAGGAAAGGGGGTGGGGGTGGGCTATGAGAATAATATTTTCTTAACTCTTTATTATTCAGAATAAAAACTTTATTTTTTTTTTCAGAACGTGAGCAGCAAGGAATGTATAACTTTTTAAAAAATCGAGTCCTTTTCCAGACTTACACAAACTGCTGTTTCGCTCGATGTTTACAAGCCTCAGTGATTCAAATTGTCATCTGTTTCCCCCCAGATTTTATTGCATTATTACTACTTTTTTTTTAATAAAGGAGTTATAATTCCCTTTCGAATGATATTTCCTATGTGTGCCATATAACATACGGCCAGGTAAATATCGCCTGGATATTCAGGGTACAGATTTTTTATTATTATTTTAATATATATAATATAAATATGAACAGATGAGGGGATAAATAAAAAAAATCTTAAACACTTAGATTATTCAATGTTTGCAAAAAATATAAATAAATCTTGAATGTTCACCAGCATACACACATTGAAAGACGTACACTATTAATAATTGTCCAGGGGAAAGTCCGCCCCCGCCCCCCGGCCAAGCGCCTTTGATTTCTTTCTCGCTCATTTAAAAGAAGTGCAATAAAAAAAATTGCTTCCCCGTAGGATCAATCCTGTACGAACAAATTCACATTTAAGAATTATTTGTATAGAAAATTTGTTCATATACCCTGTTTTGAGAAAGGTGTAAGGAAATAGAAAGCTCCTGGCAGCTCCCAAAGCAGAGCCACGAGGCCAGAGAGATAAATAGCCACTACTGAAACTAGAGAGCGATTCAAGCAACGAATATTGCTACGTCACATAAACTAGAAAACGCCTTTACCAAAGGAAATCAAACAAAACTAACGAAGGGGGGGGGGGAAGGGAGAGGAGGGGGGGGAAGGGAAAGGACTTTAAAAAAAGAGGGGGTGGGGGAGACGCTGCTTTCCACTTGGTATATTACAGATGGGTGAGTTTGGGTGCGTCCTGAATTCTTCCCTGAGAAGGATGGTGCGCGGTGAGATCTGTGTATGTGGGGTGAGGGTCACATGGTCCATGGTGGTGGCTGTTCCCCATTGGGCCAGCTCCGCTGTAGTCCATGTTGGCAGAGGATGGATGAGGGAGGTGGGTCAGCCCAAAGATGGAAGGCCCAGAATTGGCCATGGTCTCCACATAGTTGCCCCCTACATAGACGGGGCTTCCCTGTATATGCGGATTGCCATAGCCGTTGCCTTGAAGAGGATGGGGATCGTACTCAGGAGTGACTGCTGCTGTCCCCGTGTATCTCTTTTGAGGAGGTGGGCAGTTATTGATAGGAGCCGGGTAGGAGGCAGGGATGCCATAGGCGTTTTGATGAGGCTTGTTAAAGGAAGGAGGCGACTGGGGCTCGTAGGGGACACTGTTTACTAAAGAATGCATAGAGTTTAGGTAGCCCCCAGGAGTCGGCGGGACAGGGCTTCTGCTGGGGGACTGTCCCCCGGAAGAGGTCATCATGCCCTTCCCCTTCTGATCCTTTTTGTATTTCATCCTGCGGTTTTGAAACCAGATTTTGATCTGTCTCTCAGTGAGATTGAGCAAGTTGGCCATTTCTACCCTCCTGGGCCTGCACAGGTACCTATTGAAGTGGAACTCCTTTTCCAGTTCTACCAGCTGGGCGCTCGTGTAAGCTGTGCGGGCTCGCTTAGAGGATGCTTGCCCCGGGGGACTTTTATCACCAGCACAGCTCTCACCTATGCAAATCACACAAAGGGTAAAATCAGTACTGGGCACCTGGACACAACAACCCCAACCAACCAGGCCATGATCCACAAGCCGCTTACTCCAGAGGAGCCCCATTGAAGCCAGGAGGAGCCAGTCTGAAGTAAGTGCTTTGTGACTCGTGGCCCGAGCAGCACAGTCGCTAGAAACACTATAGGCTCCTCCAAACAGCAACTTCTCTTCTTCAGTCCAAACAGAACCAGCTCAGTGCCGCCCATGACTCACCGTTATTTCCCTTCACTTATCAACTTCAGGCAAATGAGAGAGCTGTCTCTCTAGGACTCCTACTCCCGCCATTAACGACTATAACTGCAGTAAAATCGTGACCCATTCAAGTCAGTGGCAAAACTCACTGGGGTCAGTAAGGATATCAGATCTGGAATTAGATTCTTTTATGGCACAGGCTGGGAAATGGGTTTAACTCCCCTTCTTTGAAAATCAAAATAGACATGGTGACAGACACACAAATACACATACTTCAATAGCATTTGCAATGTCCTCGATTACAGCCTGTGCACGTGTGTGTAATACACACTCCTGTAAATGTTTAAGGGTTCAATCCTTACTCCATGGAAATCGTGTGAGCGTTTTGCCATTGGCTTGCCCCCTACATCTATTGCTTGTGTAATAACAGTGTTGCTAAACAGTCTAATCCTCACCCCCCCCCCCACCCCCAGTCTGTGGGCCTAACGTTAGTGTTCTGGCTACTAAGCTGCACCAGGCTTGCAACTTTGGTAACCAGTCTGCTCAAATAAGAACAGGCTATGGAGATAAACAAAGCATTGATCCTGACTGCAGATCATTATGAGCTATTCTATTCCAGTTACACTCCAGCAGGGGTAGGTCACTGTGTTTTGATTAGAGCAGCACTGTGCCAAAATGGCTTAGGTGTTTCTCTGGCTTTAGGTCTCTCTGGATGCTAAGATGGCTTGTACTTGTGGGAATTTCCCTATAGAATGGAATGACCTAGGCTCACGGGTTCTTAGTGCACCTTAATGGGGAAGAGAAGTGCATAGGAATCACTCGGTTCCTTCGGGAGAGTTTAACCAAGGGCACTCGAATGTAATCGGAACGTTTTGGAAGAGCTGTATAAACTTGTAGTCAGGTAACCCTCATGACTTGACTTCTTTCCAGTCTGCCATGGAGAGGTGGGGTAGCCTAGTGGCTAAGGTGTTGGACTTGGACCTGGCAGACCTGAAATGATGATTAATAATAGTTCCCGCTACACTCTAGCGAGCCCCTGAGAAGAGAAAGCCTGTGTCATACCTGAGCTGGAACTGCTGTTTTTCTGCTTCGTGTTTTGCCGCGATTCTTTCATCCAGGGGAAAATTTGTTTGGCCATAGTGGGCGAGTTAATGATGGGGCTCTTGGTGGGGTTGGCTGGGGCAGGGTTGCTGCTGGCATTTTGAGGTGGGGAGGCGGAGGGAGGCGGAGGAGGGGGCGGCGGCGCCTGTTGTGCTGGAGGTGGTGGTGGCGGCGGCGGCGGCGGCGGCTGTTCCGAGAGGCCTGGGGGCTGCTGGATGGGCTGGCTGGTGAGGGTCCTCATACAACTCTCATTGATCTCATTGGCTTTGTGGTGGGGCACCGTGCTGCCAGGTGACTGCAGGGAGCAAGCAGGTCGATGGTATTCCGTTTCCACAAGGGATGAAGTGGGGGGATATTGCTGCTGACTGGCATTATAAGTGAAACCATTTGCTCCTTGGTAGGGATAGCCACCATAAATCGCCGAGCTATCGTAGTAGGTCGCCTTTTGCATTTCGTTGTTTCCCAATATTTATTTCACAAACTGACAGGGTCTTGACACCCTTCGAGAAGAACATTGGCACCCCTCTGTCACGTGACGTTCTTCCGCCAATGGCCTCCCCGGGTAGACCTAGGGTGTAGGGAAAGCACAGCAGAGTGAAGAAATAGTCCAAATCCATCTTACTTTCAATAGCTAAGTGACATGAAAGCCATAAAAGAAAAAGTGGTCAGCAATATTTAGCAGCATGACTTGGCCTCAGGCTAAGGGAGCCGCGCTATAAAAGCCGCCTGCGATCCCTGGCAGCTACAAGTATGTGTTTTGCTGCTCCAGGAGAGGGGCTGTCGAGAAGGGATCCGCAACAAACAACAACAACGTGAATTGTTTTAGCGTTTATCACAAAAGGAAACCTGGTGGGTTATTTAAATACAAGGCTCCCAGATAAGAGTGATCAAGTGTCTGTACATGAGGGGGGTGGTTCTCTCGTTTGCTTTCACTGCTGGGGGAAATTAACAGACCCGTCTGAAGCTTTGCACGGGTTGTGTATTTTGAAAATGGAATCACACACACGTACATACCCACGTACAGATATAGAAACAAGAGACACACATACAGACATAAGCACAAACCCGGTGTGTATACACTCTATACCCATATATACTACAGAGGAAGATACACACACACTGTATGTATATCATACACACACACACACAGCCATGCACATTGCGTTTATTTATGTATTTGTATTGTATACACGTATATAGTATACATACATACTGTGTGTATATATTACACACCCGCACATGCATACACACGCACATACACACGGGCGCATACGCACACACAAATTCCATATCAAAAACTCTTCCAAGTATTTTCACTGCATGCGATTTACACGGGGAGATTATGACTGGCACGTAGTTTGGTTGGCTATAAAATATTTGATAACTGCAACACCGAGTGACACGCGTTTGATTGAGGAAACAGTACTTGTAGCCTAAGCAGCGGCTAATGATGTATTTATATTTCGATATTTAATACCCAACCAACCGCTTGCACATAAATCAGCATTAACTGCAAGGGTTTATACAGGGACACGAGTCTGGCCCCTAGGTGCAAACAGCTTCATTATGTAGTAATAATCTGGGAGTGAGCCTCCAGTCACCCTGGAGCCCCCCCTCCCCCACTCACAACACACCCGAGTAAAGATGAGGGAAGAGGCCCCTTTGGAATTTTAATTTCTCTGTTATTTTCACTTTGAAATAAATTCTAGAACTGGTCTGTGTTTTCTAGGGGAAAGGATAATAACCAGCTCATAAGGGATGAAGACACTTTTTAAAAAAATATTAAGAAATGGGATTTTCAAGACTCCGCTTTTCTATGGAAGCTACCAAATTGTACCTGTTAAAACATGATGGATTGGGGAAAAAAACACACCAGGAACCTGAAAAACCAGCGTTCATCTCCATGACCACGGCTTGAACTTTCCTTCCAACTTAACGATAATAGGTTCTGTCTTTGAAACTGCTATGTAATTTGATGTATGAGGGTCATTTGGCTGAAGAGAGGGGATGGACACACAGAGCACAGAATGCCCCTACAAGCCGTGCGAATCTTTTTTTGTGAACTCATACTGTTTACCTGTCTGAGAAAAACCAGTTAGAGAGGGGTCCCCCATGCTAGGGAAGCAAATCTGAATGCTATCTACCATCTATGGACTCTTACAACCACATTGTTCTCAGAAATTAAAACGCGCTTCCCTCAAGCCCCCACCCAGTCCCTTTTACTGACAAACAGCCAGTTCCAAATAGTTCCTTTCAATACTGACAATTCTCAAAAGCTGCTTGTGAGGGGGTAATTACACAATATACTGCTACAAATAATTTCGTGTCTGTATATTTCAGGTTATACAGGTTTCTTATAAAACAACTGTCCCTTTGTTATCGGATGGAGACGCATTAATTGAATAAGCTTTTGAGAGAGGACACTTGCCATTTTATTTTTATACTAATCAAGCCTTTTGGATGTTATTAGATTAACAAGATGATCAAGAGCTGTAAAAACATACCCAATTAATTTCCAGTTCCTCCATTAAAAAAAAAAACACAACTGGGGGGTTAACCCAACAACAACAACAACAACAACAGCAACTCAACAGATCTTTCGAAATTATTCTGCGTGATACCTAGGCCCTGGAGATCCGTTCCCCGCCCCCCTTAGCTCAGTATCAGAAATGTAAAATAATCCAGGGTTAATCATCCCAGTTTGACGATAGGCAAAGGCTTTGCATTGTACCCTCTGCCACTGGAAAGTTTGCTGTTGTGGCTTGTCCAGAGAGGCGCCAGCACAAAGAGAGTTTAAAAATAGTCCCCCTTCCAGAAAAAAAAAATGCACAGCAGAAACTGAAACGAGGTGGGGGCTGGGGGTGGGGTGGAATCTAAACATCTGGAAATCCATCAGAAAAAAAAGTTTGCAAACTGAAAGAGTTTCTCCCAAAGTTCTGGACACCTGGGGACACTGCGGCCATGATCCATGACTTCTTACTCCCGAGCAACCCCATGAGGCGGTTTATGGATTGTGGTCTGTGGCTACAACAGGATCATTGCTCTTTGGAAGAAAAGGGGAGGAAGGGGGGACAGTGATAGGAAAGCCAGGAAAATTGTCCCTCAATTCAGTGGCTTGGCAGAGAGGTGCTTTGCTGTCACACACTAAAGGCAAAGGGCCAAATCCTGTCCTGTTTGCATCTCTGCACCTCCCCCTTGCTTCACTAAGGTCTCCTGGGGTGAGTAAAAAGCAGGAGTGGGGTCGTACAGACTGAAGTGACCCCTGCACCAAACATAGCTGCATTTGGCCCTTGAAGCAGCCCTTGGGAGGGTAACAAAGACAAGGGGGGAAGTTTCCTTAGCAAAGCAGGTTTCCTCCCCTCCCCGCCACCCCGGTAGATCTAGCACCAGCAGAACTCTCCCCATAACTCCCACCCTAACCCCAGCTCCAGCAGAGCCCAACAAACAGGCCCCCTCTCCCCCCCCCCCCCCCCCCCCCCCCCCCCCCCCCCCCCCGCCCCGGTGCATGGAGGGGGCGGGGCCGTGCGGCCACAGGCTTCTCTGCGAGCTGCAGCAAAGTTGAGGGGCGAGGCAGGCGCTGCCTGGACTGGAAGTGTGAGGGGATCAGTCACTGCCTGGAAGGAAGCTCCAGCTCGTGAACTCTTCCTGAACCGAGATTTAAGTCTCTGGTCATAAATCACCGGGACATAAACTCCGCCATTCACAACTGATAGCAGCGTCTTTGTGGCCTGCTTACCTTAACTTCTGACGAGGAAGGGAGGCGGAAGCCAGCGTGATCTTTGGAGGCTCCGCGACACAGCCCCCGGACTCAACAAGGACTTGCTCCCCCCAGTCAAGCCCCTTCGGCTCCGGGATGGGGAACTGCTCAAGTCATCTGCACCAGGAGCCCACAAGCCAAGACGGGAGGAGCCCTCTGCTCAGGAGGACTCGCAAGGGATTGCTGGCTGCGGCTCGGACCCCCCCTCCCTCCCTGCTTCCCTGCCTTCTGCCCCCCACCCCCGCTCAGCCCCCGGGGCAGCAATCGGGAGGCCCCCCGATCTCAGCTCTCTCAGCTCTGCCCCAGTGTAGTGAGTGCCACAGAAAATTGGTATGTTTCTTATGAATATTGCACGCAAAAGGAGGGCGTCTGCTGGGAGCAGGCAGCTGCCTCGGGAAGTGCGGGGCAGGGTGGGGGCTGGGGAGAGGGGCTGGAGGAGCGAGGCAGAGGAGGGGGGAGTCTCCCCCGCACCCAGGCGTCGCGAAAGTCCAGGGAAATTATGCTAATGAAGCCAAACCCTGCTCACAAAGGGTCACTCGCGTCGCCGGACCCCATGGTGTGTTGGGGGATCGGGGAGATGGGGGCAGCCTTCACCGAAGAAAGTTATCAATACTCAGCGGTGCCTCTCCCCCCCCCCCCCCAACGCACCCTTCAGTCTGGTACACCCTGAGCAACGAGGATCCGCCCGGGGAGACACTCAAATAATGACAGCTAAGGAATGATTAACAACATGGGCGTGTGTGCGTACACACACACACACACACACGCACGCACTTTCATACATGCACATATAAACATATACACACTTTCGGACGCATGTACACACCAGGTATACCCACTCTACCCCACACTGACAAACACTAGCTGTATACACCTATCTACACATAGAGCTGTATATATGTAGTGTGTGCCTCACGACACACACACACTACATATATACAGAGATATAAATTCATGTATGTACACACAGATATCTAAATGAACTGAAAGCTACACACAAATATGCACACACGACATTTACACCTATACCCAGATATCCCACACCTGCACATACGATATATACACGCATACACACAGAGATAGATTCGCCTAAACACACACACACACACACACACACACACACACACACACACACAAAGAGTTATAAATCCACCTACACACGCACACACTACATATACACATGGATTGCACACACCTACACACACGATACATACACATAAATACACACAGAGATGGACGTTCATCTATACCCGCACACAATACTATTAATACACACCTAGTATACATCTCTGGATGTGTAGACAAATAGACATATATGAACACAGGTACTTACAGACACGTGCATAGACACAAACACAGGCTCATAAATACTGACATGGACACATAAACACACAGCTCTTGATATAAACATAGGTGAACAGAAACACACACATATATACACATGCGCACACCCACACCCTATAGATTTATATAGCCACATGCGTGTATACATTGAAATATTGGCATCCATGCACAATACACACGTACTAATCTATATGGTTAATATATGTGCACCAAGCCTTTTGTTTGGGATTTCTATATCTGCCTGTCTTTCCATCCAGCCATTCAAGCCAGACTCCAGGACAGAAAACGAAGCGTTTCTCAACAAAAGGGGGGATCCTCCGGGGTTCCAGGGTAGCTTGAACTGAGTGTAAAGGCTTTCCCCCAGCCGGTTTGGGTGCAATCTATTCAGGAGCGCTTTGCAATAAGGACTAGGGGTAAATTTGTCATTACTCGGTTAACGAGGACGTTTAAAATAGAAATAAGTCTGGGTTTGAACCGCAAGGGAGCCCAGCGTCACCTCAGAGCCAAAACAAAGCCAGGGAGAAGCGCTCCCAGGCCGGAGTGGCCCCTTATGCATACCAATGGAGTTTGTCATTTATGGCGAGGCAAGATTTATGACTCCATGCACCCAAGCCGTAAACAGAGCTGGAAAACAGAAAACACTTGCTCCTTATGGCACAGTGCGATGGCACCACATGAAAGGGGAAGCCGGGGCCGCGTAGGAGGAGGGGAAAGGGCAAAAATTCACTCGTAGGCATTTCGCTTCAAACAGCCGCTTTGGGAAGAAAACGCCTCTTTAGTCAATAATCAACCCTGCACTTTCTTGGGGAAACTGCTGAGGTGTCTTTCTCCCTCTTGGCCAGCGAAAACAGCAGGATACCACAAAGAAAGCCCGCCAGACACAGCATCCCTTTGGAAGATGGGTGCTTAGAAGAACTGCTAAAGCCATCGGATGGGGGGGGCTGGTTGGACGGGGGAAGGGGGCACACCTAAGGATTATGCGTTTGTAAAAATGAGTTTCAAGTTTGGTGCAAATAGCTATGATGGTGATTGGTGATGATGATATTTTATTCTTCAGTACCAGTTGTTTTAAACTGCACGAATTTTCAAGGCGTTTTAAATTCCGGAAATTAACGAGTTTCCTGGGATAATTTTGGGGAGGGCTGAGACATTTCCTATTAATTTTACAATACAAAGGCTGGGGGGGGGGGGAATAGCTGAAAATTGTGTTTCTATTTCTCGCTCAATATGGAAAGTTTTGCTTAGTGGGGGATAACTTTTTTCCCCCATTGTAATTTTGTTGGCTGCAACAGACCAAAATGCTTTGGGTTTGCGGGAGTCACGGTGTTAAACAGCAAGAACCGTGGATGTTCCTTTTCTGGGCTGGCTCCTGCCTTTCTAGACAAGCCCTTCTGCGGACAATCGGGTTGTACGGAGCGGTTAGTTAAAAGGAAATTCTATAATTCACGGGAGAATATTCAGTCTCTTTCCAACGGAGAGAGGAAGAAAAGGCTCAGAAAATGCGCGAGGAGACACCAGTAGTGCGCACGGTAACCAAGCTTGCAAACAGCTCGCCTTAATCTGTACCGGGCGCGATCCACAAATCATTTATTCCGGAGTAGCCCTATTGAAGTCCTGCTGAGTAAGTGGTTTGTGGATCGCGACCATCGCTGTTTATCTTATCAACTCTCCCTTTGTATTTACTCACCACACAACACTATTTACCCAAGCGCCACACGGCTGCAAATATACAGATCCTCCCAAACTGGCCTTACTCTCGTGTGGGGGGGAGGGGGTTGTATTATTTATGTGGATTTTAACCGGGTCAAAATGCACCAGAACTGGGCCATAAATCATAAGAAACGATGACAAGTAATTGAGCTGCTATTAATGCTTACATTTTATTTTCGGGGAGGCTGGTTTTTGGGCCCATTGGAAATCCGTTCTGCCTTTGACTCATAAATACGCTGGAATGCAGTGAAAACGGCTCAGGTTAAATCAAAGAAGAAAACAAAACAAAACAAAAAACCACACCGCCCTTAATAAAGAGGAACGTGCTTCCTTGTGAGGGGGGGACAAATTCAGGGACATTTGTTTGGGTTAGTTCCCTTGGCAGCTAAAAAAAATGAATAAATCAAATCCCTCCCTTTCCTCTTTCTAGGAGAGTGGCCCCGAGAAACTGAGCGTTTAAAGATACCTTTATGTTTTTTAGGTAAAGAAAGTTTTGTTCTTAGAAGTTATATATATATATATATATATATATATATATATATATATATATATATATATATATACCGAACTTCTAAATATATATATTTCCCCGATCAGCGGCCCCTCTCATAAACCGAGTAATTACAACTGCCCAGTAATTTGGGACAAGATGGCTCAGCGGCTTAGAAGCGAACGAGCTGGCCCCCAGTAGACCCTGGAAACATAAATCAAATCGCAGCGCTTTGACCTTTCCCCAAAGCTGCACCCACCAGTTCCCAGGCGCAGGCGATTTTAGCCAACATTTGAACCACGCTAAAACACAAGGACACCTTTCAGTTTGCCTCATAGAAAGTGCATTTTACACATTTTTAAAAGCTGCTTAGGAATTGGTGATAAGGAACATTAGTGAGAATGGAAATCTTCATATAGAGAGCTATTCCCACCTCTCCTCCCCCCTTGCCTGATCCCCCCTTTTTTTTAAACCAGTGGGTCATTTATTATTAGAAGGAATAGCTGGATGTTCCTCCCGAGACAGGCTGATTCCCAGATAAATGCAGCAGGCTTGGTTCTCCTATCAGGAGGGGAGCCGCTGGCTTCTCCTCTGGAATTGCCAGTCGCTTAGTAAACAAAGTACCGCGAAGCATCATAAATAAAATGGCAGCAGAATTGCATACTCATCGATTTCCCCAGCCAGAATAGGCAAAACAAACACAAGAACAAGAAAGAAAGAAAGAAAGAAAGAAAGAAAGAAAGAAAGAAAGAAAGAAAGAAAGAAAATAGCAGCCACCAGAAAGCCAGCCCCGATCCCATGCCCGAGATGATTTATCAAACCATCTTGCAATCCACTTGCACCCTAACAATAAAGGCTCCGCTGCCATAGCAGCCGGGGTACCCCTCAAAGAAACACATAACCCCTAAGAAAAAAATGAAAGCGAGGGAAACTCCCTGAACTGTGTTTGTAAAGAGGGATCCTGCTCTATTTCCCCCCAGCAAATGGAAACAAAGGGGCTTGCTTAGGATCCCTACACGCTCACACACACACCCTTAAGCCTCTTCCACTGACCTTTGCCTCGACCGGCAATAACTCACCCCGTAAATGAACAATCAACGGAAATACCTTAAAATAAAATCCATCCTTTCTCTCTCTCTCTCTCTCTCTCGCTCTCTCTCTCTCTTTCTCTCTCTTTTTAAGGCAGCATTTGGTCCTATCAGCTAGGCAATAATCTTTCCATAAGACGCGAGGGCTGCCGCCGGACTGGAAGGCTCTTTCAGCAGGCGAGAGTGAGTGGGGAGGGGGGAAATATAATAGAAAGCAGTTCTTGCTCTGAACAGAAACTGGGAAAGCGTAATCACAGGCGAAGCCAGCCCGGGTCTCCACTCCAAATGCCACAATAATGCGCTGTATTATGTGCTCACGTGGTCATACGTCAACTTAAATCCTTTTATTTGAAATAGGGAATCATTGAAGGCACAAGCTTTCCAAGCACAATCCTCTCGCTTTGAAAGCCTTATCCAAACCCATTAAAGAAGAGTTTTAAGGGAAAAAGCAAGAGATGGAGCAGATTCATTTATCCCCCACCCCGAAACCCAAATATTCCTTTACACAAAATCCAGCCGAAGGTAAGAGGAACTTTTCGCCTATTCTGCGACTTTGTGACTAATTAATTAGCAGACTTCATCCCCCCCTCCCATCCATCCCCTCAAAAAACCCCCTACTTGAGCTAAATTTTAGGAACCAGCTTTACAATCCAGTTCGAAATCCGGATCCCCATGACTTCTATCAGGACCCTCTCAAAGATTTTCAGCCTTCCTCCCAAGCTGCCCTCCTCTCTATTGTATGGGACTTGCTCGACACCCACGCGCTACAGCAGGGCAGATGTAGAAACTAAAAAGACCTGTAATTACCTGACAAAAGACAAACAAGAGTCTCTTCTAGAGCATAGTTGATTTTTGTCCTTGTAACACACTATGAAGAATGCGCCTGCCCTTAGCTTGGTAGATCTGAATTTTACAAAACCTATTGGGACCTTCCTGTTAAATCCGCGCCTACGCATTTCCTATACAACTAGTTGAGTGATGCACAAAATTATAGGGTTCTAAGGAGGAAAATTTTAGAAAAAGATGATGCAACTGTCCAGAAAAAAAACCCCACCCCTAACACGAGTCCCCTGAGTTAACTCACCAAAGAAGTAGCCTATAATTTGTATAAACACTCTCCATACTACTGGTGAGGTTTCACACCAGCCACAATACTTTAACATAGGACACAATTATTGGGAGAATGAAAAAGGAAAGAAGCGGAGTAGTTAATATATTTGTAATGTACTCTAAGTCCAGTTGAGTCTGTCCTTACTCCTGAATTTATTCCCCCATTTTTGCATTTCCCAACACCTAATTTACCTTCAAATACTTCCCCACTCTGGAATTTGAAAGAAACTTTCACCTTTCTTTCTGTTTCCTTTCCTCGAGGTCCCTAGACATCACTTTTATTCTCCACAGACCACATCTCTGGAATCTTTCTGCATGTGAAGGGGCACTGAAGGGACTGTACGAATCTGAAGTCCTTAGTCCCAATGTAGATGGACAAACAATGTAACAAACTCAATGTGGTCTTAAAACCAGACGAAGAATGTGCCATTTTTCCCCAATGGAAAGGACTTTGGTAGGGCTTGAGCAAATATTTATTACAACAAACAACAACAACAACAACAACAACAACAATAATAATAATAATAATAATAATAATAATAATAATAATAATAATTCCTTAGAAAACATTACCATCGCTGCCCCTTGTATAGCCAAATACTAGACTTAAACCAAGAATGCATTTTGCTAGAGGGGGTTTCATGACTTTTTAAAGTCCTCTTAAACCCTAGAAAAGAAACGGGCAGAAGTTATCCTGCAACAATGCATATGAAAATGAATGGCTAATGGCGGCCATTCACATAGCCCAGCGACTCTACCTTGGGTCTCCTGGAAAAAGTTATCGACTACTTTGCGTCAAAAGCAGAAAGATGGCGTTAGAATTTATAGTCCTGAGCAAATAACTACAAAAGCCATAAATTAGAATCCTAAATCGGTGAGGGGGGGGGGGGGAGCTATGGCTACAGCTTAAATGCCTTAACGCTAACTAGGGGCATAGACTTCCAAACCCTATTTCTGTGAAGATCCTTATTAGTATAAATGATCGACTTAACGCTAAAACGACAGTTTACCAATTAACTTATGTGTGGAGTTGGGAAACTAATTCCTAAACAAACTAACTTTCTGGTGTGTGGATTCCTTTCTTCAGGGGATGCTTGGGAAGAAGGGAAAGAATGCCCTTCTGACTTGGTAGGGGCCTGGATAGCAGCTGAATATGTTTCTCTTTCATCGGTTCTGGATTTGAATTCATTCGCTTTGGTCAAGGAGAAAGATTATGAACTTTCAAATACACATTCACATGGACTCGAAAGTAGCATTCGCTTGATGCTCCTGGCCTCCCAGGACTATGCTTTGTTCCTGGTGATTCAACACCATGGTTTTTATTACCTCAACGGGTTGGAGACTTGAAAACTTAATAAATAAATAAATAAATAATCTTGAAATGCTAAATATCATTAAGGATTACTGTTGATCTTTCTGTGAACTCTGCACAGAGAAATCCTTCTACAACAACATCAAGGAAAAGAGCGTCCCTTTGTCATAGATGGGCATTTAAATATTGACATTAATATTCCTTTAACTTAACATATACCCACCAGCGATTCAAAATAAATAAAAAACGTTGGGTCACTTTTTATACTTTGTATTTGTGCCTCTCTGATAAGAGGTAAGACAATTCCTTCTTGTGAACCAGCAAAAGGCAACGATGTTTGAGACAGATTTATTTTAATATTGATTTCTCCCCTTCTCTACACAGCTGCTGTTGCAGTGTAAACAGGATACAAGTTTTCTCTCTAAACAGTTTTCTTACCCATTAAGTTTGCTCTGGGTTTGTCTTTTTCATATTAGATAAATAGGAAAGAAAAAAAGCTTTAAAAAAGCAAAATCACGATTAACTGATTTAAAGCCAATTTATTGAAATTTTGCGAGTGTTGGGTTAATGTTCAGTTTCCAAACAATTCCTAGAGAAATATTGCAAGTATATGAAGCCTGGAAGGGGATTATCATTATTCTTTTAAATAATTATTCTCTACCCCTTAAAATAGATATGAATAGGCTTTGCAGGGTCTCTTTACTGGAAAAAATTTCAGCAGGCTGTTAAATCAACACAACAAGCCCTTGTAGCCCTGTAATTTATGGCTGCCTTTAAAAGGTAGTAAACTACACTAATTGTACTTCGATGTCAAAAATCTAAGCAATTAAATCTAGCAGGAAATTCAAATAATTGTACACATCCACTTGTTTTCTAGGGCTGGAAAAAGAAGCCTCAGCGCATTAGATTTCTCTTGCTCAAAATATACCAGTTTCCAGTCATCTCTCTACGAACTGATTGGCAAAAAGAGCATAGGAAGAAAATTAAAAGATGTCCTGGAAATGTGAAATACCTGAAACTTAGGAGAGAAACACCTTCTCAGACCAAAAAGCACCAAGAAGACCCCAACATTTCTTTCTATGTTCCTAGCACAGGAACGTCTTCTTGACTAGCCTAATTCAAGAGACCCAAGCAAAGAGATCACCAAATCAGCCTGCCCTCCAAACCTTCCATCTCCCAATTTCGAACGTTGAGACTATGCTTGGGGAAGAAACTGATTCTGAACAAAGAAACTGGCAGCCTCTTTCACCGACTTTGCCCCCTTTCCTGCTGTCAATTACTCTATAAGGAGCGCTCTTATTTGCCTCCCTTTGTCTTCCCAGAAGCGCATTCACCAGCCACAGAAGATGAATAGACGCAGTCCAGAAAATTCCAACTGGTTTAAATATTTATTCCACCAAACTGGCGTTGGGACACTGTCTCTGCATGTGCAAGCACCACTAGGCAACATGAAACCTTGCTGTCTCAATCGATTGGATTTTCCAGGGTTCTTACCTCCTAAAATTGCAACGCCCTGCCAAGACTTGCTTGCAGACTTTAGCGTTCAGTAAATCTTCTTTTCCGGTGCATGGGCGTCCTGTAAACAAACAACAAGCAACGTCTCAGTGAGAATGGCAAAGGAAGAGAGGGCTTCCTATCACAGACAATATCGCCTTTGCTTGTGGATTTCAGAGGAGCGTGGATGGGCAAAAAGCAACACGAAGGAGCCAATTGACCAGCCTCATGTGTAAAATGCTGCGCTGCTGTCCACCAGCAAAGCACCCTGGTATTTGAACATTAAAAACATGCCCTTTCTGTATAGACAGCAATGCTTTCTGTCTCCAAATGTTTGGCTAGATTGTCATTCCAACCCCCTGTTACATGAATGTCTGCTTTATTTTCCTTGGGGAAACCCTTGTTTGGGATCATTTCATCAAGTAAAGGCATTTAACACAACTAGGGGTGTTCCTCTCTAATAAATAAGAATGACTTTCCACTTTAAACGGAGGACAGAGGATTTGGATTCCAAGTTACTCGGGCCAGATTCTGTCCCACTGAATTCAAGTAGAACTCTGCCAATGATTCAGCTCAATAGGAGGCGGATCAGGCCCTTCAGCCACTTACTCAACGCTTTTGTGGGACTAAGAGAAAGCATGCGTGTAGTCAGGAGTTTGAACTTCTGTTAGAATGGTAATCAAACGGGATCGGGAAGATTAATATTATAGAACCCAAGAAGGCAATAATAATAGTCTCCAAATACCCTTTATTGCAAGCTCTTTACCAGCGTATTCATCATCTATAAGAATGGACCCTCTGCATTTCTTATCTCCAATAAAACCCTCTTCCCTGGTTCTTAAAAACTGACTGTAAATGTAACTGCTCATAATTACAGGATCCAGTTTCTTTGAAGAATGTCATGGAAGCCTTGCAAAATATGAAGTCTGTCTTGGGAGAACTTTTGGAGACCAGTTATTTTTGCATTGGTAATTTACTAGTTCGATAATGAGGGCAATCATTTTAAATTTGGTGTTGAAGTACCATCTCCATAAAAATAATACAATAACAACTTACGGGTCTGTTTATTGCCTGCTCATAAATCCAGAGCGCTGACTGCTAAAACCTGGGGCCAAAACAATAAGCAAACGAAAAGTTATATTTGCCAGGAAGCAGCTAGCTACCTCTGCAGTGGGAAGCGCTCTTCGCTCCCAGCCTATTGTTACTCGGACTTCACAAACACAGGGAAAGGAACCCCTTTGTGCTTTATGCTACAACGCCCCACAGTTCTGATCCATAATCACTAACCAATTTGCAGGCTAGATTTTGGGGAGAGTAAATCGCCTTTTGTGATGAGACCTATGAAAGGCGTATCTGAAAATGGTGCCAGCGACTCTAGCTTATTAATTGGGGAGCCACCGACAATATATTATCCTTTCACATCTCCTTCTTGCTGAAAGAGTTGCTAAAAACAGCAATAAAGCGTTTTGTAAACGTTAGGTTATTATTATGGTTATTGTTGTTATTATTTTTAAAATAAATAAATAAAATTTGTTGTTCTCCGCAACTCTAATATTCATTGCGGCGTTTTCATTTTGTTCATAAATCGCTCAGACTAATGAGTCAGAGAGAAATTCGCTTTCCCCAATGCTCGCTGCCTCTCGGTTGCATTTTTGGCCCTGCTGTAGAAGCCGGTGATTTATGAAGGGCAGGCAAATTGAACAAAGCACCTCTCGGCTCCCGGTGGTAGCAGCCAGCCAGCCTTCCACAGTGTGAATTAGAACATTATCGAATGTGTTTGCCTGGCTTACACTTAATCACAAAACGGCATAATGTGACCACAAGGCGGCTCAAACAAAGATTAAACATCGCTAAATATTACACTGGCTAAGTAAATGCCTCCAATAAAGCAAGCACACACACAATTAAGGCAATCAAGCTATAAATACACACTACATACTTACCCACACAGTCCCTACCGCTCTCTTAAAGAAGTTTAGGACCTTGCAAAGATAAATCAGGTGGGTTGTGTGTGTGTGTGTGTGTGTGTGAAGTCAAACAGGAAGTTGAGTTTCACTTCGGAGAGATTCACTCCTAGTGAGACCTGACGGCCTCAGATCCATTGCTTGACTATCTGCATTAATTATTTAATGAGTCACGTGAACTTCCTAAGATTAAAATTTCAATATCTACCCAAGACCAGACGCAACACCTTTATCTGTTAGAGCAGGGGTTCGCTTTTCCTTCTTTAGGTTCTATCATCCGGGCAAGAGTTGGGGTTTCTTTTTTTGGACAGCTTTTCAGTTTCTGGGTAGACCATTGGGACATTAATAACACCGGCTTGTCAGGCAACAGCAGAAGGAAGCTGTTCATTCCGCAGACCCTGCCTGGAAATGAGTCCTTTGAATCCGGATTTTGATTGCCATACAGCAGATTGTGTGGACAGGCATAATTAGAGTCCATCCCTGCTCTTGCAGGGGACAATACTGGTATCAGGAGAGGGGTAGAGATCAGATTTCTTACATTATTATTAATTATTCACAGCTAGTTAATATGCCTTTGTGCTATGGGCCCCACTGAAGTCTATGGAAATGTAACCAAAAGTTTCAGTGGGACAAGGATTCCACCCCACAGGACAGATCTGGTAAGGACTCTTCCCCACTGCTATTTCCACAGATCTTGGGAAACTATAGGAAAGAGCTCAAATAGAGAATATGCTGGGGTATACTGGGCTAAACTATGTAATAACTCCAGTAACGTCAGCAGAGTTACTCCTCCCTCCTCCAAATTTGGGCCAAGGGGCCTTATTCCCATCTGGCCTGAACTCTAGTGGAATCCCTGAAATAACTGGTGTAAGAGAGAGGACACTGAGATCAGAACTCATCCCCTCCTGTGAGCCGAATGTCACCCTTTCCAGGATTGTAACCCCTGAGCTGTTTATGAGCATTCTCTGTCTCCTGGTAATGGGTTATGACCCACGAACCGTCCTGTTCCCATTATTGCCCTATACTGTGCATGGAAAGGCAGGTGTTTGACTACACGATAGAACGCTCTATCTATAGGATAGAACACTCTGATAAACGTGGAGTGTGAAAGATTAAGGAATCTGGGTACATAGCAAGAAACCCATACTTCCTTATTTATTGCTCCTGGAGTGGGTTCAAGAAAGGGTTCTCAGGGAGGGAACATTCTCATCTGCTGGTGAGATTTCTGTAGAGAGTAAACTGGGCCGAGGGAGAAATTCTATCCTTTCTGCAAGCTCCCTGCAGCCAGGAGTTCCAGTGTTCCCAGCAGGGCTAAGGGCAGGAGCAATCTCTGCTGGAGCTATAAAGGATTGCAGGCACCCGGCCCAGGCTCTGACAAGAGCAGGCTTGGGAAGTATGGGGCTGAGTTGGAAGGTAGGGCTGAAAGGGAAGAGGAAAGATGCAGTCTCCTGACAGCTCGTCAACCCTTCTTTCCTGTTTTTATGAAACATAAGGAGCAGCCACAAAGTGCACGAGGTATACCAAGATATCTCGCTGGGCAAACCTTCAACATGGAGAGGCTGCAGTTATTATATACAGAGGCTGCTGGCCACAGCTGATTTCCCCTTAAATATAAAACTCCAGGTAGATCATAGATTGCAGGGGAAAGCATCAGCGAGAGAGCTTGTGCCATTTCGCAGGGTAGAGGAGGGGAGGCGCTAACTGGGGCAATTAAAGGGACTTGGAGCCTTTCTGTCTTTAGCTGAAATGTGGACATACTTCCACCTTCAGCATCCTGCATAGCTTTCATTTGGGAGGGAGAGAGAGAGAGATATTTAGGTCCAAGAACTGGCTTAAAAAGCATACGTCTTTAAAGGTCAAGGGTTTGAAGGGTCAGTCTGTTTCTCTAAAAAAACAATTAATGGGATAGAAAATGTGTCCTCTCGGTGAACTCTTCTGGTTGCCCTAGCAAAGGGAGGACAATGTGAGAGTTTAAACACCATGTCATTTTCCAAGTTATTGTATTGCTGCCTGCATCAAGCTTTAGAAACACAGCAAAGATCATCGTTTTGAGAAAGGTGCAGCTTTAAAGAGGGAGGGGAACGGTACCCAAAATTGACATAAAAATTTACCTGCCATGATGATAATCTGCCATCTGATATTGCGCGGTCCCCGACTGAATCTCCACCAAGAAAGTATACATTTTTAGCAGACAGCCAAGATGCGGTGTCTTTTACACATTAACACTTTTTTTGCCAGGAAAATCCTTTTTTTTTTTTTTTTTTCATCTTCACAGACTTTTCCAAGAGAATGCCTTTCAGAACCGCTGTTGAATTACAAAGAAGTATTTATTGTAGGAGGTGATTAATGATTCGCAGCAAAATTGCTATTTTCTTTGCGTTTTACAATGGGGGGGGGGGTAGATAAGGGCTGCAAGCACAGGCTGCGGAAGTAAAAATCATCCCTAACTCTCTAGCTGGGTGTTTGCTTTAGCATGTTGTCCAACCCTGCTAATTTGGTTTAAAATCAATTGGGAAAATAAGGGTGCCAGACAATAAACCGAACAAAGAGCTGCGTATTGCAAGGGATGGGGGGAGGGAGGGGAACCTCATGGGGGGGGGGAGGGGAACCTCATTTTCAAAATACGTATCGCGGTTCTATATCTCCAAATACAGAAGGAGACTTCTGGCATTGTTAGCATTTCAGGGTTTAGTAAACAACAGGGAACATACTTATCAGGGATGTTAGTTGCTCACCTTGGGGACACCACAGCTACCGGTAAATGTATTTATAACGGCCATAGGTTTGATGCGAAGTATACTTCTCGAGTAGCACCTTAGATTTTTCAGTGAAATGAAATGTACCCCTTGAACAGCCAATATTTCTAGGACTCTCTGTGTACCTTCCGTACTAAGGGAATGCTGGTCTATTTCAGTCATGGACAGCAAATATTGTCATACCACAAGGAGAATATTTGACTTCACTTTAGTTGAATGAATTGAATTCACTTTAGTTGCTGGTTATACTGGCGTGAGAATGGCCACTAAGATTAGGCTCATAATCTTTGCCTGGAGGAAATTTTAAAACAATGTCGATATTGACTCTTCCAAGTCCCTCTTCTTCGTTAAAGTAAGTCTAGTTAGTGCAGGTGATGTGAAAATCCTGCTCAATTAGAATGGCATACACTGTATTTCATGTCAATAATTCCACCTCCTGGCTGTTTTCCAATCATCCTTGATCATTTTATGGTACTCACTTTAACTTTGAAGACATATGTCCAGTTAAATGTCAGAATTGCCCCAAATTTCGTTTTGTTTCAGGCTTCCTGTTTTTACCCAACCCTTTCCGCACTAGGTAACAAACAAATCAGACCGTTTCTCCACATGTATTTTCCCTTCCTACATGCTAATCCCAGTGAAATAGCAAATGAAGGACTGAATAATTGCTACAGCCACTCATTTTAAATTCTAGTCAGGGTTAGCTGTGTAGATTATACAACAGTATTTAAAAAAAAAAAACCTGTTCACTTCAGACCATTGGCCTGATGCAGGAAGTGTTTCTAGGTATACAGAGGAATAGACATGAGTGCAACTATGACAGAGGGATACATCACACCAGTCACCTAGCTAGTAAATAACGCTTTTACTCTTTCTAGAGAGCGCTATTTTTGTTGTTGTTGTTGCTCTACTAAGCAGGAGCTTAGCTACATTTGCTAAGCATGAAATTAACTAATCATGGGTTGAATTAAACTGGGAAACAAACCAGTCTGTATTGACAAGATTAATACCAATTCAACCGTTATGTTGGTGATCTAAACAAAACCTAACATTTAAGAAACAGCACTCCTCGAGCTTTGGGTTGGAAGTCTTTTAATGTTTGTTGCCGTTTTTAATACAGAACTTTTTTTTTAATTATTACCAGCACTTGGCACTATATACATCACACCAAAAATCCACAAATTGTACAAGGACCCAAACGGCTTGGACGATGCCAGATAGAAAGATAGAGAGACAGCCTTTATAACAATAGCATCTTTGTTTTAAATAAATGCAATGGTGAGGTGAGGGAGAAGGGAGTCGGGGAAACTAATGTATACAACTACCGCAGGGGTACATTGCAGAACAGTTAAATTATTCCTGTTACAGGGAATATCTCCTCTCAGACTGGGAGGGAACAGTATTGAGAAGCTGTGAAAAACTCCCACGGAATAAGCCTGGTTTTCTTCTGTCTGTATACAAGAATCCACAAACACTCCACAGGACAGCACAACTTAAAAGTCTCACACAAGTGTCTCACAAGTTCCTTTAAAGCAAAAAGTGTTTTATTTTTTTTAATTTTAAAGAGTTTTTATACACATAGAGTCCTTCTTAGGTCTATAATCCAATCCTTCCCTTTCAGCCCCCTTCCTTTGTAACACTGAAGGGCCAGAGGATTGCCATCAGGAGAGAAGACCTGGTGGGAAGGATACCGACCTAGACAATTGGTTCAGATTTTGGTTTCAATTTAAGCCCCCTCGGGCAAGGGTACTTTTCTTCTCTAACACAGTTATTTGGTCCCAATGGTCAACAAGGAAATGTAGACTTGATGAGGAGCCAGCTAGACGGGTCTAGAAATAATCATAGCGCTGTTGAGTTGGGTGTGGAAGCCTCTAGCTGTTGGAGGTGGCCTTGGGTCTGTGCTTTGGCTTGTTGTGCAAGGGTGACTGGGTTGGAGGAGCGCATCTTAGTGTTAGGCAGTTTGTGGTCTTTCTTCCACTTCATCCTCCTGTTCTGAAACCAGATCTTGACCTGGCGCTCGGAGAGGCAGAGGGTGTGCGCTATCTCGATGCGTCGCCTCCTGGTCAGGTAACGGTTAAAGTGGAACTCTTTCTCCAGCTCTAGGACTTGCTGTCTGGTGTAAGCAGTTCGGGACCTTTTGGGTTCCCCTCCAGTGTAATTGGGGTTGACTGAGCGCGCACACACACATGCACACACACATATACACACACACACAAAGAAAAGGAGAACGAGAAGAAGAAGGCAATGGGACATCATCATTATATAATAACTTGACACCGAGGTTCAGCTAAGGGACATAACTGCGAGAAAATGTTTCACAGGCTCCTTACAATAGGCAACAATTGAGGAGCAATAAAAAATGGTGATGGGCATTTGGGTGAAAGAAAGCTTCAAAGACACATGGCCCAGAGCCATTGGCAGGGCAATTAAATTTATGGGGGATATAATTACTGCCCTAACAGTTTGGCGTCTCTTAAATCTCTTGATAAAGGACCCCGGATACAAAAGGTTTCTCACGTTTTTATTAGAGGGAAGGGGCGCACACACATAAAAATCCAGCCCAGTCCTCCTCCCCCCTCCCTCCTCCCCCCATCCCAGCCTCCCCCTGCCAAGGGGACTCACCCGTGTTCACATGGATCTTTTTCATCCAGGGGTACACCACGGGCTCCTTGCCCTTGAGGGCGGGCAGGCTCTTCTCTGCCAAGAGGGGGCATCTCGGGCTGCCCCCGACTCCTGCCCCCGGGGCTGCTTCGCAGTGGCGCTGCTGCAGGACGTGGCTCTGGAGCAGGGGCTGGGACTGGCCGTGGTGCCCTTTCGCCGGTAGCGGCGGAGGAGGAGGCGGAGAGGCGCCTGGAGGAGGCTGTTCGGGGGCGCTGCTGTAGCTATAGGGCGCTTCGGGATAGCTGGGTGCCTGCCCGGGGTAGAGCGCAGGCTCGGGGGGAGGCTGGTATGCGGGTTCCCGGCTGGGGCGCGGCGGGTAGTAGTCGGGCTGCAGCGGCTGCGGCTGGCCCGGGTGCGGGTGTGGGTGGTAGGCGCCGCCGCCGCCGCCGCCGCCGCTGCCGTACTCCTCGCAGGGAGGGAACTTGGGCTCGATGTAGCTGGAGTTTATCAAAAACGAGCTCATGGTCATTAATTTGTGAAGTGCAAAAATACTAATTTTTCTCGCGTTGTCGTTTTTCTGGGCTCGGCGAGGCCCCGCCCCCCCTTCCTCCCTCCTCTCCCTCCCCCCCCCCCGAGAAGGCACAACACCCCCCCCTCCCCAGTCCCGCCACCACCTGACCGGCAGCAGCAGCAGCAGCGCCAATTGCTGGGCGGGCTAGCGGCGGACCCCGGATCAGGAAATGGAAGGAGAGGAGGGAGTCGCTGGAGGCTTTCAGGGTAGCCACAACCCCCCGCTAGGGGCAGCCAGAAAGGGCAGCTCCCAGCATTGGCCAGCAAGGGCTGGATCACTGATCCGGGCCGGGAGGAGGACATGGGAACCGGGGTGCGAGTGGGGGACTTTTTGCTGCTCAGCCAAATGAGTCTGGGGTTTCCTTCACCAGGTTACGCTGCTGCTTACTGGGCTGGTTTGACTAGTTAGTTACTTCCCCCCTCTTTACCTATGGAAACAGCGAGAGAGCCAAATCGGAAGCAAACGAGATCGTATCTCTTTTTACAGCCCCCCCCATCCACCGACAGACATCCCCGCCGCCACACACAACACACACACACACACACTTCTCAAGGTATTTTGGAAGGATCAAATTCAAGGAGAAACTTTTTTTTCAGACCTGAGATCGGGTGTTCTTCTGAAATTCACCCTTGGAAAGGACAGGAGAAGGGAAGGAACCAATCAAACTATTAGGTCGTATGAAATACAGGCCAGCTAATTGCAAATCACTAGTTATTTCCCCCTGATATGTCTCCCAGGGCTTCTGCTATTTTATGATAATTTGATTATTTAAAAATCCGCTCCCCCTTTGCACATTTGGAGCTGGGATTGCGTCTAATTAGATACGGATGTTGGTCTAAAGAGAAAATAGGTTTTTAACCTTGTTTGGGGGTGGGGAGCCCCAAGAACGAAAAGAGCCCAGATATTCATATAGTGATATACATCTCTCTCTCTCTCGTGTTATATATCAGTATATAGGTATATATTAGTGCCTGTAAGTATATTAGTGTATGGGTATTATTATTAGTATGTCAGCATAAATCTATTTCCTGTAAAGTAAAAGTAACGACAGAGATTAATTCTCTTCTAGTGAGAACCTTTTCCAAGCTATGGATTCAGGTTCCCTTTTGTTGGCTGGGAGAGCTGAATGACATCTTTCGAAAAATAACACTCACGATTACATTCCGAGGCAGAGAATATTCTGTGACTTCGGAACTGCTGGAAATTAATCTGGGAACAATATTCTCAAATCAAGAAGGAAATAAGAGGCAATCAGTCGCCTGACCTTAGCTGCTTGAGCTCTGATGATTAAACTCATGGCTGCTATTGTTTAAAAAATACTAAAATACTTAATAATTCCATCGACGGTCCTGTCTATAGAGTTAAAATGGAAATTTGGTTGTCGTTGCTGTTTTATTTTATTATTTTATTTTATTTCCTGCTGTTAAAACAGACACATACACCCCTCAGCTATTTAACAGCCTGTTCAGGTGGACAGTGTCACCTTCACCCTGATAAAATGCCCCCCTCTCTTAGTAGACAAAGGCCGCGACCCACAAACCACTGGCTCCACAGACAGTGGCCCCATAAAAGCCCGCAGGGGAAGTGAGTGATTTGTGGATCGGGACCAAAGTAAAACCGAGCCATAGGATATGTTTTTAGGAAACTTTCCCCATTTTTCTCCTGGCTTGAGTTGAGGTTGTTGACGTTTTATAGAGACTAAATATACAAGGTATCCCTGAAGCTATAGTCAACATGATTTCATTATACCTGGGTTAGATACATTTCCTGTAGTTTTTACATTCACAAACGTTGCTGAAAGCTGGGAGCATATTACACATTTTCCAAGAGAACTTTCAGCTGTCCTGGATACATAAAGAATGACTCATTTTTGCTGATGTTAAAAAATATTTCATTTTAACCAGGTCTAAAGCCTATTTTCTCACTCATTTTCAGACAAAAAATTTTTTAGGAACCGGTGTTTCTCTGCTACCCTGTATGAGGAAGAAAAAACAGTCGTCCTCCCCCTCTCACACACACACACATACACCCCACCACCATTATCAAACAAAACAAGGTCTGAGGCATTGCAAGGATGTCGTCTGCCGGGGGAGTGGAATCTATATTTGTGGCAGCGAGTAAATGTCGGGGTGGGGGGGTGGGAAAGCAACACGACTAAATTCTAGTTTTAAAACAATATCTCTTGCTAGGAATCGGGGGTAAATGGCTTGCTGTCGGCGGATAGAAATTCGTATATACACTGCTCTATACATAGGCATCTAGGAGAGGGTTCTTAGACAAGCACATTCTCCAGGACAACTAAGGGAAGCTCATTAGTTAGGATGGCTACCAACACAGAGAAAACTGCCCTGCTTGTTCCAAAGCTCAGTAAAAATAGAAGGAAAGCTGGTACCTTGCTTTGTCTGCTGAGTGTTATATTCAGAGATGGTCCCGGGGTCTGTTTAATCTTATCTAGCGTGATTAGATCTCCGCAGTCAACTTGTTTAACTGGCCTGCTTTACACTGTGTATCTAGTTTGTTCAGAAATGAACCTCCGATTGTAAATCTACAAGGTGACCCACGCTGCTCAGCTGCCGGCTGCTTTTCATGTGGCTCTATCAGCCTGTGGAGATATGCTTATACAGGACTCGAAAGGCCTGGTACTTGTCTTTGTGGTTTAGTTATCATAAACAAGAACTCAGCCAAGACCACCAAGTGTTATCTCTCATACCCCATTTGGACATTTTACTGCAAGATTTATAGCTGCAGTAAACAATCTCAGAGCCTTTCTCTCTGCTCCCCCATGCTTCCAGTTAGCAAACTCAGACACCTTTAAAACCTTCCCCATTTAAAAAAAAAAAATCCAAGCAGCAAGACACCCGACCCCCGCCCCCCCCCCCCCCCCCCCCCCCCCCCGCATTTCACCACGAAAAATCCTCTTCTACAAAAGAACAAATAAGCAGAAATTTACAAGCTGGATCTTACCCTGGAAAGAGACTGGGAACTCCTAGTAATGGGAGAGGGGGAAAAACTGAGCGGGAGCTAGCTAATCTCCATGCACCAACAGGCTCCCATTTCCTGCAGCACCCAAAGAGTGGGGGAGAGTGGCTCCCAATTCCTAAGCAAACTTACAAACCCATCTGCTCGCTTCCACGTGCCTCGAGAAAAGAGATTTACAAGCAAAGATCAAAATAATAATAATAATAATAATAATAATTCAATTAAACTTTTCAACGTGTCAGAGAGAGAGAGAGAGAGAGAGAGAGAGAGAGAGAGAGAGAGACTTTAAAAAGCCTTGGCTGAATCTGATTTGAATCATTTTGAATCTATTTAGCCAAGCTTTCCCTCTTGAATGCAACCCTGTCCCAAGTTTCGAAGTGACCGAAAAGTGACACCGTGGGCATTTTGTTTCTTATTAATCTTACACATTGACAGTCTTTGTTAAATAACAAGGCGTGCCCTTCACCAGGCGACATTTTCATATTTGTTAGACGCGCTGACCTGAGGTTCACCTCGGCCTTGGACTTAGTTTTTCTAAAAGGTCTCCAAGAGGGTCTTTCAGATAGAGGGGTGCATCGCTCAGGTCACCACTTCTTAAAGGAAATGAAGGGGGGAATCGCGAGAAAATGTAAACGTTATGAAATGGGGCGACTGTATCTCGCCTTTGTTCGCTGGGGAGAGCCAAGCCCCCAAGGCAGGGCAACCACTCCCTGGAGCATGGGGAGTTTTCCCTATGAAGCTCCGGCTTGCTTTGCTTAGTGGAGCTTGGGGCAGTGGGGGGATGAATTTTATTCTTATTATTCCCCCCCCCCTTCATGATTTTAGAGGGCGATGGTTTCCCTGGCACTTGCTCTTGTGCTAAACGCTGGCTGATTTGTTTACTCCGCACTCGCAGGGATTTTGGAAATGAAGGGTCTTTCCAACAGACACCCAACGCGTAAGGAACCCAGGAAAGCGACCCCACATCTCCAATACAGAATGACCCCACATACATCTTACATTGCTACCCAAATTATTTCTAAAAAAAACCACCCCAAATCCCAAAACACCAGGTTTCAATATTCAATAAGGTGGCAGTCCCGTTAAATATGTCTCCATCGGGATTTTTTTTTTTTTTCCATATCAGACTGTAGAGGTAGTGGTGGTGAGAATGGGACTGAAGCAAATAATCCTATTGTAAGTAAGAGATCAGATTTCAGTAATCCTATTTCAACCAGGGACTATCAAAGCCCCCTTCTTGTATTTGGAAACGCTCTTGTAACAAAATTGATACTTGGCTGTCTAGTTTAGATGGCTACCCCAGCTCTACTGTTCCACCGAATAAATGACCTAATCGGACTCTAATATTTCAAGGGAGGAAAACTTCCCTTTTAACCTGAAATAGGCAACTTCAGCAGCTGCTTGCTGCTAGATGTCAGTGGTATTCTGTGAATAATCTCTACGCACGCTGTGGAGGTGTAGTTTCTATTTTATTCACACTGCAGGCATATGGAAGTGATTTATATAACCCGCCATTATCCAATAATATTTAGCTATCCAATAACATCATATTGGAAACCAAACAGATCGCAAGTTTATTTCCAGTGCCATGATGCACCATTGCCGATAACAAATTCACTTGTATCCAAATGATTGGAAATTCCATACAGACGAGGGACTTCCCCCTCCCCCCAACTGACTTTCTCATGCTCTCTTTCTCTCCCCTCCCCCCTCCTTTTCTATATCTCCGATTAATAATTTTGTCCAAACCTTTCCCTCTTATGCATGGCGCTATTCTTCTATAAATGTAGAATATTTGATTTGAAATAACCTCCCAAACCGAAACTGGCTATATTTTGCTTTCTATTGATTTCCTGTTGATAGGCGTAATTGTGGAGTTAACATTTCATGACACTTAAAAAAAACACCTTATCATCTTGGAAATTACTCTCGATGATTTTTTTTTTTTAAATTTATTTTTAGCAAATATAGATGCGTGTATCCTTGTTTAAGTACAAATGGCTGTCTCAGAAGAAGTCCCCCGAAAAACGTTGCTAGCTCTCCGGATTATGGGACAGAAGTGTACACTCAACAGTTAAGCAGAATTCTCCCCTAGTAGCAAAATATGGCCCCCAAAGCTCTGAATTTTGAATAGGTTCCTTACACTAAAAACCGATAACCTAAAAAAGATTCTCTCAATATATCCCGAATAGACTGCTGCTAAGTGGGCACTACATGCACTTGGGGGGGGGGGGGGAAGAGAGAAGACACTTGGAGAATCAATGATTTTGCTGACAGATCTTGCGCTAGGTTATCTTCCTGCTATTTTAAAAAGTGGGGGAAAGGCTTATCGTTAAACCGCTCGTCTTGGTCTTGTATAAACCAGCGCGAGTCCTTTTGTTACCGACCCATTATTATTTTGGAACGGCAGGATCCTCCAACGCGTATGAGGGGTTTGTGGGACTGCATATCTGTTTACCTGGTGCATCTCAGCCAGAGATATTCCGAAACAAATCTGGTCGATAATTCAAGATGAAATACAACTTGTATTACTCTTGAAAAGAGGAATTTTCTCTCCTTTCCTCGGTAATTGAGGTCATTCAACCACCAGAGTTCACCTGGAGTCCATACTATGATACACGCGTAACTCAAAGCTATTTTATCTTTTGTGCTGATAGTCAAGATCTCGGCTATAACATTGACATCAAACTCTGTCTGGGCAGATGACTGAGAGTGGTGCAAAACGTAAACTTTTGACCCTCAACTTTTTGACCTGCAGTTGTTAACGCCCTAACCACAAAGATATACAAAAAGCGAGGCAGCTTCTCGGAGGAGCAAGACTCCGGCTGTCTTTCTTTCAATGCTTCTCTCGCTCCCTCCTGCTTTTCTAGATATGATTCCCCTCCCCCCCTGTGTGAAATCCGGATACACTGATATCTATCTATATCTATCTATATATTTAAAACCACTCCTCATTGTAAAGTGCGCTTAAGTCAGTTTGCCCAGCGTTGGAGGGAGTAGCTTGACTCCCAGGCACTATATGGTTACAGTGGCAGGTGAAATCCGGGGGAAGTTTGGGGTATGTGGAGGTAGCTAGAATGTTTTTTGCGGGTGGGGTAATCCTCTGTTGAAGACTTAGTCATTTCGGCTTTATTTAAAAATAAAGCAAGCGCTCTAATTGTTTGTGAAGCCTTGGCTAGGCGAAGGAGTTGACTGTGAACTTGGTCTAAAGCGAGCTCTGCTGGTGATTCTTAGGGTGTGCAGATTTATCTTTTCTGAATTTACTTAACCTGGCAGTGAACTGCACGGGCTGTCATTTGTTATCCCGAGACAGACTTCACCTCAAGCAAGAACTGTTCCACAAAATCGCAATAATTAACCAGTAACCTTCATAACAAATATCATTATTGAAAATACTTTTGGGGGGGATGGGGGGGTTAAGACAGAGACTTTATTGTGGTAGGGGGAAAGACCATTTTTTGTCGATCTAGGAGATTTGACAATATCCTTTGCTTTGGTTTTCCTGTGCAGCTCCAACTTGGTCCATCTGTCTGAGACGGTCCAGGAGTATTTTTAGCTTTAAACCTTCCCCTTAGATGTTAGGGAAGCTGCTTTAGTTTGAAGGGGAGGGGGGTTTCAGACTGAAGCTGGGTTTCTCTGCACGTTCAGACTGCGCTGGTCTGAGAGTCCCAAACGATTAATTCCATGTATTTGAAGCAGACGAGATTTCTGAACGAGGGAAGGGGAGGTGGGGTTCTTTTTTTCTTTACTGAATTATATGCCAGAGTGGGATACATTGCTGGAAGGATCTAGGATTTGAAATCAAAACCTTACCACCCCACCCTGGTGAATCTGCAACCTGAAATTTCCCATAAATCAGAGAAGCAACATTTCTATCCTCCCCCCACCCTCCAGACTCACAATTACTTAATGCAAAGAAATAGGAGACTCATCATTTTCCCAGGATGTTTTGAAATTAGTGCCTTTGTAGGGCGCAGGCAAACCCTAGCAGGCTCCAATTACGCAGGACTTTCACATGACAGCTTTTTACTTGAGAGAAAGTTAAGAGTTATAAGTTACTTACTATATACAGAGGCAGTGCCTAAGCTTTAATTGCCCTTATGCTTATAGAGGTTACTCTACCCAGAATAATTTCTTTCGATAGATTAGACAAACTTTACTTTAATACACAAAACACCACTGACGATCATTTCAATCAAATAAAACTCTCCGTGAACAACCCCCAAAAGCACGGTGGGAAAGTGATACTCACCGATAAGATTCTAAATGGTCATTGTCTTTGAAGGAAACAGGAATTTTTATTCGGAAAAGGATGAGGAAATGTAGGGAAGATTTGAGAGCTTTGCGTTTTGTAAAGAGTTTCAATTTCAGCATGAAACCTCTTTAGAAAGAGCCAGGCGCCATAGCTCTAGTAGCTGAATGCCAGAAGAGAAATACTTTACAACTGGGATAGTTTTCCAGTCAACGTTACTTTGCGACTGAAAGGATTGTCTCGTAGATCCTTACAGCGAGGGGGCAGGAGGGAGGGGGCACTTCTAAATGTCTACAGAATTTGTGCTGTAAATTCAGTTTTGCTCCTATTTCTCACGGATAGATTTGTGTATACGTTTGAGGAAATCAACTACAGAATTTTTAAGCCTAGTATCAGGTTTGTTTTTCCCCATCCCCAAACTCAAATTAAATCAGGGTCACCTCAAACAATCATAGGCAGCGAGCCACAAAGCACTTGGATCCCAAGTTATGGATCCCAGCTCCAGAGTGTAGTTTACTTATGAGGGAAATTAAGATCCATTTTATACAGTGGAACTTTTTCTTTAAAAATACTTCGTAAACTATTTTGATTTCATCTTAGTTTATATTCTAGTAGAACTGCTCCTTCTCTTGTGAAAGTGGCCAATCTATGAGAGAAGCGGAAACTTGAAATGTCTGATGCTTGCCAATATTTTATGCCTGTGAACATTCTCTGGTTTTGATGAGACACACAATTGTGTTGATGCCTCTCCAACATAACCTTGCTGTGTTCCTATTGTTAAAACTGGGGAACTGTAGGTACCATAAACCTGACAGCTGTTTGTTAGATAATTAGTGCGAGTCTGCAGGTTTGGAGATAAAGTGCAACTTAAAGATAAACTTAGAATGCACTTTTGAAATTCCCCCCCCCCCCAATTTTAGGACTGAAAATATATGCAAATATTTGTATTTAGCTTTCAAAGAAAGATGCAAAAACTTCCAAAGCCTGTCAAACCTATTCACTTATCTGGGAGATGACCTGAAAATGGTACAAATTTGTAATTTTTCCAAAGCTACCTCCTAAAGGTGCTCCTGATAAATATACACTTTTGACTACTAGAAAACCCGAAAACTCAGGGAGAGTGAGTTTGTCATTTCATGCTTGGACCCTCGGTAGGGTTGCTGTAGCGGGGTGAAGGTGGTTGTTGGTTTTTTGCTTGCTTGGTGTTTTGTTTGTTTTAAAAAAGAAACAAATAACCTTAATAATTCTCCAAAAATGCAGCGAACCTCTAAGCATAAAGACAGTCTCAACTCTCACATATTATGCAAATAGATAGTACTCAAACAGAAAGGAATATAACAACAGAAATAAGGTAATAACAAAAAACCAAAACCAGTTCTTATTTAAATTTCAGTTTAGGATCCAGGAAGAGAATAAACACATTTGGCCTGGAGAATTTAAAGGGCTGGGTTTTGTGTTTTATGCACCAAAGTGTGGAAACAGGAGAGAGAGAGAGAGAGAGAGAGAGAGAATATCTTAAAACTGTGGGCCAAATACTGGAAAACCTTACTCCAAATTATTATTCCCATTGAGTCCAGAGCAAGTACTCTGCCTGAGTGATTCTTCTGTTAGGATTTGCAGGATCCGACTCTCACTTCTACAAAGAGAGAGCGAGAGGGAGAGAGAGTGAAGAGAGCCAGAGAAAGTGGGATTGCCTTTCACGCTTTCATTCAACCCTGGAAATTCAAAGACTTAAAGTGAAATCCGGCCATAAAGTTTATTGCTGAGTAATCACACTCTAGTGAGAAGAGTCTATTTAAAGATAAAGAATGTGGGAGAAGTAAACAGGCAGCGGGGGCCCACTCTGCCATCGCCAGCCAGAATGGTTTGGGGTTTTTTTAAATAGAGAAATCTCCCTGTCTAAACTGGTTTTTTACACTCTCAGCCAAAACCGGTCTCTATTTTATTATTGGCAGTAGTCTAATGGCATGCAGGAGCTTGGCTTGAAGTTGCAATTGGGTGCCTCCGGAAAAAAAACATCAATACAACTCCTGTAGCTAGGCAAAGGCGCAGGCGGTGGAGATGTCCGGGCGCTCTCCAAACACCCCTGGACACACTGATATCAATATTGCTAGATCTGTAACACCGACAGGTGTCCAGGACACTCACATGCAACTTCCTAGCACTTGGTCTGCTGTGCGAAAGGTATGGCCAACCCATAACTGATCCGCACCCCACCACGCCTCCTTGAGACACTGCTCAGAGATCACACACACCCCGCCAGTTAGAGCGTACACTCCTTTAAAAGATCTATTCCCAGATAAACAAAATGACCGCAAACTCGAAAATCTGAGGAGCAAAGGAAGCAATTAGCATCTGCGATAGTCAAAGTAATTAAAGTTAGGCCTCAAAATCCATCTCTGCCACAGTCGCTTATTCTGGGTTACACTGAATTTGGGGGGGGGGGGAGAAATAGCTACAGAGAATCCAATGAAAGAAGGGGATATGGGGGGCGGAGGAGCTTTGCGACGCAACCTGTATCATTAGCAGATTATTCAGTGTGACGGTTCTGAAAGGATTGAGGCAGAGACAGGCGGGCTCTGGACTGGACAAATAAACTTTAAGGAACTTGTGCACAAAACTTACCTTGACTTGCAAGGGAGCCATTTTTCCCAGAGTATTGAGAACTTGGGGATAAGAGGCTTCTGTACCTAAACCTGACAATTTGAATGGTCAGAAGGCACACGTAGCCTGCAAAAGAGTCAAATGAAGTCCAGCGTCAGCGAGATTATATGTTATGTGGTATATAATGTTGGATGTCAACTCCCCAAAACCATAAAACTTACTTTAATGGCACCACGTGACTTTTTATAGCCAGTGAGCCTATCTGTCCGTGCTATGGATGATTTTACGATCTAATTCATAGACAAAACCCTATTCATTTGGCACCCAAATGTCATATAGCCGGAACTGGGGCTTATAAAGTTTACTGTTTTATAACTTTTAAGGGAAGACATCAATGTAAGCAGTCAGTAAATGTGCAAATCTTTTAGTTGCTCTTAGAAGCTCAGAAGAGTTAACCATTCAAGCCCTGGTGGGGGTAAGTAACATTACATTTATAGAAAACTAATCCTTGCAGAAAGAAGTCAAAATCTTTTAAAGGGTGGAAAGTGGGATGGTGGTTTTAGGATGTTGCTTATAGACGCAATAATAATATATTTTTTAAAATCACCCAGCTTCTAATGTGTACTGCAAACGCGTAGTGAATGAAGTCCCAGGGAGAGTTCTTTAGCGAGGAACCACGTTGAAGAGAGGAGGGGGTGTTTTTTTAAAAAAAAGCACACGCTTTAAAGCAGCAAACACCCACCATTTGAGTTACCCACACCCAAGGGGGTTGCTTGTGGCTTGGCTAGGGAGCTTCCCTCCCTAGCCTGAAACCACTGAGGAGGTAGGAAGGGTCAAAGTGACGGTTAGAAAGCTCAGGGATTTGCATCCTCGAGTAGCATAAAGTCAGAGGCATGTCCAGATAAAATAGCACGAGCTAATCAGAAAACACCACTCCTCGTTGCGCACAAACCAGATTGCTACCCCCCAAAAAATTACTTACAATAGAAAGTTTATTATTTTTGTTTCCAGTCATTTTTTTTCCTTTTAAAAAACCAAATACAAAAAAAAGGAAGAAGCAGCTGATCACAGGTCGCTCAAACAGCCAGACTTGGACTAATATTTGTAACTTGGTTCACTAAATCCAAACAAAACATACATCACAGAAGCTGCGCTTAATAAGAGCCACTTCTAGGGAGGTCGTGCAAAGAGTCATACAAAGGCACAGCAAGGACATACTGCTTCGAGTCACAGTTTTTTTTTGTCACAGAGTCACTAGTCACTACACGCAGGACAAAAGTTCAGTTGTATTTTCATCGTCATCATCGCTTCACCGCTACAACAGCATTAATTACACAGGGATTAGATAGGTAGTCTGAATAAAAATATTGCCAACAGCTTGGAGCTATACAGACATTAACACTGCAACACACATGCACAGTTAAGCAAATTGAGTGCAAGACACGTAACATGGGCTCTAATCCGGGGCGAGGGGGAAAGGGAGGGGGGGGGGGGGGGAGAAACCCATCTCTTTTTTTCTTTTCTTTCTTTTTTTAAACAGTTACTTCAAGTAACACAGCTCGTAACACAGCTCGCTTCATATAAATAAGTTAAAACATCTACATATTTTTTTTTTTCAAGACAAAGCCATTCAAGACAAAGAGATGTAGGTAGGAGAGCAGGATCTACTTAGACACGCGAGAGAGTGGCAAGGGGCAAGCTCAGGGAGGGAGGGTCGAGGACGGGCTTTCTTCACAGAAGTAACACAAGGAAGTTTGAGAGAGTCAACTTAGTACTGACGTGAGACCCTGCAGGGTCAGCTTAATACTGATCCGGAGTGTCCAGCCAGGGGACCCATCTCAGGGGCGGAAAGCCCCCCCTGCAGCTGCCATGCTCATGCTTTTCAGCTTGTTATCCTTTTTCCATTTCATTCGCCTGTTTTGGAACCAGATCTTTATCTGTCTCTCTGAGAGGCAAAGGGCATGTGCTATCTCAATCCTCCTCCGGCGGGTCAGGTAGCGATTGAAGTGGAACTCCTTTTCCAGCTCCAGGGTCTGATAGCTGGTGTAAGCAGTCCGAGCCCTTTTCCCTTCGGGTCCCCCTATGTTGTCTGCAGCAGGGGGAAAAAAAGGGGGGGGGAGGAATTAGACACTACTCTGCCCAAAGACCGGCTCTTTCCTGGCTCCAAGCAACCAGTCTTGCTCCCTTTGGGGGAGAGGTGGAATAAGCGCTCAACAAGTCCCCCACCTCATCCTTTTCTGTGGGGCTATTTTGAAAAGAGCAACCTCCTTTTTGCTCTGGAGCTACTCTGTTCATTTGGTGCTGGGGCTGAGGCTAGCCTGCCAGACAGGGGCAGAGGGGCTAAATCTCCATCCCAGCTCCCAAGCTTGGCGTTGGAACTAACCCTGCTCCCCCCCACCCCCCACTGGACACACCAGGTACAAATTCCTTACAGTTCCAGAGCCCTTAGCCTTCCCATGCCCCTAAGCCTCCCCTCTTAACATCCCTTGACTTCATCCCAGAGAAACCTCTCCTCCTCCTCCTCCTCCTCTCTGTTTGCTAAACTCTTTTAAATATAGAATTAGTAACGCTGTTTCCCCACTGGAGGGTCCCCCTAATAAATTACCCCTGGTGACAAGCACTATTCACATTGCCCCCATTTAAACTACCCCCCTCGCTCCCCCAGCTGTGGAGTTAGAGTAGGCTGGCTAACATCCCCAGTTTTAACTCGCCGCTTTCCCCAGTGCAAGCTCAGGCACTAAACACACCCGCTCCCACGCTCCCAGACAGTCATTCTCTTGCAAGAAAAACAGGCTAGGCTTTACCATGGCTTATGTGCAGCTTTCGCATCCAAGGGTAGATTTGGGGCTGGGCGGCAGGCTGAGCCGGGCTTTGGTCGTTCTGGGCATTTCCTTGCTCGCTGCTAGCTGGGGTGTCATCCTCAGCCCCAGACGACGTGCCTACCCCTTCTCTGCTTGTGTGAGTGCTGCTGCTGCTGCTGCTGCTGCTGGAGGAGGAGGAGGAGGAGGAATTGGACGGAGGAGTGCTCGCAGAGTTAGCTAGGGAGTTTTTCACCCCGTGATGGCTCTCGCTGACAGGCGAAGTGGCCACGGCGGTGCAGGGCAGCGGGTCAGGTGGAGGCGAGTGAGACGACGTAGCAGGTTGGTTGTACCTGGGCTCTGTCGAGGCAGAGGTGGCGTTGGCTGGGTAACTGCGAGCCCTCTCATTGCCCCCAAAGTGGCTGGGAGCGGAGCGGCCGACGCTGAGATCCATGCCATTGTAGCCGTAGCCGCCGTACCTGCCGGAATGCATGCTCCCGGAATCCCTGTACGGCTCGTTCACCGAACTATGATCTCCATAATTATGTAACGGGTAGTCCGGGCCATTTGGATATCGACCGCAAAATGAGTTTACAAAATAAGAGCTCATTTGTTTTTTGATATGTGTGCTTGATTTGTGGCTCTTGGTCGTTTTGTGCGTCTATAGCACCCTTGCACAATTTATGATGAATTATGGAAATGACTGGGACATGTACTTGGTTCCCTCCTACGTAGGCACCCAAATATGGGGGACGACTTCAAATCACGTGCTTTTGTTGTCCAGTCGTAAATCCTGCCTGATGACCTCTAGAGGTAAACTCGTGCACTAATGGGGGAGCTGGGTGGATGCTGGAGGGTGGGAGCGCGCACCCAAGGCGCGAGCCCGCCGCCAGCTTCTGACTGTCAGTCGGACTCTTGCGCCACCCTCTGGAGACAGGCTAGATCTTCACGCTGCTAGCCCAGGGTCTGCATGGCTGGGGTCGATTCGAGGTTACAGCCCATTATAGCAAAATTATTGCATTTCTCTCACAGTTCCATTAGTATGGACCAATTGTAAAGGGCTATTAGACCCAGATCACAAAACCAGCAATAATGCAGGAGATGGGGGGAGGGGCTGGATTTGATCTTTTATTTTCAATCACCTTCTCTTTTTATTATTAATTATTATTATTATTATTATTATTTAAACCCTTCTATCTCGCCTCCCTCATTTGATATAGATTTTTTTTTAAATGCAGAAATAACATCTCTTTTTAAAAGGTGATGATTATTAAAAATCAAACGGACAGAAAAATAAAGATTGGCATGCTGGCCACAGATACAGCCCTGCTTTTGCAGGCACTGAAAGAAAGGCAGTGACGCCGGTTTTCAATGTCAGTCCCCGTAACAGATAAATATTGGGCAGGATTTTATTCTAGCTGGGGTAAAATCCAATCCAGTTTTATGATTGGGATAGTTTCCCCCTCCCTTTGGATTAAAATAACGCCGGGGAAGCTGCGTGGCCGTTATATTGCACGATTGGGCTTTTAGGAAATATTCCCAGCGCTCGCCCACATTACACTTCTCCCAAATTAAAAAAAAATAATCCTTACGTGTGTGGATATGCATAGACATTTTTTACACACACATACACACGTATATATTACTAAATATTTTCTCTGTGCCTCTTTTATTGAGTCAAAGAGTGGAATGATTTTATAGCAGCTACTTTGGATTTATTTTATCTAATTTTTTTCCTGTGTTAGTAATTTCTAAATCTATCACAAGGAGGAAGAAAACGGCCTCGATTTAACATTACAGTCTCGTCTTTAAATGTTTTCTTTTAAGCCGCATCCGTCTCCCCTTGTTCAATAAAAGCTTTCCTAAGCTCCCAGCTCCACAGTAAATCTGCCTTCCTCAAGATGCTATTTTCTTCAGTTCCAAAGTTTAATCGACATATCCTCCCTCTAATATTAATGTATATTGACCCCCCCCCCCCAAAAAAAAAATAGCGGGATAATCTCTGGGTATTTTAAAAGCTATCCGTGGGTTCATCTTCATTTTAAAGTGTTTTTTTTCTTTAGAAAAAAATCGATCTACAAAACCTAAATATTAAAGTCTTTCCCCTTCTTTGTGCTAATTAAATACTTCATACATGTGGAAAACCTTTTCTAAGGACCATAAGACTTTTAGCTCCCAAGCACAGCAGAACAATAGGATACATCAAGCTATCCGGGGTTAAGACAGACATAAAAACCTGGATTTTCTAAATCTCTGGTCATTCTAGAATCTGAACGTTTCCAATAGAAATAGCTACTAGCCTAGCACAAGACTGTCAAATCACAGACATTCATACAGACATAGATGCTCAAATTCAAATATTTTTTGTTGTCGCTGCTGTTTTTAAAATCTGGGGCATCTCTGAAATGCATTAAGCAACGTTGGAAACGTGACTATATATACACACTACATACCTCTATATTATTTAAATTACTTCTGTTTAAAGAACTTCACAGTTGGTCGCAAAAATCTCTCTCTATTTTTATATATATATAAAGTCCTAGTTTTCACAGTCTGTTGATTCTCAAAGGCTATAATATATATATAAAACCTCTGAGAATCAACAGACTGTGAAAACCTATAGGACTTTAGTAGCAGAAGGAACACAATACAAATAAAAAATATTTAAAAAGAAAAATCTAATAAGGAAAAAGGCCTGGTAACTTTTTTAAAGCATTTTTCTACTCCCCTGACTTTTCCTCTGTCTCTTCGGCGCTGGGCTGTGTGCAATTTATGAGTTTGTTCTCCTTTTTCCATTTCATGCGCCTGTTTTGAAACCAGATTTTAATCTGTCGTTCAGTCAGGCAGAGGGCGTTGGCGATTTCAATCCGCCGTCTTCTAGTTAAATATCTGTTAAAGTGAAACTCCTTCTCTAACTCTAACGTTTGGTATCTCGTGTAAGTTTGCCTGCCCCTTCTCCCATGTGTTCCGTAGACAGTACCTGCAGAAGGAAAGACAAAACGATCGGAAATTAAACAGGACCCATTGATTTTAAAGGTAGAGATAGTATTGAGCTATATTGGCTATTCTGAACCCCAACCGTGTAGTGGTGATTTAATGTTTTGAAATGAGGGGGAGGAGAAAACTTTATTTTCTTAATCGCTGGTACAATCCTGACACCAAAACCTGTCAGAGCAGGCACCCAAGTGAAGACTTTCAACATTTTAGGTCCAGTTAATGTAAATAAGCGCACAAAACCTAGACATGCACACAAAGGTGTGTGTAGACTTGCAGTGTTGTTTGGGAGAACGCAGATGCACGCACAGCGAGTCTAGCTCCAGAAATGTTAAATTGTTCCCACTTAAAATGCGAAAGAACTCTTTAAATAGGAGAGATCTTGTCATAGTTACGGTTGTATCATGGATATCAGTTATAATCATCCAGCTATAAACCTGGGAGGGGCTGTGGGGAGAGGGATTTGGAAAAGTAAACAAGACAGCTGGTTTATGACGACCTATTTTTTAAAAAGGGACTTGTTATTTCCCCCCTCCCCTATTTTTTCTTTGCTCAATGGCCCTGTTAGGCAAACTCTTACCTAAGGAAAGCAAAGCTGTAGTTTGTTTGCAAGGGGCGCCCACGTTCCCAAGAAAACGTGTCTTCAATAACTAACACATCTGCACTAATGAGTTGGGGGGGAGGGGGGAGAGGGTTTCTGTCCTGCAAATACATTGGGTAGTTGATCCAGGGGGCACATTCTTTACATCAGTCTGGGTGACATTCAAGGAGCGGAGCAGGAGGCTCTTGGTGGGCTAGGTGCTTCTTGACTGGAGAGCTTTCCTCAGTGATTACTAAGTCATTCGAAGTGGAGAGAGGAGATGACTCCTCAGGAGCTTGCAAGTGGCCAGGGCGGGAGTGTGAGCTTGCATGTTAGTCTGCAGGAATAGAACCAGAAACGATTTGGGGAAAGTCTTGCCCAAAGAAACTTTCCCCCCCTATGTCTCTCCCCCCCCTTCTTTATTTCATCCCAATGACTTACCAGCGCACGAGTTCATCCGCTGCATCCAGGGATACACTGGGCTGGAGTACTTCCGGTCGCTGCCTTCGTCACTCAGGATTTTGCTTTGCACGCTGGTATCTGGCTTGTAGTGCTGATCAGGGAAGGGCAGGTAGTCCCCGTGGCCCCTTTGCTTGCCACTGCCACTGCCGGAGGGCGAGGAGGCGCCACTCAGCTCCTTGTCTGAGGAGTAGAAGCAGGAGGCCCCATACTCGTAGGGCGCCCGGTTGCAGGCAATGACGGTGTTGGCCTGTTGGTAGAAGCAAGGTGAGCCCGGGTAGCTCTTGTCCTGGAGGCTGGTGGCCCCGTAGGAGGCTGGTAAGTGCCTGAGAGCCTCATAGCCGGCTGGGTAGAGGGGGATCTGCCCCAGGAACGAGTCCTGCCCATTAGGCAGGCTCCCGGGGAAAGTGGCATTCACGAAATAGGAGCTCATTTGCGCGCCCCTGGCCAGGACTGTGATTTGTTGTGTATTAGTACATCTGGCGAGAACTATTAGGAGTCATCGAACTGGTTTGTTTCTGGATGGCCGAGCGCCAAAAGCGACAGCAGCAAATAGCACCAGCTGACGGCTCGCCGGCCAATGGGAGAGCTCCGGAGAACCCGCTCCCCTGGGACCCTCCGCCACCGAGCCAGCAAAGTTACAAACAACCCTGCGCCCCGCGGCCGCCCCCCCCCCCC
>QEPC01011191.1:2886020-2930902 GCA_003113815.1 Sphenodon punctatus
GGGGGGGGGGGGGGGAGGATTGGAAGCCAGCGAGATCCGAAGCAGGACAGAGCTGAGCAAAAGAATGGAGCTCTATTCTCGCAAGGGAAATTATAAAAAAGTTCATGTTCACGGTTACCATCCACATGACCGACAGCGACCAATGGAGGAACCGAACAACTCATAAAGTTGTATTGCAAAGTTGTAAATTTTCATAAACAACAACGGATTTATGGCCTTTTCCTCATCACTGAGAAGAGGCAGGTCTTAGAGAGGCGCCATTTTACCAGAAAGACAGAGCTAGAGTTTGCAAAGACGAGAGTTTGGATTCATTTTATTATAAAATTGCAATTAGTGCATTTCCCAGCCACTGAAGCCTTTGCTCGAGGGGGCTAGAGCGGCGGATCCTGCGCCTATTAGACCTGCCTTGTTGCCCTTTCTCAAAGCTAGCCAAATTTCATTTAAACCCAATTTTACTAGCTCTGCGGATTCTAATTACTGGCAGGGTGTATAGAGCTAAATATTGGGGTGGGTGGGTTATTATTTTTTAAAAGAATCATGTGTCTCTCTATACTTATAATATTGTTCGTGCCCCGTTCACACTGATAGCTGCAAAGCTGGTGTTTAGGCGGGGAACTTGGCGCAATGCGCTTTGCCTGGGTCTTTCAGTCTTTACCAACTATTCTTTCGCAAAGGCGGATTTCCGCCTGCTTCCTTTCCAGTCGTGATTCCTCCTCAGGTTAAACTGCAGGAGCCTGGACTTTGTGGACACAGAAGGATTTCGCTTAATTGATCAACTCAAGTGAAAACATTTAAACTCTACCTAGAGAAATTGACTGATGCCTATCACTCCATCACTTGCAGATGCTTGTGTTTCATTGCTGGGGGGATTTATTTGACTTATTAATTATTAATTAATTATTATTATTATTATTATTATAGGGCTGTGTAAACGGGTTATGTCCCCCTCCCTCGAATGGTTCCCTAATAAAGAGACAGGATTCATTGTCAACAAGCATATTTATTTCTGTGTAACATAAAACACATTTATCGTGGGAGATAACACGGTATCACTTCCAAAGAGAGTTCACGCACAAGTTTTTTTTTTTTGGGGGGGGATGTGGTGTGTGTGTAATTATATATATATATATATATATATATATATATATAAACACGGCATATCCAAATGTTCACAATGAACACATCAAACAACATTGTAACGTACAATTTATGAATAAACTTTCACCAAACCTCAAAGGTGGGTTTATATAGAGTTCTTAACAATAAGTCATGCTATAAAGTTACCAAATTAAATACAGACTGCTCAGTTTATGACACGATCTTACAAATGAGCTCCAAGACAATAGAAATGACAAAAGGAAAAACATTTGTTCAAATATACAGTATTTTCTATTTTAGGAAAAGTAACGGTATTACATATTAACACATTCTCATCATCAGGACGGAGAACAAGTCAGTACGTGGTCGTGTATTTTTTTTAATTTAATTTTATTTTTTTTCATATTCACTTCTTCAAGAACATTTTTATTTAAATCGAGCAGAATGACCTTTGAAAACACAAACCGGCCCTTTGAACAATGTCATTCAGAAGCGAGCTACTAAACCGCTTTGGAAACCAGGAGCGTGTGTTTTCTTTTTAACTCGGAATAGGAAAGAACTGAGAATAAAGATATATTGCAGCATGTGGTTTTCACTTAATAATTGCTTTGGAATAAATATATTATTTAATTTTTTTTAAATATAGTCAGCCTGTTCGGTACCAAATTCCATACCAAAGCTAATGAAGGCGTGCTTACCAAAGGACTGCACTGACAAGTTTTCTAAAAGCATTCTGCGATTCACATTAGTACGTTCTCTTCTTGTAAGATTAATAAAATACAGTCTAGTTCAGAAGATAGGTAGCCAGAGCAAGATAATAGGTAGTCTGGAAAATAGGTAGTACAAATCTTTGCTGTTAGGTTGTAGTGGTTGGTTGGTTGTTTATTTATTTATTTATTTATTTATTTTTCAGTGTTATTTTCCCCACTTGCTGTTCAACATTTTAAGTTATTTTAAAAATCATTTTTATAAAGAAAACCGGAAGTAGACAGCGATCGATTCTAACTTAGGTAGTTTTTTCCATGTGAACCTAATGCACTTACCCCTTAGCAATTGATTGGGACTAGTTGAGTCAGGTAGTTAGTTAGTTAGTCTGAAAGGTTAACGTTTTTCTACATGTGCAAGTAACATTTACCGCCAGCCCTCCACTCCCTCCCACCACTCATACAATGTGCCAGTAAAACACCAATTTTTTTTTTTAAAAGGCTTGGGGGAAGTAAACACAGAGTGATGAGGGGGATCTGGCGAGAGATCCCAGCTAGACTAGACAGCCTGGAGGTGGGGGGATACGGGAGGCTTAGGGGACGCTGAGAGGCAATATTAATGTTATGGGGATGCTCCCCCATTGGAGATGTTTGAGCTGATTTTGAACCAGGAAACAGCAGTCTCTGTTTGTTGTGTTGTGTGGCAGGGAGCGTTTCCCAGCTGTCACGTGCATCCATAATACTGGAGATTGCTTCCTTCATTCCTCTTCGTCCTCCTCCTCCTCTTCTTCCTCCACTTTCTCCACAGAGGTTGTTGCTGCTGCTGCTGCTGCTGCTGCTGCAGCTGTTACTGCTACTGCTGCTGCTGCTGACGTGTTGTCGGCACTGCTTGGGGCGCTGGCGCTCTCCTCCTTATGCTCTTTCTTCCACTTCATCCGCCGGTTCTGGAACCAGATTTTGATCTGCCTCTCTGTCAGGCACAGGGCATGGGCGATCTCTATTCTCCTCCGGCGAGTCAGATAGCGGTTGAAGTGGAATTCCTTCTCCAGCTCCAGGGTCTGGTAGCGGGTGTAGGTCTGGCGCCCTCGCTTCCTATCCGGACCTGCCGAGAGAGAGAGAGAAAGGAGGGGCACACAAGTTAGCCAGGAAACTGAAGCAGGCAATCTCTGCAGATGGAAACTTGCTCTTTCCCAAAGAGCCCATTCCCCAGCCCCCTAACAAAGGCGATTCTCCCAGGGAGCAGAGAGCAATCCCACTTGCCCCGTACACACACACACACCACAAAAGTGCTTTCCTAACTTTCTGCTCGGCTACCCCTCTCTCCATCTCCCAGCCCCTCAGCTCCTTCCTCAAAAGCAGTCTTTGAGCCGGGGATTTTCTCTTGAGCCCCAAAGAGCCTCCCTCTGATTCGCAATTTCTGGCACATCATGCAGCCCCCACTTCTTCTGCACCTTCTCTGCAGATGGATCTAGGATCAAGGGAGGGGAAGGACAAGGACACCCTCCCAGCCTGCCACTGGGACAGACAGCTCCTGTCCTTCGCTCCCATCTCCTCCTCCCTTCCCAGCGCGCTCCCTGCTGCTCTGTATTTCCCACCGACCAGAACTTCAGGCAGGAGAGGGGAGGGGAGGGGGATCTGACCCCTCTGGGCTCCATCTCCAGCCGTAGATCCATGCTTGCCTGATCCACACCCCCCCCCCCCAAGAAAATAAACCCAAGGCTGAGGATTCCACCGGCAAACGGAGTTAAATAAATTTACGAGGCTCGAACCCATTAATTGGGCAATAAAAAGTTTTATGAGACTCATTTACATACAATGCCACAGGCTCTGTGCGCAATGGCGCCTCTGCTCTAATTAAAAGCAGAGAAAGGCTTGCAAGGCTGCCAGTGCGGCTCAGAGCCTTGCCCTCCTCCTCCTCGCCATGATCACCCCCCGTACCTGAAGACCTCATCCAGGGGTATATCCGGAAGTTAGCCTCTGCCTGGCTGTGCAGGTTGCTCTCCTCGGCTTTCTCACAGCTGGCTTTGGTTAGGTCATTGCAGAGGACGGGAATGTTCTGATCAAAAGAGGAACAATGCAGGTTGTAGGCATCTGAGCCCAGGCTGTATCCCGACGAGAAGGGGCTTTGATATATGGTACTGTTCACATTGTACAAGCCAGGCATGGAGGAGGCGAACGCACTGGCGCCTGGTCCATAGCCGCTTCTCTGAGAGTTGGGAGCAAAGGAGCAAGAAGTCGGCTCTGCATTTTGGAAAAGAGAAGCCCCCGTCGTATATTTGCTAAAAAGAGCGTTCACATAATACGAAGAACTCATAATTTTGCCCTGTGATTTGTTGTCCGGGAGGCTTCAGTGTCGGTTTTACGAGGTAGCGTGATATATGATAACATTACACCCCCAGATTTACACCAAACCCCATTTTCTTTTGGACTGAAGCTGCCTCCAGCACGTGACCAGTCATATGACCTCATCCTCCAATCTCCTCCTGCATCACAGGTGGTATAGATCAGGGTGTCTCACAATATCCTATAATGGAAGGGGAAGAGGATCAAATCTATGTCTAACAAATTAAAGATAAGGGGGTTCGCAAGAAGGAGGGGGGGGAGCGCTTTGGTTAAAGGCTGCCACATGGTAGATGGTATTTCTTAAGATTCCTATAAAGAACAGTAAGTAAATAAACAGAGATTGATTTGGTTCTAATATGAAACTTAAGTCTCGTGTTGTGAAATGTAAATCTCTCCCTCCCGCTTACTCTCCAGCTCTATTGATTTTTAAACGCGAGCTACGGCCACGCACTTCTTCGGTCCGCCTCCCTTCGCTTTCCTGCTTTCCTTTCTGTCCTTTTTGGTTCATAATAACCCCCTCCCTCCATCTCGCCACAGTCACACCGCCAAGCCGAGCCCCGTTTGCTTTCTCGTTCTGTCCCCCCTCTAGCCTCTTAGCTCGTCAATATTCGATATTTTTATTTGGGGGAGGGGGAGATCAGATCCACACCCATTAACAGAAAAATGAAACCTTGCGCCTCACAGAAAAGCCAGCTGACATTATTCTGGTCATCTCGTGTGCATTATTATTGTTGTTATTACTATTGTTCACACACACACACACACACAGAGCAGAGGAACTAGTGAGATATTTATCTAGGAGACTTCCTAATTTGCTAACAGATGTATTAAGAGATTGACGCAGCACATTGTGCTACTGGCTGCCTGTCGGCCAGAGGAATCGGAGCAGGCTCTCCTTCCCATTCTTCAGTGCAAAGCAGCGTGTGTCAAAAGAGGAAGCGAACAAACTAGGTAATATTCCTTTCCCCTTCAGAATAACGCTGTGCAAAGCCATGGAGACCCAAGGTATCTCCATATCTCAAAGGCGGCTTTGCAAGGATTTAGGTTCCTGAAGTTTTTACAATCCTGGATTCATTCGCCTCACAATAGAAGAATCTTTTTGAACACCTTTTAAAAACCGGGATGTCCTTGAAACTCACCTACAGGGATTAAAACCTTAATCAAATTCCTCCTTTGACTCATCACATACATACCCACATACCTTACTGTCCTACGCCTGGAGATTCCTGAAATGACACTGCGAATGATCACGGATGCGGTCCCCACCCCACCCCCCAGGCCTGCAACAATAAGAACGACTTTCCATTGAGGATGTTGCACCGAACCCTTCCTTTAAACGGATCGTAAAACGAGTTTCCTTCCCTCAGACAGGGAGTCCTGGTAAAGACAGCTTTTACTGCCTTGCTATATTGCACATCATAAACTGGAAGGAGCACAATAGAATTGCCCCGGAAATTCCCCTTTAAATTATAGACTTTGGTGTCCTGTGTACAAAGAGCTTCTCACCAGTGAAAATTGTTCCTGGCGATATTTCTCACGGAGCCTTGAGTTCAGGGTTTGGGGGCTGGAGGGGGGACTCTTGGGAACTGTTCACGGGGTGGCTACTGCAATGGAGGGTCTAAAAAGAAGCCAGGGAATTTGACTAAATAAAGGCCGAGGAGTTGTGGCGGCGAGGATGGGAAGGAGGTGGTTATAAGTCTAGGTATTTGTCAAGTGATAAACGTGTAGAGAAAACATGGGCCGCTTTGTCTCAGGCTAAGCCCAGTGTCTGAATCGAAAGCCTCCTCTTTACCGTGATCTGGAAAGAGAAATGGTCCAAAATGCTAGTGGGGAGACTCCAAACCAACAGCCCGAGAGAAAGGCTTTTCCTAAGAGAAATCCTTGCCCCAAAAGGCAAAAGAAAGAAGACGACTTTGAGAAGATCAAAGAAGCTGAATTGGACGGCATTAGACCAATAAATAGCCGCTCCACTGACAACAGACCAAGATGGAAGAAGAAAGAAACAGCAAACATAACCAATGTCTAGACTTGGGGATTGATAAGGCAAGACAGGATTGGGAGAGAGAGGAGACTTCAAATGCCCAGGGTCTTCCATACCCTGCGCTACCAAGAATGAAACCACTGGCAGAATTAAACAATGATCCGCCTGTCTCTTGGTGACACCTCGGGCCAAGAGCAGTAGTATTTCCCAAGGAATTATTTAGCAGGGAATACAACGTCCCGAGGAAAACCTCTTCGACAAAGTATCATTAAACTAATACTCTGCAGTGGGCTCCTCCACTCTCTGCGAGACCCAGGGCATATTTTCAAAAGCCACCCTTTTCACCCTACTACTTCCAAAGCACTAGGGAGAGTCAGAAATCACCCGCTTTTCATTCTCATTTTTTAATCCCGTGCTTTGAGGCGATCTAAATTTGTTCTCCCCCTTTCCTTAAGTAAGGCACGTCCCAGAGCGCTCTCTGAGTTTACCTCAGGAAACCCAGTGATAAAATCGTGGGGGAAAGTCTAAGGTAGTTTGGGATCTGTTCGAGTGGCAGGCGAGATGGCAATGGGTCTTGGATCCTGGAGGACGGATAGTCCTGATCGTTTCCAAACAGCTTCTTGTTCCAGTTAGAATGGAACAAGATTTTCCCAAAGAACTCTCAAGGAGATTATTGGACAAGAAAGTGTTTGAACAGGGTATAATTGTACTTCAAGAAGAAAAAAACCTTTCAAAACATTTCCCTCCCCCCACAAAGCACCATCCTAACAAAACATATATACACACTCGCATACATACTTTTATATCCTTCAAGTATCCTTCAAGTAATATTTCTCAAAGGAGATATATATATATATATATATATATATATATATATATATATATATATATATATCTCCTTTGAGAAATATTTCTCAACAAAAAAACACACACACTTATATATGAATGTATATATGTTTTGCTAGGTTGGTGTTCTGAAAACAATGTTTTGGAGAATTTTTCTTCCTCCTAAAGTACAATTATATTGAAGTGCAACCATGTTCAAACACTTTCTTGTCCAATAATCTCCTTGAGATATATATATATACCTAATCTATATCTTATCTATATCTATATTTATATCATATATAGGAATCAGCTTTTAATTCCAGTATATTTTCCCCTTTAAATCCAGTATATTTTCCCCTTTAAATATACTTAATAATTTGGGAATGAAAACATAGTCCTTACATTCCTTGTTAATTCGGTTAATATTTTTCTGCAATTGTTTTAAGGGATTAAAATCAAAATCCACATGCCTCGATTTCTTTACTGAATTTTCTTCCTTTTAAAGAAATGCTCTATTAAGATATTGTTCCACTTTTAATGCTTTTTCTCTCCCCCTCTTCCTGTGTTTTTCATTGAATTATTATCTCACTTTCTGTTCTTTGGCGACTATTTTTTGAAAAGCATAAGCCTGCTCAACTCCCTTCTGGATGCACTGCAGATGAACAATGAATGCAGCTAGGGAAAAAGCAAAACCGAAAAAGAAAAAAAGAAAAATCAGGGGGAAAGAATTATATTTTTTTTATCAGAGAAATCGTAAAGAAGAAGCCAATGGGAATTTAAGCATGGATTTGTAGACACATCTCTCTTTTTCAGGGCATCAAGCTGCTAGCATCTGTAAAATATAATTAAAACGGGTCCAACAGAGCTGAAATTGCTAGAGCCAAGCAGTGCCTTTGACTGTGTCAAACCCAGCTGCTGAAGAATTGCAGTAGCCGGTAAATAATTTTCAAATTAAAGCTTGCAGCCTTGTCACTATTCCAACAAAGCTTACCCTGGGCTGGATTCTGGAAGAACTGGAGTATGATTTGACGCACTGCTCTTCGCTTACCAGGCAAAGCCGCTTCTTCTGAAACCACATCCGGGATTGTTTATTAACAACACCACAGCCCTTGGCATAATATGAAATTACATTCCAGTCACTCTGGGAAGACTTGAAAAATGCCCAGGTCGCCCTAAATATAACACTGCCGAGCAGTTATCTGTCAGAGGCAAAAGATGTTGCCTAGGAATCAAGATATTAGCTTGAAAAGACTATTATTATTATTATTATTATTATTGTTGTTGTTGTTGTTGTATTATTATTATTTTATTTTTTTAAAGGAAAAGTGAAAGGGCAATTTAATATCGTCTCAAGGCTTCATCTGCTTTTGTGAACGAAGCACAAAATGCTTTAGAGATTTGATTTTAAACATCTGATAAAACTGAGCGACAACTTTACCTTTCCAGCTATGACTTTTCCAAGCTAGCATAGCTAATACTAATTGTATTAATTTGCTGTGATGCACCATTCATAGCATGCCCAGTGTGAGAACCCTTGGCTTTTGTTAAAAATCAAATCAGCAGTTTTCCAATCCAGATATTGCTCCTATAAAGTCGACATTTTAGAAGCTTTCAAGTCATCTTGCAGGCTGCTTCATGGCGGCTTTGTAGCTGTTTCCGTGGAATAATACTGCCATCTGCTGTTCTATTGGAGACATTGCAAATAATAAATAATAACTGCAACCTTTAAGTTTGCAAACTGGGTTTCCGTCTCTGCGCCGGCGTATCCTTCAAGTAATCAGCTCGGGCCAGGGAATAGCAATTATAGAAAAGGTTCCAGCTGCAAATGCATTAAAGATAAACGTTCACCTTCCAGAGTACTTTTCAGAAGAGGAAGGCCAATAAAAGGTAGTTATTTCCGCAGAGCCGCTTTATCTAAAACAGCCAGACAAAACAAATGAAAAGGCTTTTGTAGAAAATCTTAATTGTGGCTGGACAGTTGTAAACTCATTAAGAGCCGAATTCCAGACAGTTTGCAGACCCGTCATTTATTACACACTCTCAATGCTGATTCTTTGAAGTCGCCTCTGTCTGGAACAACAGAGGGCGTCCCAACATCCCGAAACACTGGCCCAAGCATCAATTAGGGGCTTCCCCCCCTCCCCTTGCACACCAGAACTATTTCCCTTTTACTAATGATAGCACATCAAAACATAACAGAGATTTCTTTCAAAAATAAAATAAAAAAGAAATAGAAGGGGAGACTGCCGAAGGATTTTCCTTCCTACACTTTGGCCCATCTGTATAATTCTCTCTCCCCCCCCCCCCCGGCCCCGCTCCCCTAAGTTTTGTCTCTAGCCCTGCAGAGTTTTACACCCCATAAACGGTTACAGCAGTCATATTCTTTTATTGCGCTGGAGGACTGAATTTTTTCCTAACAACGTCTTCTGCCCAAGCCTGAGACGATAGGCGCTCGGGCTTGGAAAACAAACAAATAAAAGGCAGATCATTTAGCTTCTTCCATATTTGCAAACATTGCTGCTAAGCAGAAGCTTGTTGTGGGGAGGGGGTGGGGATTCAAATTTGGGAGGATAATTCCCTTCTCTCCGCGGTAAAATGTCCAGGGATAATTTTCCAGTACTGCGCTAGCGTATTCTTCAAAGAATCTGCTTGGGCCAATCCTGCTCGACAGGATTTGCTACTTTATTGCTCAGTTTAAACAAAATCTGCCCCCCGGAATAAACCTTACGTTTTAAAACAAAATAAAATAAATAAAAATGTATCGTTCTCACTTAAACTAGCATGTTCAGAGCCTTATTTGTAAAACTGGACTGTATAAGCCAACAGCAGAATCAACAAAAAATATTGTCATGCAGCGTGAATAGCTGCAACTCTCGCTATGACTGCAATACTCAAACCATTTATTCCAGAGGAGTCCTATTGAAGGCCAATGGCTTCCTTCAATGGGACTTCTTTGGAGGGAGCGCTTTGAGGATTGCAGCCTCCAGTTTGAAATGCAATGTTCTTATTTTGCTGGCAGGGGGGAGCCTCTTTTCCAAAAGAGGGGGGTTTGTCTAGAGGGCTTTATATGGAATTAAAACATAATATTTTAGCATAAATGATTGTCTCTCCACCCTTTGGAGACCAGGTTAGCTTCTGGCTGTTTAAAATGGTTTAATTTATTGTGCCGGGCAAATTTAAGCTTCCTTATCTATTGTCCTCCTCAAGAAACTCGATTATTTGGTCCCTGTGCTTTCTTTTAAATATATATATATAGTTAATGCAGCCCATGCATTCTTCTGCTGTGCTCGAGCATTGCCTAAATAGCTATAGCGGGGCTACATGTATCCTGGGTTAGTTTGTTAGGCGAATGCAACTATTGTTGGAGTTTTGCATTCCTCTAGCTGTGTTTTCAACCTGAATCAGGGACTTTAAGCTTGATTGTTCTCCATTGCAGAGGTCGGGTGGAGACAGCTTAAAAACCTTACAGCATCACAGAAGATGTAAAAGAATCAATATATTTTATTTGGCAAAAAGTTAAATATCATTTCAACACAACAATTTGGTCAGTAGGCCATGAGGTAACTATTGCAAAATATACAGTGTAGGTTCGGCATAAACATAACGTCCCAGACTTTTCGTCTTTTTTTCTTATAATCGATACAAATCTACAATAACCAAAAGGTAGGCCTTTTATAGTGTATAATTTATTATCAATAAAATTAAACTCCATTACAATAAGCATCAACTTATTATTTTCTTGATTAAAATTAAAACGTAAACCATAGGTAGTCACCCTTTTCACATATACGTATAGCTCCGATATCTTGAAAACTGCTCGCTGGTGCAAAAAAAAACCCACAACAAAACAACAATATTCAAGCTAGTCTGATTATTTACTTTGTCTTTAATATATAGATTCTATATACAGCTGACAAGACAGTACTATATATATATATATTCGACTGTGCATACTAAAATGTCCTGCTCCGAAATAGTTTGGGAACCATGATTCCTAGCAACGGGATTTTTTTCCTTTCCCCCCCCCCCCCCTTTAAATTGGTTTGTGTGTGTGTGTTTGTGTGTTTATATAGATCCCATTTTATACCCCCTTACAATCCAAGGTTAACGCTCTAATTATACAGAAAAAGACTCCTCACACTACAGAGCTATACCCTATGCAACTTTTGAGAATAATAAACAACCTGAGTTGGAATTGAATCCTAGCTTTAGACACGATCACATCTTGTACAGCACCCAAACACAGAATTTGAGTCACAGACATCATTACCACAATGAAACACAGTGTTCAAGTATTACAGCAGACCTCTCTCGTGCTCTCTGTCACAGCAAAGAGCATATCAAAACAAATTCACTACGAAGACTAACCTACACAGTCCGTACATAAGTTGTGCATTAGGAAAAGGTAGTATAATTATTATTCGATCGTATATGTTTTTTTGTTTCGTTTTTGTCTCTTTTTTTTCTGCAAGTGAAGGACAGGTAGACTTATACAAGCCAACCAAGCCTGGCGCGCTAATGCCCCCTTTTTATTTCCTATTCTTAGCAAACTCAAAGGATTAGCGTACCTCCTCAGCTAGCCCTGGGAAGGCCACCTCTCCGTGCTACTGGAGACGAGGTAACGCTGCTGATCAGAATTAGCCAGGGCAAGACAAAACACGAGGCCTGCCCACAGTTGCATGGTGTGGTAGGGAGGGCTGGAGTGGGGAGGGGGAAGATAACCCCCCCCCCATCTCTCTCATTAACCGGTGTGCTCCCCCCTCATTCATCCTTTGCTCGGTCCTTGTTGATTTTCTTCATCTTCATCCTCCGGTTCTGGAACCAGATTTTCACTTGTCTCTCAGTCAGATTGAGCAGCCTGGCCACTTCGTATCTGCAGTCCCTAGTGAGGTACATATTGAAGAGAAACTCCTTCTCCAGCTCCAGCGTCTGGTGTTTGGTGTAGGGGCAGCGCTTTTTCCGTGTGGATCTCGCGTGCAGCCAGTTCGCAGCTGGGTTATCTGCCAGGGAAGAGAGCACGGGGGAAGGTTAGGCAGGAGCCCAAACAAAAGAGAGAGTTTGGTGGTCCCCACTTTGAAGCCCAGGTCTCCTTGATATTAAGGGGGGGGGGGGAGAGGTTTACGACACATGCCTTTCATTTCAGCAGACATACGGGATGGTTAGACACAATGGAACCCAAATCCAGACACATGGATAGGTCACCTAGAATTACACACAATAAAAGCCCAGCCCCCGCCTCCTCTCGCCTTTAGCTTGTTTATAGAATGTATTTTAAAAATAGACCTATTTCTCCCCCCCACGCACCCCCACACTCACCACCCCCCCGACAGCCGGTGGGATTAGAGGGGCAGCGAGAGATGTTTCAGTTTTTCCTGCTGACCTTCTCCCGTGTCACCCTGGAAGGTTGCAGGGAGCGAGGGAGTCACTCTGCAGCTGGCTCAATTAAGCCTGCCTCGCTTTATTAACCTTATTTGCATAGCATTACTGGGTGCTTTCCCGCTGCTCCGCCGGGTCTTCTGCCTAAGCAGCACGATTTACAGCAAGAAACTGAAGTTAATGAAGAGCTTTCCTTTCCCAGCCTCCTCACAACCACCCTTTTGCTGCTGCTCGTCACCACCAGATCAGATTCACATCCAATGCTTTCCAAGGAATTTTTTCCCCCTTCTCCCCCCAAGTCACTGGCGCTATTGAGATCACCTTTAGCTCACCCTGAGCAGCACAGGAGGAGGACAGCTCTGGGCAATGACACAAGAGTCCTGCCTGGAAACACCGGGCAGGGCTGAAAGAAAGAGCCAGTTGTTTCTAAGACGAACCCCTCCTCCCCAAAAGCCCAGCAGCTGCTGCGAGGGCCACCCCCCTCGCCCCCCCTCGCTGAAGTCCATTGCCCTGGCCCTTGCACTTACTTGGATCAATCGGGGGCTTCTCTCCTCTGGCCTCGTTCTCTCCTCCATTGTTTTCCGAGAATGTCCCTTCGCTGCTTTGCTTATCCCTATCAGCTGGAGGAGAACCACAAGCATAATCAGAGAGAGACAAAGTGTGAGTAGTGTCAAAGGTGGTACAGTCACCCCTTCGGGCAGAGAGCGGTTCAGGTTTAATGCCGCCGTAATGCCTGCTGGAAGGTAACCCCGGGAAAGACAAGGAGCCCGGCAGAGGCTCCAGCCACGACCGCATGTACCTGCCGTCAGGCGCTGCCATTGGTGCCTGGTGATGCACATAGGGATGATGGTACACGGCGGCGGGCACATTGCTAGCGCTCGGCGGGTGCACCGGGCTCCAGGAAGTGCTAAAGACCGAACTTTTCGTCTGAAAGCTGCACGGGGTGAATTCCGGGTGCTCGCCCCCCAGGGCTGCCGGCCGGGGCGGCTGGGCCAGCGGAGCAGAGGCATATCTGGACTGCACCAGATGATCGTCGCTCTCGTGGAGGAGGAAGGAGTCCACATAGTAATTGCTGAGAGTCCCTGAAGTCGACATGGCCATGCCACAAACCCGGCGGCAGCGGCGGCGGCAGCAGGACCAACCCGCGGAAAATTATGAAACTGCAGATTTCATGTAACAACTTGGTCCTTGCGAAGAAGTACAGTCACCTAATAAGTTGAAGGCTGCCTGTCAGCCCATTGGCTGCCGGAGTCACGTGGCCAGGGCAGCAGAACAATAAAGTATAAATCAGTCCGCAGGCTATTAATGGGTCAGTGTTTTCCAGTCATAATTTTTTATAGCAAAGCCATATGTTTTTTATGCAAAGGGATAGTTGAGTTCTACGATAAAGTTTGCTTTAATTGTGGCCAACTGAGATTAAAAGATCAGACTTTGCATTACTACCCCTTTTTAAGCGGACTATTTTATATCATAATTAATCATCCCATCAGTGGTTCGAGTTCCCCTGCAAAAAAAAAAAAGAAGAAGGGAAAAAAAAAAAGGAAAAAAAAGCCCTGGTGATCGGAGACCTTCACATAAAATTATACAATAATTGAAGCAATAAAAAAAGCAAAATAGCAGTTGCGGTATACTGTATTTAAATACATATTTATTATATTTCATAAGGAGTTATTGTTTCAAGAGCCACGGGGTTGTTATTAAGTCAGTAACTACGAACATATTCATTTGCATCGCTGTGTTTCACGGCAGTAAAAATTTATGAGTGCTTGGAAAGGTTAAATTATACTATTGTGTTTAGTTTGGGTACTACTGTAAATAATCCGGTTTTGTTTAATTCAGAGTTAACGGGCGCGAGCGGGGAAAAGTCAAATTCAACCTAGCTCCTTCCCTGGATCCGCCCCGCGGAGCCTCGCCACGCGCATCAGAGGAGGAAGAGGGGGCAGATTTGACACCCCGGAATTTACATTTTCATTTTTATAGACCGCAACTACCCTCCGATCTCCTAGCTATCCCGGCCACTGTTTGACACATTTAAGGACAACAAACCCCAGCTGAAAACACCTTGCTTTGCCATTCTAGGAATTCACAGGGAGACTCCCCCAACAGAAAGAATTAAACTAGCTGCCCAAGAATTCATTGATGCATTGCAGTTACACTCTGCATACTCCTTCCATCTTCAGGTTGTGGAAGCAGCAATCTTGGAAAGCTGGGTGTGAAAGGAAATCTGAACGATTATAAACCCCCCTTCCCCTGCAACATTATCAATGACATTTGCAGCAAAGCGCCTCATGCACGTGGACAAAACCACCAACAAAAAGGGGAAACCAGCTCAGTTAATGGCACAGTTAAAGGAGGCGAAATCAATCAAACAAATGAAATGGTTTGATTTCTTCGGCAAGATGCCTGAATACACTTTATTTGCAGGAGTTCTGTTGCCAGGACTTTCCCTGTCTATTGGCCAAGGAAGCGTAGCTGCATTCTGTCTAGAGGAAGGGGGGAAGGGGAGGAATTTCATGATGATTAATTCTTAAATATGCAAGAAAGCAGGAGGAAAAAACACACACTCCCTCCCTAAGCACGGAGGGACAGCCTGCTTGCCAAGCGCGCGACAGAAAGGCCACTTCCATTCCCTCAGATTCTAAAGCTGATTAATGGAATTGAATCCATAAATACAGTTATTTACTTGTTGGCCTACTCTCTGTGCATCTACTGTACCAGCTAAACTAAGCGGAGGGTTACAATGGGGGGGGGGGGGGCGTGATACGGCCGCCAGATCAAGTCCAGTGTTAGGAATTAAAGTAATGACTGAAGGGGATGAAAATGCCACCATTGGCTTAATTCTCTTCCCGGTGAATTGCTGCTCTTTTATTTTCTGGTTTTGCAAAGGAGGGTGGACATTGGGGGGGGGGGGGGAGTTCGCTTCAAACTGCTGGGTTTAGCTGAGGGAAAAATCTTATTCAAACTATAGACAACCGAACGGGAGAGCAACTGCGTGCTAATTAAATTCATGTGCGAATATTCTGCATGCAAAAGTATCGCTTTCATTACTTTTACATCGTGTGTGGGTTTTTTTTTCTTTTCTTCTTCTTCTTTTTATCTCTCCCCTTCAAAGAATAATCCGAAAATGTACCATATTATTTTAGCAACAATTCCTTTTCCTGACAGGGAGTTACAGCAATCACACCAAACTTTTAGTTCATATTTTACTGTTTGAAACATTTAAATATATCTCTATATCTCCAAGACTTCCCTGGCGAAGAGCAATCCGGTACATTGAGTTTTAAAATGGGAATAAAGTTGTGTCTCTTCTCTAAGCGCCTGCTGCTTTAAAGATCACTGTACTGAGATAGCCACTCTAAAAAACAAATATACTGCTTTTGCTTTCCTGGAAAGACGAAACTCCACGTCATTTGTATTTAGGATTAAGAGTCAGCTGTTATGAAATATGATTGCAGAACTTCCTTTTTTTTTTTTTTGCACAAGAAAAATAATCTGAACACCAGGAGCCCTGGATGTTTGAATTAGAATTTGGACTCGGAAATTGCCGTGTGCTTTTCTGCTTTGCTTCGCCAACAAAAATAGACTTGCAAACAATAGGGCTGCAGTCTCCAACACACTAGCTATCCCTAAAATTGCTGCTAGCGGAATCTTTGCAATCCAAGCACATTGTCAGATTTTAAAGACATTCTAGGGGAAATGATAGCAAGCATCAATGAACATACTGGGAGTGCTCACCTCGCTACCCCCTCCCCCTTCACAGTAATTTTTCCATAATAAACATTACATCTGTTTACTGGGTCTGTTTTGGATTATTAATTCAGTTTTTTTTTCCCATCACAAATAGAAAAAAACCACACAAAATGTGATCACTTAAATATTGTGGCTTTATGGACCATAAATATAAATAGTTAAGGGAAAATATTTTTGTCCCATATGTAGTATCTTGGATTATTATTATTATTATTATTATTATTATTATTATTATTATTATTATTATTATTATTATTATTTTACTTGCAGTTATTTAAAAATTGGGCCTGTCTGCCAAGCTGGGGGTAATTACATATATTAGAATTGCTCTACATTTGTGCTGTTTTACACATAGTGTAATATGAAGAAGAATGTTATGTTTAAGGGAAGCAAAGTAGTCTATGCAACATCATTGCTATCCTCTACACCCTATACAAGAGGGCGTTGGAATTTGGAGAAATATTCTGTGGGATTTTTCAATTGGTAGTCTTGGAATTGCAAGATTCTCTCTTCTATTTTTTTTTTTCCCCATTGAAAAGGCTATTGAGGACTAAGAGGGCCCAGAAATTAAAAGCCGAGCTGTGCTACATGCTGTAGAAATTAGAATTCTAATTAAAAAAATAAAACAAAGTACAGACTCAAATCAGTGTTCTCACAGACGCACACCCATTTCGGATGAAGATATATTATCAGGCATATATACATATGGACTCATGGCTGTAGATACGTGTTTACATATTAGACACTCTCTATTACAAGAAGGCTTTATAAATAACTATCTATTACTACATGATATATAGTTATTGTAGCTCTTTCAGTGAAGCGGGGAAGATCCCGTCGCAAAACTAGTTTTATTCAGTGTCCCGTATTGGAGAAGTTTAAAGAATCTATTTTAAAAAATAATTATTTATTTAATAATACTAATACTAATCAATAATAAATACGAATACTAATACTAGCAAGATCAGGTCTTGTTCATTTACACTAGTAGCGATAAACGCGGCGATTGCCGCCTTAAGGAGCTCAAGCAGTCCCTGGGTCTTTTGGGGAAGGCGCATAGGAAAAGGCAGCAGGGCTGGCTCAGCTCTGCAGCAAACCCAAGCGAGGTCGCTGTTGTGCACCCCGCCGCAATGGAATGCCGGCGCCTGGGCTCACTGTAATAATGATCGTAACCGAGGCCTTGTGAGCGATATGGGGAAATCATGGGGGAGGGGGCTAGGGGAGAGCCAATTTAAGCGGCATCTCTGCTTACCCCTTCCACCCCTGCAAGGCCCAGCCATGTGGGATAGAATTCAGCTCTAGACAAAAACAGGAACAGTCTTAAAAGGCCGCGATTCACAAACCACTTACTCCAGAGGCCCCTCCCCAGGGTCTTCAATGGGGCTACTCTGGAGTAAGTGGTTTAATGGATCGCGGTCTTTAATCACAGGAGACACAGCAAATAGGGTGTCAAGCAGAATCTCTATTGAAATGCTTTCGATGTAAAACAATACACAGACACTTTAAAACACACACGGCTTCTCCTCAATTCTTCTGGAGGAAGTGCTTCTTAGATCGCGGCCTCAGATTTCAGGAGACACATGGAAATTACAAAAATAAATAAACAGATAAATACATTTTTGAAACCCCCAGCCTGGCGTAAAGCAGCCTATCTCTGTCTCTATATGGCAATGCTTTCTCTGTAAACAATGTGCACACACTTAAAGACAAAACAGCTTGGCGCAAACGAGAAGCCCTCTCTCTAGCCGCTTGGCGACGGCTCGCCTTCTTGATTTCCATCCGGAGCTCCAATGACAACGAGACAGTTCGAGAATAACAGCACGGCGACCGAGGTGAGGAAATGTACAGAGCAAATAAAAAATAAAAAAAGGAGGAAGACAAAGGCTTCTCCCCCAAATCAGGAGGCTTCGATACTGAGCAGGCTTTCCAAAGCGCTCCTGACCTTGAAGGGAGCCCAGGAGATAGAAGGCATTAAATCCTTCCCAGCTCGCTAACGAACTAGCTAACCTTGAAGAGCTCGTGCAGAGATTTTGGCCCCTTTGGCTGCGAAATGTTTATCTGGCCAAGGAGCGGAGCTTTCGCTGCTGCGGAGAACAATGGCATTGAGACTTGACGCCTATCGAGCGCGGGAGCCTGTAAGATTTCTTCCGGCCAAGCCCAGCAGGCAAGCTGGCACTAGCATACCTGGTGATGATTTCCACTGAAGTAATTAAGGCAGTTTCGTGCTGTAGAGAGAGAGAGCGATAGCCCCAACAACATGAAACTACCTAAATCGCCCAGCAGTACTCCGCGTCCTAATTAAGACGCTCCCCAAAGCTGCGGTGGCTCCTTAGGCAAGGATCCCGCTACAAAAATAAAACCAGAGATGTGACTAAAGCAGCATCCCCTCTCCCCAACCTCCCAGTCACCCCACACACCCCGCTACCATCGCCCCCTTCCACCTTGCTGCAGTGTTGGGGTTGCAAAGGGCAACGTTCTCGGAGCCAATTCTGCTGCCCAAATCCTCCATGCAAAGGCGAAGAAAGGCCGTGAGCGGTAATGGTCCATCATAAAAAGCTAAAAGCTCCCAATAAGCCGGGTTCAAAGTCTATTCCCCCCTGAAAGAAAGAATTTGGCCGGAGCCCTTCTCCTAAGCCTTTATTTATTTTCCTTCTTCCCTGTGTGCGAGGAAGGCTCTTCCACCATTCCTCAGCATGCAGAAGGAGGCTAAAGCGATCAAGCATGCAGACAGGTAGAGGAGGAGGAGGAGGAGGAGGAGGAGGCACAACATGGCGAGAAGCGGCTCCATAGAAAGCACGAGACCTTATATTCTAATTGACATGTGCTCACCTTTAGGACTTCTTCTGAGCCGCTTGAACAAGCTAGGTATTTTCCAACCCCCGCCCCCCCTCTCCTTTGCAGTTACTGATCTACGCACACACATAGGAGGGGGAGGGGGGCATTTAATAATAAAAAAAAATATCTCCACTCAAGAAATAGTAATTTGCTTCCTCTGTCTGTTCAGCTCCTCGCTCAACTGAAAGCACTCGTCCAAGACAGCCACAATACAGATATACTAGCAAGTCATAAAACGGAACAAAAGCCGACAAACCTTACAGCACCCTTGCTATATGGCCCAGACAAATTACGACTGTCTAGGTAATATTTAAATAGATTCCTAAAGTAATTGCAGGGGGGCTTAGGCAACTATTCCTGTTGTAAAAAGTTCTCCGAGACATAAAGTAGAACCAGAAGATAAACAGTCACAAAAGAGGGAAAATTAAAAGGATTCATTCCACGTCTTTTTTTTTTTATTCTTCTTCTATGAGGACATAAACATCTTAATTTTTTCCACGCACAGCAGCATTACAATATTAATTTATTCCGCTGGAAGGTAGGGACTAGTGAGAGCTAGAGCTAACATTTAGAATCACCATATAGAATGCATTTGCTTCCAACAGGATCGGTATTTTAATAATAATAGACATTTATACATATCTGCATTTATAGTTTTCCCTCGGCTTTTTTAAAAAAACTCTGTACCTACACTCTTGACCCTATTAATGCATGTAACTTCACAGTATAAAGATGGCCCCAGTCTCCCTCGCTACTTCCACGCCTGGCTCACACTGCCCTTGCGATGGTCAGCAGACACTTCTCAACGAGCAGAGCCAGCAAAAGTGACCATTTCCCCCCCTTTCTCTCGAGACAGGGAGAGGAGGGTGGAAATTGTTGGGGGATTGTTGTGTGCTTCTCGGGCGTTACCAACGGTAACCTTTCCTCATAAACAGAAAGCCTCTCACTTCCACACAGTTAAGCCGAACTACATTAAGTCAATATCTACAATCAGAAAGAGAGAGGGTGGAATTGAGAAGTGTCATAATTTAGTCCATAAGCAACACGAGCTCTTCTTATTTTTTAAATATATATCTATATTTATAGATCTATAGATAATATCCGTAAAGAGTGTGTATCTCATTTTCCTGGTCAGTTTTAAAGCTGTAATATTGAAGCTTTCCTTTCAAAAAGAAAAGAAAAAGGCAAGGGAACTGTCTCTTTCGCCCAGTGCCCTGCGTTTGAAACATGCCTGCATTTCATTAGGGTAACGCTGCTGCACACACAAAGCTTAGCTCGCCTTGACGCAGGAATATGGCCAGGATGAAATTAGTCACAATTATGCTAAACCCGTTTTAATTGCACTTCCTTCCACTTGGAAATTGCAACTCGCCTTCATCTAGGGCTTGGACCAGGAACAACAGCGTCTGGAGCTCCTGGAAGGCAATTTCTCTGGGTGAAGGATTCAGGGGACATGTAGACAAGTAAACGGCAAGGAAAGTAGGGCGGGACATACATGGCATTTTTGGGTGCGTCATTTATGACTCTCCCTCCCCCCCCCAAAGAAATTCGGGAGAGGCTGTGAATGTATCCTCTGGTTAATCCATACAGGTGCGGGTGACTAACGCCCAGGAGAAATGGCCCTGACTCTTTCGACCGTCAAAACGTGCGGACGCTAGGTTCATCAGGAAAAATTAAAGTTGGCTGTGAGCTCCCGAATCCTGTTCTCTCGGTTCATTTTCTTCAGTTTCATCCTGCGGTTCTGAAACCAGATTTTGACCTGTCTGTCTGTGAGGTGGACTGCGCGGCTGATCTCTAGGCGCCGCTCACGAGTCAGGTACATATTGAAGAGAAACTCTTTCTCCAGCTCCAGAGTCTGGTGCTTGGTGTAGGGGCAGCGCTTCTTGCGACCTCTCTTCGCTGTCAGCCAGCTGGCTGCGCTCTCCCCTTTGGAACTCCCTGGGTTCAGGAAAGCAAAAGAGGGGATCGTTACCAGCTGTCGGGCGGGGGACTCCTCCACACACTGCAGAGTTAGGGCATCTATCCGGGGTGCTGGCTTTACGCGCGGGCCTCCAAAGAGCGCAGGGAGATCATTAAAACTCCAACCTTTCACCACTTTAAACAATTCCTTGGCCTTCCAGTAACACAGACGCACCAGGGGCCAGTTAATTGAATAAAACGGGCTTTTAATGTTTTCCCCAATGCTTTTATTGCATTTTCCATTTACTGGGTTTATTTTTCCCCTCCCCAAAACACCTGCCTCAGCAACTACTGAGGATTAAGATTTTCTGGGGAGCTCAGGAGCCAGAAAGGAGGCAGGTTGGGAATCCACCCCGTCAAATTTCTCCTGGGTCTCCACCTTTCTGGAAGGATTGGACCGGGCTTTCGAGGATGCTCTCTGGTTGTTCAAACAGGTTGGCAAGAAGAAGGGGAACTAGAGCTTATTGGTTTGTTAGCAGGATTTGGGGGGCGGGGGGAGAAACTTCTGTAATGGGCCGATTTTGACTCCTTTCCTACCCTTAAAACAGGAAAGTGCTGGAACAGCCCCTCTCAGCCAGAAAAGAGGCTACTTTGTTTCTGAGATTCGTATACAAATAAATAACAGGATGCCCTCCCTCTGTTTGAGACGTGGAAGCATATTCGTGGGACATTCATCAATCTCATTTGATAGCAGCTCATAGAAGGAGCAGCTCAGCGCCTCTTTTTTCTTAAGCATTCTAGATCTTAAAAAGAGAACTTAGCCCCGTTAATAAGCTTATTTATTGGCACCGCCTCTCGCTTATTTTGGATGCTTTACAAACATCTCTGTTATCTGTTTAGGCGCCTTCCCTTAGCTGGAGAAGATTGTTCCTAGCTCCCCCTCCCCCCCTTTGGAAGTTGCATGCAGGTTAAGTTTCTGCCCCAGAGCCAAGGCTCTGGCCTTTCTAAGCTACAGGATGGGCATGAATTTTTCCTGCATCCCTACGCCCAAATCTTACAAAGTTCAGCAGGTCAGTGGGGAGCTGCTAGGCTTATTGGCCCTGGCTGTGACGGCCAGGCGCAGGGCTTCGCTTACCTAGGCTTTCCTTCTTAGGAGAGGGCTTGCAGCTGCTTTCGGAAGGAGCCGGCGAGAGTTCTTCTGCCGCCGAAGACGATGCCTGAGCCTCTTCCGCCCTTGGGGAGACACAAGTCAAGGGAGTGGGGGAAGGATCCTGGTTCTCTTTCCTGCCGGTTTCTGCTGGGGCTGGAGGCGGCTCGAAGCGAACTTGGGGCTGCAGCGGGAAGTGGGGCGCCGCAGCTTGCCCCGGGTTGTAGGTCTTGGAAGTACCATAGGCTTGGGAGAGGCGGAAGTAGCCCGGGACAGGAACCCCGCTCACGTTGCTGGTGGGGCAGAGCTCACCGCCCAGCCTTGGGAAGCAGGCTGCGGGCAGATCGGCTGTGGCCGTGGCCCCTTTGGGCCCTTTGTCTGAGGAGGAGGAGGAGGAGGAGTCATAGAGGCAGTAAGAGTTCTCCTCTTTAATGCTGGGAACGAAAGAGCAGGAGCTCGCCTGCTGGCTCTCCGGCTCTTCCAGACGGCAGGACCTTGGGGGATCTAGCCAGACCTCCATGCCTGACATGTAGGGGTGAGAAGCGGGCACCATGTTGGGAGAGGTCCCTTCATTGCGTTTGCTCAAAACTGGGAAAAGTCCGCAGCTTTGCAAGCCATAGGAGAGATCGGACGCCTGTGGCAGGTAGACCCCACTGTTGGGATAGTAGCCGCCGCCGCCTCCTCCTCCGCCTCCTCCTCCTCCTTCCCCTCTGCCCGAGCTGATCAAGGAGTCTACCAAAAAAGAGTTTGCAGCCGGGCTGTCTGAGCATGACATTGTTGGGGAATAATTTGGCGAAGAAGCAGATAGCCCTTTCTGGCTGACATTTCTTGTGCAAAACATGCTGGATATGATTAGAGATGCCCCCGCGCCACGGCAAATGCTTGCAGCCAATGGAAACCCAGGTCTTCGCAGCAACCCCTCCCCGTTTGGTTTCGTATGCACAGAGCTGGGCTCAGGTCGACTTCAGAATTTAGAATATAGAGATATGTGTATTAATATGCCGTAGAGGCTGCTAGGTGGGGGCCACAGATGTGTGCGGAGAGGAACACACAGAGGATGGGGGTGGGGAAGCCATTTTTTTACCTGCTTGGAAGCTTCTTCTAAGTGATCCTCCTCTCTTAGCAGATGCACTATTAATACAAAAGGAGCCAAGCAGCAGACTGCTTCTTAGCCAGAAGATGCAGGCTTTTAACACGCCTCTTTTGGGCCCAGTTGGGTCTCCCGGAAGCGCTGCCCGTCCACCTCATTACACAGCACATGTTTGTGATGAAAATTAATAAAGCCACAGAGACCCTGCTTTGATGATGAAGCTCTGTGACATTTGATTCGCGTGCCACGCTTTATTAGCATTATTATTGTTGTTCTTGTTATTATTGTTATTATTATTATTCCTTAGCACGGCCCATTGGAATTTATAAAGCCACCGGGCAGCTCTAGCGTTAAATGAGGGGAGTTTGTTGTTTCCAAAATAATGCCAGTCACGCAGATTGCAATTTACTGGCGACGAGACAGCAAGCTAGAAGCACTAATATCACCGAGGAAGAACTGAGAAAGGGAGTTTCTACTACCACTTATTCCAGAGTAGCCCCATATGGGGGCTTCAGTGCGGCTACTTCGGCGTAAGTGGCTTGTGGACTGCGGCCTAATACTTCAGTAAACGCCGTGTTCTCGCCACCACGTCTGGTAACAGTCCCAATAAACAGCCAGAAGGAGACAGCATCCACTCAGTGAGTCATTCAAATGGAGTCTTCCTTGATACCACCCCACTTTATTGATTCGTGCTAGAGCTCGGTAATTATTTTTTAAACATCCTCATTTGACGAATTCAATTTCATTTATTAAAACAGCAGAGTCTCTCGCATCAGCCCCGGAGATGCCAAACTATACTGTCTAGTCAATATGTAATCGTGGCTGAGATAGTAGACAGATAGCAGACATACAGCGATGTGGAGCAGGGCAGGGTAGGCAGTGCTAGATAGATTTTGTGATGACTGATTGGGTCCAATTCCCTCCTCTTGCTTCTCGGAAAATAATACAGCTGGCTGGTGTGTGTGTGTGTGTGAGAGAGAGAGAGAGAGATCTTTAGCCACAGTCTGTGGTTTTGGGGTTGCTTCCCCCCTTCAAGAGTAGAGTAACACATGCCTGCTTAGCAGGTTCGAAACCACAAAGCTGACACCTAGCTGACGGGAATCGTTAAGCGGGTGCTCAAGCCAGTAGAAATATTCATTTTGCTAACTAATATTATATATATATATATATGAGAGAGAGAGATATATTGTTCGGTAAATCTTTCTGCCTGGCTGCTTCTGGCACCCGCATCTTCCCGAGAGCCTAACTGAAGCGATAAGAATACAAAGGAAATATGTAAGCCGCTGGTTTCCCCAAGCCTGCCTAGTGTGTGTCATTCAGCCCGCAGCTCCTGCAGCCTTTACCCTTGGCGTTCAAACATGTCTGGCGAATATTGCAAGAATCAGAGGGGCAGACGCTCTTGTTACATTTCCCGCTTCCCCACCCAAAATAATAACAATCTATTCTTCATCTGCCAAGTGTTGGCCTCCAATCCCCCTCCGCCTTGGGGCGAGCTCTTTGGAAATTGCCAAAAGACGGCGGGACAGGGACAGGGTTGTGAGTTTCCAGACGCGAGTTAAAACAGAAGGGTCCCCTCTTGAATGCTATGGGATGGGGGATGGAGCAAAAACCTCTATGGAAAAGGCTTCTTATTTTTCAAGCCTTATCATATCCAAGGAGTGGGAGCACGCGGCTTGCAGAGTTCGAAGGCAAGAAAGCAATGTTATAGGCACACTCTGGAAACCCCCTCCTGTCTCGTTTTTCTTCCCCCCTGCTGGAATCTTATTTCTATTTCCTTACAATGTGTTAATGCGCGCTGGACAAAACCCTTATCAGATTCCGAGGAGGGCCATCTCCCACTGCAACCAAAATTAATCCCATCGAAGGAACCCTTTTATTGGCCAGGATATAGGAAGGCTATTATCAATAGGCTTAACATTATAAAAGACATATCTAAATGAAATGAAACGAGACCCACCCTTGGCTTCCCCTGCCAGATACATTTCTCTGCTCGGATCAGGTGTAAATAACTAAATAAATAAATAAATCATAATCGTCGTCCTCATAAAAAGACCAAAACCCGGGAAGCCCAATCTTGCAGTCTTGTTTATTTTGCATTTCCAAAATTGAATACCAATGGTAAATTAAATACCGCCCCCTCCAACCCAGACGGAAATCCTTGCAAAGCTGTTTTTCTAAAATAACCAACTACCTTTAATATATATATATATATATATATATATATATATATATATATATATATAACAGGGTAGGGGTGGAAGACCATAAGAGCTTGTAAAATCTTTTCCAGTTTCAATAAAAAATGATTGCAAATGTATAGAGGCAACTGGATTAGGGTTTCTCTTTTCTCCCCCTTTTCTTCCCTCCCCCTCTTTTCTTTCGGACGGCAAAAGAGGCAGGGAGGAGACGTGCAGGACAGACACCCAGCAGGGCTAGAAAACAGTTTTGAAGTTAACTTTTTTTTTCTCGCCCTACAGGAAAAGGGATCAAACTCTCTCCCAGACATGATCGTTGCTTAACACAAAATGTTGGTTACTTTAGCACAAGAACTTGACAAGTTTCCAACTAGTAACGCGCGCCTGTGCCTGGCTTTATTGTTCTCTTTGCAGCAAAGAAGAGCGTCGCTTTGATGGTCAAGGCACGTGGGGCCTGATCCAAAGCCCACTGAGGTCAATGATAAAGGCTCCCGTTGACTCCAACGGGCGTCGGATCAGGCCCTTAGATCATGAACTCAACTCGGCAGCGTATTCTCCCTGCTTTTTTTTTTTTTTTTTTTTAAATCGCTAACAAGGCCAAGGCAAATAGTAACCAGCATCATCAAACCCAGTGGAGGAAAACTAATAATGTTCGCTTGATTCTTAACTATAAAAGATAATGGTCAATCCTGCTGGAACTCCAGTAATTTGGCACGTACCGCGTGCAGCTACCGCCTCTGAAACACTTAGCAGCCTGTCTTGAACGTTAACCGTGACTTTAAAGGACAATAAAAAAAAACAAAAAACACCAAAGCTATTCTGAGAGCCTCCCCACGAGAAATAAATAACTTGTTTCTAGTTCTGCTAGTCTGCTTTCCACTGGGCACAGGGGAACCAAGCGAAGTTCTAGGCTACGTAGCAAAGACCTTGATTGGGGCGAATCTTAAACCAGCTGTGCGCACAGACAGCACCAGCAAAACCAAACTTGATTGATCCAAGAGAAATAGCATAGATGGAGAGATGCCAAGCCTTTGTATTGGTCTGCTACAGAAATTCAAAATTCCAACGAGTTAAAAAGAAAGAAAGCAGTTCTCACCAAGCACGCTCTGGCTTGGGATATTTTTTTCAATGCATCCTGCTTTAAAAATGATTTATCTATTTAAGATTTCCGGGAAGAACCTCAAGGTGCAAAATTGTTAATCAAGGGGGTGCTATTTTGCATGCTAATTAAAATGCGGTTTTATATCTAACTTGGGTAAATTGCAATGTGTAGATATGTAAATGGTATCCTGGGAGCGTGAAGACTGACTGTTTAAATATATTGCTGCACATTAGGTTTGATAACGCCTTTTAAATAATAATAATAATAATAATAATAATAATAAATTAATACAGTCAGCCTATACTTCTTTTATCAGAAGTGTTGGTTATAAAGTATATGTTGTGTGTACCATCCTGGTTCTCTCTCTGGATTAGTTCAAAAACAGGCGGCTTTCAATCAGCCTCTTTAAGATCTGTGTCTCTGCAAACAAACAAACAAACAAACAAAAAGGTGACAATTGGCTGGGCCAATAATTTTTATCTTTACTAGAAATTATTCCACGCTCCAGGGGGAGAAAATACTCAACCAGTTTCCTACCTTCTAGGAGATTATGCGGCTTCAAATTTAGGAGGCAGTGGAATTTTAACTTGTTGACGTCTGGACGCCTTATTTCTTTTGACTCAATGTGCCACTCTACTATATGTCTTTCATTTTTAATTTAATTTTTTATTTCAAATGTACTTTAAACGTAATTCTAAGGAGCCCTTTCAGATATTCAGGAAGATATTATTCGAGCACAGAAGCAGGGTTACATCATTGTAAGGGCCGCAATCCACAAACAGCTTACTCCGGAGTATCCCCATTGAAGTAACCGCTTACTCTGGAGTAGCCCCATTGAAAAAAGAGGTTTCCACCTAGCAGCCATACACATTTTTCTTTACAGAGTTACTTAGAGCACTGAAGTCAATGCGCTTAAGGGAAGAATGTTGTTTTATCCTACTTCACTCTTTGTGTACCATCTATATGGCCCGATATAATCTAGGAGCAAGAATCTGGTGCTACAAATGCAGCAGTGAAATCTTCATTATGTCAAATTGTCCTTTAATACGGTGCCTATAACAAGAGATTTAGAGTGGCCAAGGATATTACACATTTAAATCCACATACTTTTGTTGTGGCTACTTTTTTCTTTAAATAGGGGCTGGCTACAAACTATAAATTTCCCGTCTAGATGCGGAGGCACGTACAGTCGATAATGAAACAGATATTGGTCTTCGATGGCAAATTCTATTTTCTTGGGTTACAAGACTGCAAGGCGTGGGGTAAACAAACCCAGAGATCTGGAATAAAAGCTCTTCTTTGTTTCGGAAGCAGCGTCCGCACTGGAATGGAGTCCTAGCCAGCATAGCTGGAAGGGTCAACAGCCAGTTATTTTAGACCCTTTCCCCTCAAAACACGCCATCCCAATTCATGAGAAATAATAAACAATTATTGTAAGAAACAAGCTTGTTTTTCTTAATTTTGTCCTCTGACCCAGCCGGCCAGTAAACATTTTGTAACCAGAGGACGCTTTAACTACTGCTAGGGTCTCTTTGATTTATACATTGGAGTATTTAATAGAGAGAGGGGGATGGGGAGAAGGAAAATAAATATTTTATCAAATATGTCGGGACTAACCTGATTGGTGTGAAACCAAAGGTAATCTCCATAATCAGTTTGCTAGGTTTTGAAGTGATACCTTCCTAGGCATGTGGGTTATGAGAGGGGGAAATGCGAATACTTTTAGGGTAACATATTCGAAACAAATGTTAGTTTCTGAGAATGACTCCAAACTATGTCCTAATATCAATGCACTTGGGTTAGAATTCTAGCTATTCGCTCCACCTTTGTCCACAAACAAAATGTGGAATGGCCTTGCCTTGGAAAAACGCCCTTGAGCGTCATTAGTCCCTTATTTTTCACAGTCTGTTATGTGTTCAAAATATACAGGGGGGGGGGGGGAGGAGAGTTAATTCCCAAAGTCTCAGACACTTAAAAAAAAAATTCCTTAACAAAGGCACTTAGGGATAAGAGAAATGGCCTGCTAGATTTGATTAAATCAGGTATTGGGGAGTTAACAGTAAGAATCGATTTTAGAAAGCAAGGTTCAAATTCATGTCTTAGGAAATGGGAATCGTTTATAATTACTAGATAGATAGATAGATAGATAGATAGTGGCAGAAATATTTTAAATCCGGCCTCATGCAAGTCTTGGCTCAATATGCAATTCAACCTTTAATTTCTAAAATTTAACTACCTGAGTAGCAAGATACTACCGCACTAGATATTTACTCATATCTTTCCAGCTGCCACTAAGCGAAAAGTAAAGATTGCCCTTAAGAGTAACGTTTGCTCAGAAGCCTGGGCTTTTGACCAACATTGCTGAAAACCGAAGGATATGACCAAACTACCCTAAGTAAACTACAGTTTCAATCCCATAAAGAGCATCAGAATTATCTGTCATTCCCAGCATATGCTGCCATAGATCTCTTTGATAGAAGACACCTAGTGTTTCACATATAAACGTCAACTTCCATAATATTGCCAAGGATGCTCTTGTTATAAGAAATCTACCGTATTGCATTGACCACACTTCCTGTGAGTGTGGAGTTGTGTTTTTTTTCCATGTTGCTAGCCAAAACTTTCTCAAGTCCAAACAGTTTCCTTCCTCAAACTTTGAGCTTTTCAGAGGCTTTTTATTTCACATATTTAGTCCAATCATCAACTTTTTCTACATGGTTTCCCTCCCTGAGGTTTGCTTCATTGAAGAGAAGGAGAAGGAAAGGCCACTTTCTGTCCTACTTTGAGAAATGCACATTCCACTTTGAGTACTAAACTTAGAGTAGATGGAAGCACTTACCTTCCTGCACTTTCTAACCCCCAAATCAACCGGAATCTACTTCCTCAGAAGCGCCTAGCCTGAGCGAGCGACTATTGCAAATCGCAGCATGGAAAGTGAAATAATTTAACGTGCTGCTCCTAGGATGTAAAGTGAACAAAGGCCAAGATATTTCCCTGGGTTCTCTCTTCCCCCACTGCGGCTTTGACATTGATCTGAAGATCGCCATCTTGTGGCAAGCGAGCTCCTAAGACAGCGAGAGTCACTGACCCAGCGGATTCAAATTCACTGCTACAATAGAAGAATGCTAGAGAATCTGTCCACACAATTGCTGCCCAGATCTCATTTCTACATCTAAGAAATGGCTGCAAAACGTCAGCCGAGTTTATAGCAGTGCATTGGAGATATGCAAATTGCTGATTCGTTGGCACTTTTTTTTAAGGACCACATTGTCCCAGCAACACAGAGGATGTGCTTTTATTGGCTTAGGAAATCAAACCCCCAAGCAGAAAAACTCCACTGTCGCGGGCAGAGACATTAAGACAGTTAATCTTTAACCAGGAAAGGAAGTTTCATGCTAAAACACTCCTCGGCCATCCATCTATTTCTCAGCTTTTCTCCCTGTCCGTCCGTCTGTCTCTACCCATCCATCTCTCTGTCCATCGCTTTTTAAACTTGCATTCCTTTATAGCATGTTAACCAAATAAACAAACAGCCAAACGTCCCTTTCCCTCCTCATCTTATTACACTTCCTTTGACCAGACCTTGTCTGACTGGGTGGGGGTTGTCAACAAAAGGTCCAGAGAGCCAGTTAGCCCTTCACCTCAAGGTTATGGGTGATGTCCAAAGCAATACGGAAGTTCAAAGCCAGTAAACAATAGGAAAACACTATGTACTTTCTTTTCCTGATGACAATTAGGGCACAAGAAAAATATTCCAGATGATAATGCCACCTCCATGCCACATTCTCATCCACACCATTGTTTTCTAACTTGTTTTTCGATATCAAGGATATTTTCATTCACAGAACAGGTCCAGCAGTCGTCCCAGGCTTTCAAGTAAAGCAAGTTTCCTTCTCAGGATTCACTCACACCTCAAACCACAGCTCCTTTCATTCTAAGATCCCTTTCAGTGCTGCTGCAGAGGTAGTAAGGATAAAATGCACCTAAACATTACTGACTAAAAATAATTTTAGACTGGTTTGTTCAGACATCTGTGGTCTGATGTAACAATATCACAGGAATTCCTAGATCTTAAGGAGTTATCTTCTCATGTGTATCCTGCAGCAGAGAATACAAACACAACATTCTCATTGATTCTCTCTTTTTAAAAAAACCAACTAGCTTTAAATTGACTTCTGTCTCATGATGAAATCGAAGGCCAAACATTTTGCTTTGACTGCTCTTGAATGATCAGAAACAATAGGTGGAGGTGACTTTTGCCAAAGGGTTTTAAATCATGTATTTTTGACACCAGATCCTTAGATCTGGCTAAAACAATATACAATAATGTAACACAAGGATAAAATATGTATTTATATATAAAATTTTCCATGTTTTTATTTTCCTTGTGCACTCTTCCATTGTATACATGCAACCAAATACTTTCGCATATTAAAAGAAAACTGTATATACACATAGACGATACATATTGAAAACAGTGACTGTCATATAAAGATATTGCATTTTGTGAACTGTGCCAAAGAAATTGCATCCATTAGGCAAGCTGATTGTTTCCCCCCCCCCCCCCAAATCTTTATCACTAATTTGTCTGCACAAGTGAAACAAATATGAAACCCTCCAAACCCAAAGGGAAAAAAAAAAGTTTAAAAAGTATTCAAACAAAATAGGTCGTGTTTTTTTAAAATTTACAAGTCTTGTAAAACACTCTTCCTGTATGAAATATACATTCAGATATTCTCAACAGCAAACCACCTTCACGATAGAACACCGTATTCTTTGTAAACTGATATAGACTTTTAAATATTTATTTTTTTAATTGCATTTTTCATACTTTGGTTCCTGCAGGGAAATATATATATATATACATATATATATATATTTATATATCTTTAAAATAACTCCAAACAGCCATCCATTCTTTGTATATTCGACTGAGCGACTAAACAGAACTTGTGACATTTAAAGTAGACAACAACATATGAAAACAAAATGGCCATATATACATTGTTTTGGCTCCTGGGTCAGTCTCTCAGTGGCCGCCTCTAGAAGAAGAGGAGGTTAAGCTGTTCTAATGATACCATGTTAGTGCATTGCACAATTCCAAGTTTCAATTAAGTGTTTGTGTGGTATTTGCCAAACTGCTCTCCTCCGGAGGTGTTTCCTGAAGTAAGTTTGTGAGACAGAAGCCAGAAGGTTTCTTAGACGACCCCTCCTCCCCTTTGAGATTCAGTCAATTTTCTTGTTGCCTTTCTATTTTTAACGTAGTTCAAATATGGGCGCCATGATTTGTCTCCAAAAGAATGGTAACTTGTAGACAAGTTGTTATAAATAAAAATATAAAATAGGAAAGCTAAATAAAATTGCTTAAAGATTTGTGTCTTCAGTGATTGTTCCTTTAGGATTGATGGCAAATATATACCCGAAATCGTTCAAAGTAAAATAACCAAGTCTTTCATATTATCCCTGTACCCAACCAAATACAACATATTCTAGCCAACACTACATCTGTACTAACTTTTATGATTGGCCTTGCAATAGAAATATGCGGTTTTCATTTTATTTATTCTTAATTTCCGTCAATGGAGCACTACTCTCGGGTCATAAAAGCGAGGGAGAAGGGGCTATTTTCAAAGTTGCAGTGGTCCACAGCACGTAATATCATGTGTGATCTCCGAACACACCAGTTCCACAGTAAAACAAGAGAACAAAACACAGTAAAAATGTTCAAAGAGTGTCCTCCACAGCCCCTGGTACAATCTCCACCACTCATGCCCTACAGAGTGATCTGCAGTGTCTCGAAAGGTAAAATGCAAGTTCATGTTGCCCTCAAAGCTACAAATGAGGGTTGCCTGTTGGAAATGGAGGCCACGTGTGTCCAAATCAAACCGATTCCAGTTGAAATGTAAATATTTTTTAAAAACAACCCACCTGTCCCCAAAGTCCAGAGCTGGTTTAACATTTTGTGTAAAATCTTAGTTCTCAGGGTCCCCTCAAGTCACACACTTGCTTCTCACACGTAACCCTGTGGCTTGACCTTGTCAAGGGCGAAATCGGAATTTAATCTTATCTTGAAAAAGGCTAGGAGGTTTAAAGGAGTGGATTAGATGAGTAATATTGTAAGCGGTCCCTGTTAATTTTTTTCTCTTTCATTCTTCTGTTTTGGAACCATATTTTGACTTGGCGGTCGGTGAGATTAAGCATTCGAGAGAGCTGGAGCCGCTTCTCTTTGTTTATATAGACACTGAAGAAGAACTCCCTCTCTAATTCTCTAATCTGATATTTGGTGTAGGGGCATCGCTTTTTACGGGTGCGTTGTCCACCTGTGGAATGAAAAAGGCAGAAGGGTTTGAGACTGGGAGCGGGTGGCACTGGAGGATCAAGACACTTAGTCAAGGGCCATTGAGATGGGCTTTGCTTGTTGAGAGCCTACTCTCACCCCCAGCTCCAGGAGCATTAGTGAGGGGTGGGGGGCGGTATTCTTCCAGAGCCCAAAACTTACCACGTGAAAGAGCATTTCAAACAAAGGACCTCCTCAGGCTTCGACCCAGGAAATAGATTTTTCACCAGCATCCGTGCCTGTGCTTTTGCAAACTGCATGCAACAATGCTTAGCTCCCCTCGTGTGACACACTCCACAGACAGCTGCACAGAGACATTTCAGTCCTAATCACCTGGTTCGCTCCCGCAGACAATATATGCTCTCCGGATTAGCAAACACTTAAAAAAACTAACCCAGACCAGTCTTCCCACTAAATCCATGGCTAGGGATCTTTATTTTAAAACGTCTACTAGCTTCCTACTTCTTTCTGTCACAGGAAATGCGCCTGCGCCTAAAGCGGCGATTAAATCCTTACATTCCGACTAAATCCACTATTTGTAAAAACAAAACATTCCCTCCCCCCATTATGATTTGAAGCAATTCTCCTCTCTCTGAGCCTGTCTAAAGTTCATTAAGCAGAGAGGAACTCTTGTGAAGGGTATGCAGGGTTCAAAACCTCTTTGAATGAAATGCTAGTGCGTCTCCCTTTTTCTGGTACAGTTCATGGGGGCGAGGGGGGGGGCATTTTTCAAAGCTGTACACTAGCCTCGCCTTTTGCACAGCGCACATAAAAAATCAAGCCTTGACAGATTGAATAACAATGGTAAGTAACAAACTGTTGGACAGAAGGCAACACGTAATTGCCACAGTGCCTTTGGTAAAATGGCTTCCTTTAGACAAAAAGGCCAGCTTTGGGTTAATTTGTTTCTTTAAATATATTGCGAACAGTCCAGGCTGCTACTTTATCTGTTCAACGCCATCCTAGTGCAATCGTTAAAGCTTTGAATTCAGCCCCTAACTAGACTCCTGGTGCAACACATGGCTTTTATAAAATCACTGGATTACCTCCATATCAAAGGAGGCAAGATCCCTTTCTGGGAGAATTTACAGGCGCAAAACGTACATTATTCTATTTTCGAGACTTTAACCACAGAGCTCCCCCCCCCCTTTATTATTTTTTTAACCTAAAGGGGGGGAAAGGAGGGGAAAAAAAGAGGAAGGAGAAAGATTTTTTTTGTTTAAAAAAAAGGCATCCATTGGCCGGTGGGTATTTCACGGCCAATTTCAGCACTTAACACGTGATCTGGCTTTTTATAAGAAAGTTTTGTTGGGGGAATCTAAAGGCCCTTCATAAACCTTATATGCTTATAAAACAGCATATAAAAATTTAACAGCGGCGGTGCGCTCGATTTGAAACTCCCTTTCATAAAGCGCTTGGGCGCTGCTGCCTTTATACGTACTGGAGCTGCTGGATTTCTCTTCATTGTTGCCGGAAGACGACTCGGGGCTGCTGGTGCTCTCCGTCCTCCTCCGCCTCTCCTTCTCCTCCGCTCCGTCCGCCGCTGCCGCCGCTTCCCTGCCGCCGCCGCCGCCGCCGCCGCCACCTCCTCCTCCGCTGCAGCCTCCCTCCGAACTTGAAGTTGCAGCGGCGGCTAGGGGCATTTTCTCGCCGTTCTTGTCTAAGGGATAGTCCGAGGAGGAGGAGAGGTTTTCCGTGGTGCCATACGCCGTCTCGAAAAACTGGTCAAAAGCCTGGGGCAGGACTCCGTTTCTGCCCACCGTGCTATAGAAATTGGAGGAGGAGACGTTGGCGGTGGCCGGGTGATAGACGTTGGCGGAGTTCTTGGCGAACATCTCGCCCATGCTAGCAGGGTTGGTGGCAGGCAGGCAGTCTCTGTGCATGATCTCCTCTGCGGAGTAGCAGGGGGGTAGGTTGCTCCGGGGGTGCCATTTACTGGAGGGATCAATGGCGTACTCCCTGAAGGTAACTTCTCTCACAGGTTGGACCTGGGGTAGGTTGGAGGAGTAGGAGTATGTCATAGGGCGAGAAGACGGGGTCTGGGGCAGAAAAGAAGGGAGGCTCGAAAAATCAGGACCCGAGACGTAGTAAGTACAACTTGGCAAATACATGTTAGAGGAACAAGGAACACGCTCATCAAAATCCATCATTAGGCTACCTCGGGCTCTCCGCATTAGCTGAGCTTAACATGATTCTCTAATGCAGCTGCCTCTTTGAAGCAGATCCGTGAAGTAAGAAATTGGGAGACGTAAGCTGACGTGGAAATCTATCCCCATCCTTAGCAGGGAGGTGCTGGTCACGTGACCAAATGTTGAAATTGACAAGCTGCAAGTATGGGCCCTTTCCCCCTCCCCCCTCGCTCGCTCGTTCGCTCGCTCTCCCCTTCTTTGTAGCCCATCTCAAGGGAAGCAACAGATCGTCACTTTGGTATATTCTCAGTGAAAGCCCGGCATCTGAAATGGAGCTCGGGTTTGCCTGGGATAGGCTTGGGAGAGAGGCAGCCCCCTCTCTGCTTGCCCTGCTTGTTAGCAGCGAGCGCAGGGAACCAGAGAGCAGTAGAAATGCTCGCAGCGCCAAGGGAGAGCGAGGGGCGGTGGGGAGGGCGGATAAAAATTAAAAAGCGGCTAGTTTCTTCCCTCGGCTGCAGCTAGGGAGCTCTGGGCTAGGGTGGCGACAGTCTATGGTGGATCGTCCTCGCCCTACGGGGCTGTTCGTTGCTGGAGCCATGGCCGAGAAGTCTGTGCCAGGGTCAAGTCTGTACTGATTTTCATGGTGACTAGATTACATGCTCGCATTCATGTTCACTTCCGAAGCGCTTCCTTCCTTCCTTCCCTCCCCCCCCCCCCCAAATCCATATTAACCTCAGATACCCCGCGCGGCTCTCTCGCGGAGCTTTGCTCCAGGTATTTCACAATCTTAGATGTTTTCCTCCCCTGCTTTGCTGGGAAAAACCCTTCAGCTTGAACAGCAGCTCTACTGGGCTGAGGCCGGAGGGTTTGCGGATCTCTTCGCTACCTCAGCGCTGCTACATACCTGAGAAGCCAATGGACGCACTTTGACAAATATCCCAAGTTTAATTGTCAGAAGTCTAGTTAAAATTATTTGACATACTATTAACCCCTTGGGAACCAGCTCGCAGCACCCTCGGTCTCTCTTCCCCTCCTCCGATTTTCACTTCTAACCGTCGCTGAAAAAAGGGGCGATCCAGGTAGACCCATGAGTTTAAAAACGTGGTAACGCTTTTTACTATTGTTGCATGAAAGAGATGACAGAGAAAGGGCAGATACTATAAAGGATTTCTTTGCTAATAAAAATGTACACCCCACCGAACCTGCGGAGCCAAAGAAAACAGAGAATCAGGCCAAGGACTACAGTACCTAGAGGCACCGGGATCCTTGGGCTGCTGCAAAGAGAAAAAGAGAGATTTCCCATTCTGATGATCCATTTCAGAGAAGAAATTTGTGGGGTTCCTGCTAGGATTAATTAACTCAGGAAGAGAACAAAACAACAACAACCAACAGCAGCAACCTGAGATTCCACCAAGTTACGATCAACTAATGTGAAGTCAGTGTCTTTATGAAATGAGATGAATGTCAGGATCTCTAGTCTGTGGATCTGAGAGAGCAATGTGTTTCTGTTCTTTTAAAAGGAAAGAAATATATTAAGACTGCTAGTCACAAACCATTTACTCCGAAGTAATTCAATTGAAGCCCCATGGGACTACTCCGGTGTAAGCGATATGTAAATCGGGGCCTAAAGAAATAGCCTTCTCGAAAAAGTCTCCCCCCCTTTCTCCCTCCCCCAAGCTAGAGGGGTATGTCTAGATCCTGGGCGAGGTCTATTATAAATTCTGGATCTTCGGTATTTAAACGTCACCATCGATTTGTTTATTTATAGCCGAGCTTATGGTAACTGACTCAATAACAAATCTAATCATGTTGGGTCCTGCGGAAGAAAAAAAGTAATGTACTCATTATGTATTTTCGCTAAATTAGAATTAACTCTTCCACTGGAATCCCAGCTGTAAATATCAATATTATCAAGTAATTACTTTTGTAGTGGAGTAAACTAATTTATTAGCGTTAATGTTTATATGCCGTCCCTTTTTTTATTTTACAAGGGTTAGCAATCACAAATCAACCGCTCTGGACATATCCGTTTAATGAACTCTCTTTATTTGGGTTTGCTGCAAGAACTTTTTTTTTTTTTTTTAATGTCCCTTCAATGTTTGTGAGCTGAACTTGAAATTATTAATCCGTCTTGAAGCTTGCCAGAAAGCGGCTGGGGGCTGAGAGCAAGGCGTGTCATCAAAGAGCTGTCTGCAGAGTACATTATTCAGGGGTGGAGGCTGTTAAAATCTTGTTTTAAGCGACAAAAAAGAGGTCTATGCAACACCCATGCTTGCCATTTCCCTCTAACTCGCCACTTTTTAAAGTAATTCCCCTCTCCCCTTCAACTTTGCTATGAAAAGGCATTTAAGCGTTTTTGGGTTTTTTTTACCTCTTGCCCCACTTCATTTCTTGATCCTAAAATATCCCCCCCACCCCACTTCCCTTCGTCAAAACAAAAGCAAGGTCTAAAGAATTTCAGTGACTTTGAGATAACAAAGGCGCCACCATTGCAGTCCTCGCCCCGCCTCTGTGTGATGGCAAACAAATTCTTGCACTTGTATTAGGGCTTTTAAGGCTCTAATTGAACACGGCGCGTCTAGGGGAACCGAACACAGTTCGAGACTGACCTGGGGTTTTATAGCACTTTTGGCAGTCAACTTCAGCTTGTGTCAGACATTACAGAGCTGACCAACGGGGATCGGGGAGACGCCACCTACTTGGAATCACTGCCTCCCCCCTTTTAATAAAATATCTATCTATCTATCTACCTCAGGCCTTGGGGAGAGACTAGGGGGTAGAGCTGGAGATGAAAAAATAAATAAATAAAATCAAGGTTTGTATGTGTCGCTTTCCTCCTCTTTTTACCTTCCATTTCTTCAGAGTCTGGCGTGGGGCTTGTGTTTATGGTTATTTGAAACAAAGGGGAAATTAAGAAATGAAAGCGGGAGAGTGCTATTAATAATGCAGGTCCAGGGAGCTCGGTATTGGAAGCGAGTGTTTTGCCAATGCAAACTAGATTGTCTGTCTGTCTGGATACACTCTGGCTAGTTCTCAGCATTGCTCAGGCACATTCGCAGGAAAGCAAAGGGGGACCCCACCTCGCATCTTGCGCCAAGCGATTTCAGTTGTGGACAAATTATACAGGATTATTGAAAGGACTTCAAGGTACAGCTAGTGGAAGGATTAGCAGGCACCCAAGTCGCAGTTCTCTGCTTTATTTGCTGTTAAATGAAACAGAGATAACGCACACTTTAAAATCCCCCGGAATATTTTGGTCAATTACTGTGAGCCTGCTGTTCTGCTGCTCTTTTGGAGCACAATGATCGCCTTGATTAGATGCTCTCCTTTTGTGTTGCTATTTTAATACGGTAATTGCGACTTCCGCATTTAGGTGGGGAAATAATAACGTTTTGCATTCCCCCCTTCCCCCCAAAAAGAAACAGCCTCAGCAAAAGAAAACATTGCGATCGGAAAGCAAAATTCATTAAAATGGGCTAAAAAGGAGCAGGATGTGTATGTACATAGTCGGGTAGATTCTGTAGCTTGTGCTACAGGATAATAATATTGCAATGGGCACTAATATGAGTAACAGGCTAAAAGGCATCTGAGCTTGTTTACCTCCAACCCCCCCACCGCCACTCCATTTCTTGATATTGAATGGACTTGGGGAGAAAATTGGCCTATCCGTCTCTATTTCGGAGGAATATACTCTTGATTTTGGAGGAATATAATCTAAACCATGATGTCTAAACTATAGCATTAGGGGATTGGTAGGGGGAGGGAGTTACTTAAAATATTGTCTTTGTTCTCGTGGAGTTCTGTGGGCACGTAAATACTGTCTTTTCAATTGTGTTTGGTGTTTTCTAGTAAAAATCGATCGAATACTTGACACTATAATTCACCTTGAATCATTTACTCTGAATATTAGGGTGCACTGCAGACCTGCTAATGAGAGAAGAAATGCATACCTAAGGGAAACATATCTGAAAATTGAAAAATAGCAGAGCACACCTTTAAAGAGTCATGGTACTTTTTCAAAAGGTATATATTTATCTTAAAAGGTAACACCCCTTTAGTCTAGAGACGATCCCAAATATAGAATCATGAATATATTATATTCATGATTTATTACAGTGCATATGTTGCATGTTTTGCTTACAACATAGCTAGAAGTATGCAAAAGTATATTATAAATAAATATGGAATATATATTTTTTGCCATTCAGAATCTCATAATTTTTCTGGTTTCTAATTGTTTGGAATTATATACGCCTAACAGGTTATCTTCAGTTCCTTTATTTATGCCTATTTGAGGACTGTGCTAATATCGGGAACATAATCTCAGTCAAAATATAGTTTCTGGAATAAACACACTTCTTGAATGTTAGAACCAAAAGAGGTACAATATTGTTACAATAGTTTAAAAATATTAACATCCTCTCCAGCACAACAATTTACAGGGGATATATATTGATATGCAATCGGATACTTATGGTTCAACACCAAGAGCTATGTCATGGTAGATAGTGCTCTGGTGGAGCAAATTGATGTATCTAAAGTACAAACGCAAACATAAAAATCAGTCAGGTTTCAAGTGTATGCTTACTGCTGGGTGTATGCCAGCGTATAGAAGAATTTCATATAGGCACCCTTTTTAAATAAAATAAAAAGATTTGCTTGTTAGGTAGTAGCATTTCCTATTATTAAATATTATTATTAAGTGACATTTTAATTTATTTCTACAGTGTTCCAGTAGCCAGGGAAAGTCTAGTTTGTTATTTGAACACGGCATTCAAATATGGATAAACTCTAGAAGCTTATTTTATATGTAAGGTAGCTTGAATTTGCCCTCTGTCTTCCAAGTCGTCTATCTGAACCTGAGTCAGCCAATTAGTACCAAGTTCAATCTCGAACTGTGCCAGGAGGTAGGCAACTGTAAGCAAGACGGAGCGAGCACAGGACTTTTTTCTTCAATCTAAATGAGTTTGAATCCGGGTTTCCCCTCCAACAAGTATTTTGCCTCCATCTAGACAGTCTCTTTGTATAAATGAATCGGGGTCGTAAGAGGTCTGAGGAGGGAGTATATTGACCGGCTAAGTGTTTCTGCTATGGACTGATTACAGAGGGTCTGCACATTTCCATCCTTCCCCTCCTTTGAGCCCCAGATCTATTTTACTGGCATAGAAAAACACGCTTTCATTTATCTCCAAGTATCCCTCTACAGGTGCAGGAGACTCCTGGCCAAAACATGGGAGACAAGGCGGTGCCTAGATCAGTTGTCTTGCTCTAAAACGTCTGTGATGGAGAGAGAGAGAGAGAGAGAGAGAGAGAGAGAGAGAGAGAGAGTCTCGCTTTCCCTTGCTATAGAAACCAACACAGGCACTTTCAGTAAATTCTGCCCAGGTTGGTAGCCATAGATGACTGGGGCCATTAACGTCAGTTGCAGCAAACAGCTCCCGATCCCCATCCCCTTTCATGCAGTTAGGTGGAATTAATAGCAGGGGCTTACTGGAGATCGCCAGTATTTTAGTTGGTGGATCCGTGTTGGAAAATAGCGGGGCCCATACACGCATTTAAAACCAAAACAAAATTGCTGAAATCTGGACAGAAGGCCATACCCGCGTTTCCCGTCTGGACCTGGACCGCCCCCGCCCCAAGCCCCCGCCTGACATATTTAGAAGTATTGTTACAGGTGATGCCTTGAACTTGACCTTAAGTTTGTTAAACAAGAAACAGAGCCTCAATAGATAAATAAATAAATAAATAAATAAAATCTTCCCGCTAAAGATTAGTCCGGATTTTAGCAGTTCTTAGGTGGAAATAGCAAAGTTCAATTGTAATCTTTGTCATGTGCTCTGAACGGGAGATTTTAAATCAGTAAATGCAATAAAATGGTCCCAGGTCGGGTAGGTTGGTTTCTGTTTTGCTCAATTTCTTAGCTGGTGGGTGGGGAGGAGGGTTATTTAAAATTTAACTGACTCAGCCAAATTCGAGTGCATCAGTAAGCTGTGTTTCCCTTGAAGGGATGTGGAACTTCAACAGTTAAATCAGAAAGGTATTATTTTCCCCTCTTCACATTTTATTTCGCCTAACTCACGGAGACACACACCGGATCCCATTATTTTGCTACCATTTATTAAAAGAGCCAGGCTGCAAGGACGGCGAACCCAAGCCATTTCTGCCTCCTGGCCGGCTCCGGTGGGCGTAGACAGGAAGTGGCACTATCCCCAAGCCACCAAACCCACAGCTTCAAAGCAGCACCTTGCTATTTTCCAAAGACTCCTAAAAAACCTCCCTCAGATCAGGGTGCCTGGACTCAGGGAAACCTTTCGAAACCTATTGCATAACCTCAGGATCAAATAGGTGCCGCAACTAGCATGGTGCAGCCAGTTAAATAACTACGCTACAACGCATTTCATATCCTTGGGTATTGTTTGCTGGGAGGGGGGAGTTAACTGCTGTAGATTGTCTAACTTAAGGCCGCGATGCACAAACCACTTACTTTGGCGAAACCTCATTGAAGCTGGGCTTTGGTTTGTGTATCGGGGCCTAACGGTTTTTCCCAATGAAGGCAAACATGTCTGACCTAGAATATTCTGCACTGAAGAGGCTCCCTTCACGCAGTCTTACGAGCTGAATGCTCTCTCTCCCCCCCCCCCCCATCCTTCTAAGTGAACTTGCCCATCCAGGGTTCCAACCGCAGTGCCTACATCTATTAACCTAGGTGGCCGCTTAAATTGCAGGCGTCTCTCATGCCAGAAGATCAACCTACCTTCTCACAATCTTTTCATTTCGGAAACTAATTGAATCCAACCAAACAAAGCGGGTTGTGTTGCTGTCTACCTATTTCCCCACCAGCCTAGGTATCCATTCCCTTCATCTCTTTCATTTCGGTGCCAGATTTGTTTATATTTACCCTGATACAGCCACTAGCAACAGCCCGAAGCAAAGCCAAGGCGTCTTTGGATTACAACCTATTCATTTATCCGTCTGCCAGAAGCATCCTGAAGCTTGAAGTGCAGAGCACCTCGAAACAGAACCCCCCCGCCCTTCTAATTAATCTGTAACCCCATGTGGGTCAAGAGGCAAATGGCTCATCTTCTAAATAAAGAATAACCAGGCATGAACTTGAGATTGCTCAAGCAGGCGGCAGGTTGCAAAGTCTGGGGGCAGAGACCACGATCCACAAACCACTTTACTCAGGAGGAGACCAATTGAAGGCGCATAGTATACACCCAGTAAATGACTCGGAGGACACAGTTTAAATAATCATAGAGTAAGGAATTAATTCGTGCACGACTGGAGTCTTCTGAAGATTTTTCTCTTAAGTACCAGACCTGGCTCTTTATTTTGTTGGTGAGGTTTGTTTGTTTTGTGTCTTTTTTTTAAAAAGGCAAATCATTTTTTAAAAGGTTGGACAGTAAAAAACCCCAACTGTTTCCCCCTCCTCTCGAATTTGACACAAGAGGAATAATAATCCAACCAGATAGCAGAATCTGTCAATGTCTCTCAAACGGTGACTCTACTGTTGCCGACCTGCACCCCCTTCTCTGTGGGAATGCGTTTGCCTGTTTGCAGAACCATCCCTGCCCCAATTCTAACACGTTTATCAGTGACTCACTGAGCATCCCAGCCACACTGAGGTGCCAGGAGTGGCTACACTTCTATTTACATAATATCAGAGAAAGGGGTGAGAAGGAGCCAGAGGGCTGAAATTCGTCACCAGGCCTTCCGACTGCCGCTGTTGTCCAATTCCCCCTCCCCACAGCACAGGTTTCTATCCAGCAACAACAAAACAACACCACCGCCAGGAAAAACATGTCCTCTCCTCCTGTAGCAGCATTCAAGTCTTACCCCAGTGTCCAGGGTCCTGTCTCCTCCTGCCAAACATCCCCCCGCGGGCTGACAGGCAGGATCCCGCGCTCGCCTTTGATAAGACTCCAAGGCACCAAATTAAATGGGATTTGAAATCTCTGATCTAGAGAGTATTTTCTTCTGGAGCCCTCGGGGTTTTTGGAATCGCACTTAGAATCGCAGAGCCGCGAGGGTTAACGCTGCAGCGTCCTCCTGGTTCCAGCCAAACGTGCCCCAAGCTAACATGCTAATTATTTCGTTTGGCGACTTCTGATTGAATTTCTGATTGCGATTCTAAGGCAAGAAAGCGACTCGAGCGCGCGGTAATTCCATGTGTTCCCACCGCGCCAGAGGAAAAGTCCAAAGTGTTTTTGATCACGGGACACCCTGACGTTCCCTCCCCAATACACCCGGGGTCACAGTACAGTAATGACCGTGGATTGTGCGTTGTAGGACTTGACCTTTCCTACGTAGAGGAGGGCGCTGGCTTTCACGCCGGAGGGGGAAGGGAAAGGGAAAGGATGCTCTCTTTGGGGATCTTTAATCAGGAGCTGCCAGGCCGGGGCAGTGCAGCCGCACGCCATGTTTAGTCGATTTCACTCTGCAGAGAGGCTAATGAAGATTTGCCCGGCGGCGCAGCTTCACCTCAAGAAGCTGATCCTTACAAAAAGGACATTAGCAAGGGAGGGAGAAAGGACGGAAGATTCACCGAGGGACTGAAGAGGCTCCCCACGTTTGGTGTGTCCTCTGGAAAGCAATCGGCCTGGAGCTTATCTCAAGTTTATCTGAGAACAATTTTGAAAAGAACCCCCCCCCCCTTTTGAGATTTCCTCCCCCTTTGAAAATCTTGACATTCAGGCTCAACACCGCCATGCACTTGAAGAACGTTTAAAGGACGCTTTCTGGATCGCAAGAGCTTTTCCCCCTAGCCACTCTTAATTTGGGGAGGGTAAGGGGGAATCTTGATTTTACTCCTAACGCAGCCCACCTAGATATTGCGATGCAATTAAGTTAAGCCGCAGCAATATTTTCAAAACTAAAATTTATAGCTGGGGGACTTAAATGCTTTCCATTTGTTCAGAAAGGAATAAGGAAAGTCATTTCCTTCGGAGCGTGACATCATTTCATAACCCAATAATTAGCATTTTAAGTGCTGCGATTAAAAAAAAAATTGGTCTCTTTTTCTCGAAATGATTTCTGAGAAACTCAGTATTTTTAAACGGAAGTATTTTGGAAAGAAAGGGGAAAGATATAGTTTTTCCAGTTATACTTATAATTCCGTTTAGGAAATATGCTGCTGTCAAATTTTATTTCCCGTTGCAAACCACTTTTGTCCCTGCCAAGACTTAAAGGAGGAAATCGGTTAAATAGCAGATTATTCTCTTGCTGTGGCAAAAAATAATAATAAAACAATACAAAACATTTGTTTTACCCTCCCGCACTTCTGAAGTACTCTAAAAGCATGGCAGTGCCGAAAACGCTAAATCTAAGCCTGCAAAAAAAAAAAAAAAAAAAAAGGGGGGGGGGAATCAGACGTTAGAAGATTATAAATCAACATATTCAGACTCTGGGAATTAAAGTGTAAGTCGCTGAATCGAGCAAACTGCAAACCTTGGCATTTTTCACTAAGACAGAAATATTACCCTGGCATAAATGTTTCTTTAAGGGGGAAAAATACATAGTAATAACTTCCTTTAATTTTTTTTCTCTCGATTACATGAAACCATTCCCACCGCCCCACGGAAAAATGATGGAAGTTCTAGAAGGTTCCCCCCCCCAATTGTTCATGATGTATCAATGTTCTCAGAATGTTTTCTTTTTAATTATGTATATAATTAAAAATTACATATATTACATAACGCCAATCAAGTATCAAAAGACGTTCCCTCTCTATGGTATGTATATATTCCTGGTACTGTGGAGTATAGAAATATATATATTCCCTCTGAGCCATATGCTTGGGCGAATTTTATGAAGCCCTCTATCTCATTTGTTAATTTTTTTCCCCTAGTGATATATTTCCTTGGAAAAGAGATATTACGCATATATTTCAGGATGCTGGCGGCAGATTGGTGAGCAGGGAATATGTAATACAACAGCAATTTGTACTTGAAAATATATGTGCCAACAGCTTTTGGATGGTAAATTGAGGCAATAAATAACCCCCCACACCTACACAGTGACACACACATACCTAGGTTTGTTTATTTGTACACAAGAGGGGGGGGGGGG